>JALMQS010000030.1:16267427-16375980 GCA_024734495.1 Forficula auricularia | reverse complement strand
TTCTTCTACATTTTCAGTAGAGGTTTCCATTAATAGTCAAAACATCAAAAATGGAATTCAATAAGGTTATTCCTCTAGTATTAGATAAGAATCGATCGTTATTTTTGATTTTAAGTCGTTTCCTCCATGTCTTCAGCAATGGTTACCAATAATAATCGAAACGTCAAAACCTAATGTAGAATTGTTATTCCTCAAGTATTAGATGAGAATCGATCGCTATTTTTGATTTTAAGTCGATTCCTCTATGTCTTCAGCAATGGTTACCAATAAAAACCGAAACGTCAAAAATCCAATATAGAATGATTATTCCTCAAGTACTAGATGAGAATCAATCGCTATTTTTGGTTTAAAGTTGATTTCTCTATGTCTTCAGGAATGGTTACTAATAAAAACCGAAACGTCAAAAATCCAATATAGAATGGATATTTTTCAAGTATTAGATGAGAATCAATCGCTATTTTTGGTTTAAAGTCGATTTCTCTATGTCTTCAGCAATGGTTACTAATAAAAACCGAAACGTCAAAAATCCAATATAGAATGATTATTCCTCAAGTACTAGATGAGAATCAATCGCTATTTTTGGTTTAAAGTCGATTTCTCTATGTCTTCAGCAATGGTTACTAATAAAAACCGAAACGTCAAAAATCCAATATAGAATGATTATTCCTCAAGTACTAGATGAGAATCAATCGCTATTTTTGGTTTAAAGTCGATTTCTCTATGTCTTCAGCAATGGTTACTAATAAAACCGAAACGTCAAAAATCCAATATAGAATGGTTATTCCTCAAGTATTAGATGAGAATCAATCGCTATTTTTGATTTAAAGTCGATTCCTCTATGTCTTCAGCAATGGTTACTAATAAAAACCGAAACGTCAAAAATCCAATATAGAATGATTATTCCTCAAGTACTAGATGAGAATCAATCGCTATTTTTGGTTTAAAGTCGATTTCTCTATGTCTTCAGCAATGGTTACTAATAAAAACCGAAACGTCAAAAATCCAATATAGAATGATTATTCCTCAAGTACTAGATGAGAATCAATCGCTATTTTTGGTTTAAAGTCGATTTCTCTATGTCTTCAGCAATGGTTACTAATAAAAACCGAAACGTCAAAAATCCAATATAGAATGATTATTCCTCAAGTACTAGATGAGAATCAATCGCTATTTTTGGTTTAAAGTCGATTTCTCTATGTCTTCAGCAATGGTTACTAATAAAAACCGAAACGTCAAAAATCCAATATAGAATGATTATTCCTCAAGAACTAGATGAGAATCAATCGCTATTTTTGGTTTAAAATCGATTTCTCTGTCTTCAGCAAAGGTAACGGATAAGAAAACAACGCAGTTGCTATGGTTACTCATAAAAATTCCTCCCAAATTTTTAGCATTTCACAGAGAGAAGCCTATCCATTCTTACTTAAGCAAGGCTAAATGAGCTATATTAAAACTTTCAAATGAATAAATTTTAAAGAATTTAAAAAATTAAAAAAGTACCATCTTACTCTAGAGTAAAGTACTTTAAAATATAATTTTACTAAAAACTTTATTTAACCTTTTTTGTGGTCCCCAAGGTACTTAATTAGGATATTAAATTTCATCAAAATTGGTTAAGTCATTTTCAAGATATTTAGAAAAAACTAAAAAAGTACTGAAATAAAGTACTAATGTTTGTGGGCCGATATGTACCAAAAACTAATCAGCGCTTCATTTTGTTAAACTAATGGTAGGTTTTCAATTTCATTTCAATCGGTGCAACGGTGTGGAAAAAATCGTGGGCCAAAAAGCGATAACATCCATCCATACATCCATCCATACCATCCATCCATACGCACGCACTAAATGAAAAAATCGCACTTTTTGGCCTCTCGACGAGACCCCATGTAATTTTTGGCAAAACCGTCACGTGCTAATATTCAACCTAATTGAATACTACAATTTGTGACTTTAATTGAGTCCATGGGTTCCGTAGTCTTTACCTGAGGACCCTTTTGAAGCCACGCTTGCCCCGAGAGCGATTACAATACTTTACCCATGCTTTGCATTGGATAAAAGTAAAAATTAGAATAGAGGAGCTTTCTTTTCTTTTTCTTTTTTAATTACTAATAAAATTATTTCCTTTTTATAAGAATAGCAGTATAATAGAAAAATGAGCTTACCAAATGACCAAGTATATCACTCGCAAATTTTTTGTTCCCCAAGCTATTGAGCTACTTTCCGATACAAAATCAATTGTGAGTTTATCAATCAAAAGATATATATATATATATATATCCTAAGCTCAATCAACTTCTTACCCCATACAAACTTTAAAATATAACTCGCATTGGATTCAAAACATGAAAAAAAGAATAAATTACTTGGGACAGAATGTCGAATCGCTTTGGAAGTATGAAAACGACCTAAGAAGACTAGAATCAACGATGACGAGACTTTTAATAACAAACCCAGAATAAACGATACAAAATCACTGGAATAGTGTAGACACATCCACACTGCCCACACTACAAGAATATCAAAAGAGACTTGACTATGGAAGACTATCTTAAGTACATCAGGACCAAAGAAAGAGACAATAAACTGCAACGGATCGTTGCTAAACTTTATCCAAATTCATTTGAAATATTAATATGTTCTAGAGTAAAGTACTTTAAAAATAATAATTTTACTAAAAACTTTATTTAACCTTTTTGTGGTTCCCAAGGTACTTAATTAGGATATTAAATTTCATCAAAATTGGTTAAGTCATTTTCAAGATATTTAGAAAAAACTAAAAAAGTACCGAAATAAAGTACTAATGTTTGTGGACCGATATGTACCAAAAACTAATCAGCGCTTCATTTTGTTAAAATACTGGCAGGTTTTCAATTTCAATTCATTCGGTGCAACGGTGTGTAAAAATTCGTGGACGAAAAAAACGATAACACACACACATACATCCACTTCCAAAAAAATGGCACTTTTTGGCCTCTCGGCGAGATCCCAGGTAATTTTTGGCAAAACCGTCACGTGCTAAAATTCAATCTCACTGAATACTTCAATTTGTGACCTTAATTGAGTCCATGGGTTCCGTAGTCTTTACCTGAGGACCCTTTGAAGTCGCACTTGCCGCGAGAGCGGATTCCAATACTTTCTCCCATGCTTCGCATTGGATAAAGTAAAAGAAATGGACAAGAGTAAAGGGCCCATACAATGTCAAACCAATTGCGCAAAACAGGCTGTTGTGCAATTGTTTGACAGTGTATGGCAGTGTTTTGATCCGTTGCGCAAATTTTTGACAAGTTTCAAAAATGTTCGAAATCTTCTGGACAACAGGAGCGTTTGTGCAATGAGTTGTGTTGCATGGGCTTTGCTTGTCCAATTTCTCTGGCACTTTCTGGGTCTCGGCAAACAATGCACAACGTAATGTTGCACAACGCTTTGTTGAGCAATTTGTTTGACAGTGTATGGGCCCTTTAAGATATGGCAGCGAGTGGAGAGGTACAAAAAAGTTATTGTGTAGGTGATTATTTGTTTTGAGGTTAAAATTAAAGCCTTGTCTCGTCATCAATGAATACATTAACTAGATATAACCTACATTTTATTCTTCAATCGATATATTATACTTTGACAAAAAACGCACATAGATCTAACATTCACTGTTCAATGTATACATTACTTTAATTGTAACATATATAATTATATATGCCTCAATTTAAATTGTATGATAAAAGCTCAAAATGTATAAAGAGAGCATCTATACTTATAATAATCGGCGCCGATCTTCATCATCAGTCTTTTGATTAGAAATATTTATTTATTTAATTACAAACCCTAACCCTTTTTGGTTTTTGGGATTACTTTACATATTCAGTACAATGTAATGGAATATTTTAGATCTATGTATTATTTTTGAATCTTCTACGTCATCTTCTTATTCTTCTCTCCATCGTCTCTTTTATTTCTTAGTCCTTTATCAATCTTATCGCCGACGTGATTTATTTTAATTTTAAAACCCACTAATAGTTAATGACAAATTAAATTTGGTAGTAGTTTTTCGGGAAGCAAGATGCCCTCCGAAGGTAGGCTTCGCAGCAGGTTTTATATATTGTATTAGTTGAACTACGGAGTTTCCAGCTTTAGTCGTGTTTCTATCGGTTAATATGGCGTTTGTTTGTTTATATGTTATATTCCTACTCATATCTGTTCTCCAGAAGGCACCAGTTTCGTCTTTTTGGGAACGTGTTACATTATTAATTCCATCTATCTTATGATGGATCTTGTTTTACTATTTTTGACTATTTTCTTGTTTACCTATTGTAAGATCACATCAAGTCAAGCAGGCAGCTGTTTTAAATGACCACGAACTTTTGAAAGTATAAACAAAAAAGATCGATCTCTAAAACAAAATTCTCATGCTTAACCCTATCTAGGCTGAATTTGAGCTCAAATCTGGTTTTTAAATAAGGTCATATAAACTCTCGTCTTTTGAATGAATTTTGAAGGGTTTCCTGAACAAAATGAACCTGTAAATCTATCTATCAGAAAATGATTCTAGAATTTCGCTTCCCCAAAGCATTCACAGCTATTTTTCTTTAGATCTGTCCAGTAACATGTGATATATATTAAATCTCTGGGCAACTGAATGGACAGACTTTTTATCTTCTAATGTGCTCAGTGTAAAAAAGAAATTTCTTGAATTCTTGGCATTTAATAAGAGAAATATTAAAAAATGGAAATGTTTAGATTATATTAAGTATCAAACAAAAAATAAATAAAATAATATTTAATATCTACAAACAAAACATCGTTTCATACTAGAAATCTAATATATAATATATTTATTTTAATTTTCTAGATGATTAATTAAGTTCACTCTAGTCTGCTTGGATTGAAATATTTTTCATTTTGTTGTTTTTGTGCCGGCCTCTCAAACACAATGATGACCTATAAAGGAGCTAAATGAAAACCTCAAGGAATGTTCTTGTAGGGAATGAGACACCCTGACCGTTTGGGCCTCTTTAATGAAAGCAGGCGTGGAATTTCGAGAAAGCCAATGAAATTTTAGCACAGCAATTTATTAATATAATTATTAATACAATAAAATTTAGGAAAAAGTTTTTATTAATTTATCATTTAATTGAAATAGTAGAATTTTTACTCTCATCCGGCTAATTTTAATATATAAATTTATTTTCAAACACCAGGTCAAAGAAGTTGTTTCATTATATTATTATATCCCACCCAAAACACTTATGTGAAAAAAAGGTCAAGTTCGAAAAAGTAGTGAAATCTAGGATGTACCCAAGTTAAATTTGCCAAAAATAATTAAGTTGACAAAAAAGTACTTTCGATTAAAATGAATTCTTTCCATTTTGAATGACAATTTAGATTTGTGAATTGTAAATTTTTAATTTTAATAATTTTCATGAAACTTGGTTGTTATGCAATATGACGTTAGAGTAAATTAATTAAATTCATGACCAACCAAGTTTCATGAAAATAATTTAATTTAAAAATATTAATATTAAGGCTATATCACTTGCATCCATTAAAAGTATTAATTAAAACAGGAATAGCAGGGAATTGGACACAAATAAAAAACAGAGTTTTTATTAAATGGGGCAGACGTTTCTTCGATTTATTTCGACTTCCTCAGTGGCCCATTTTTATCACTTTTTTGTCAAACGAATAATCTTTAATCTTTTTTTATTATAACTACAATACATTTTTGACCTCACTAATTCAACAATCTTGAACTTTTTTTCTCCTTTCAACAATTTAAAAATCAAAATTCTTATTTTTTAATTGTTGAAAGGAGAAAAAAGTTCAAGATTGTTGAATAATTGAGGTCAAGAATGTATTGTAGTTATAACAAAAAAGATTAAAGATGTTTGGTCGCGTAGTGGAATTGTCTTTTGACAGAGTGATAAAATGGGCCACTGAGGAAGTCGAAATAAATCAACAAAACGTCTGGCCCATTTAATAAAAACTGTTTTTTATTTATTGTCCAATTCCCTGCTATTACTGTTTTAATTAATATTAAGCAGAAGATACTAGTATAATCTGTAATTCATTCCCAATAAATTACCAAATGTATATATAGACCGAGAGAGTTCCCTGAAATTATGCATTCGAATCGCCAGCTTTGTTCACCGGTTGCATATACATCAAGCTAACTATTACATTTTATATAGTGCTCTCGAAAATTTTTTGGACTCTCCATTACAGCTATCTCCACCTATTCGATCCTTCTCCACAAAAGAAATTGAACTACTTATCAAACACGAATCTAACAGAAGAAAATCTCCTGGATATGATTTAATCACAGTCGAGATATTAAAAAAGCTCCCCAAAAAGGGAATAGTCTTCCTAACTCAACTTTATAATGCCATTTTAAGATCTCGATATTTTCCGATTCAATGGAAACTTGCTCAAATAATAATGATCCTTAAACCGGGAAAACACGAATCTGAAGTTTCCTCATACCGCCCTATTAGTCTCCTCCCACAAACGTCAAAGATCTTCGAAAAACTTATTTTAAGGAGACTAAAGAGTGATATAGAAATTGATGAAATACTACCTCTTCATCAATATGGATTTCGTCATCAACATTCTACATCTGAGCAGATCCACAGAATAGTCAACATTATCGAAACAACACTTGAAGAGAAGAAGATATGTTCTGGCGTATTTCTGGATGTCAAACAAGCTTTTGATAAAGTATGGCATCAAGGACTTCTATACAAAATAAAAAAACTCTTTCCTGACCAATATTTTTGGATATTCCAATCATATCTTCAAGATCGCTGGTTCCAAGTTAGGCTAGAAAACGTGTTTTCTCAATATCATCCCATACGTTCAGAGTTCCTCAAGGCAGCATTCTTGGACCATTCTTATATTCCGGATATACCAACAACGGAAGATTCATTTATCGCCACTTATGCCGATGATACCGCCATTCTCGTCACAAGCACAGATCCAGACATAGCATCAATCAAACTTCAAGAACAACTAGACACCACCCAAAACTGGTTTCATAGATGGAGGATTCATGTGAATGAAACTAAATCTAATGATATCACTTTCACTAATAAAAAAATCACATGCCCAACAGTTTATTTAAATTCAAAAATAATTCCCTATAGTAACTCTGTAAAGTATCTTGGACTGCACCTCGACTCAAGACTTACCTGGAAAATTCACATAGAAAAAAAAGAAATGAATTAAATATTAAATATAAAAAATGTACTGGCTATTAGGGAAAAATTCACAACTTGCCTTAAAAACAAAAGTCTTGCTTTATAAGTCAATGATTATGCCAATTTGGTCATACTCATGTCAAATATGGGGAACTGCCAGCGAATCCAGTATAAGCAAAATTCAAAGAGTGCAATCCAAAATACTTAGATGTATAGCAAACGCTCCATGGTATTTTACAAATGCAAGTTTGCACAGTGACCTTCTCATCCCTTCAGTTAGAGAAGTGATTCTAAATTCATTCATCAAACATACAAAAAAACTTGAAAATCATCCAAACACATCAGCCATTACTCTCCTGGACAACAGTGAAGTGACCAGAAGACTCAAGAAGAACCATGTTCTCGACACTGAAGAACGCTCTACTTTGAACAACTGGAAAATGAAATTCAAATAGGGAAGTCATCAATGGACGACTCTCCCTTCAAGTGACGTGTGCGTGTGTGAATGAACTAGTGTGAGAGTGTGTGTATGTACAAACTATTTGATCAAATTTACTCAAAGCTTAAATATTAAGCTGATTGTAAATATAAAATAAAAATTAAAAAAAAAAAAAAAAAATATAGTGCTCTCAAATTTTTGAACTGATAGAGCAGCTGCAGTTTATTTTGTACTGGGCCTCAGACAGGTGTTATGTGCATTGTAGATTAGAGAAAAATGAGTTTATTATAATAAAAAAAATATTTAAAACTATAGCGAAGATACCATTTTTGAATTATATTTATCATCAGTTTTAATAGAGGTTTATAACGGGGTTGAATATTTCAAATCATATCATTTTTTTACTTTATCCAATGCGAAGCATGGGAGAAAGTATTGGAATCGCTCTCGCGGCAAGCGCGACTTCAAAGTGTCCTCAGGTAAAGACTACGGAACCCATAGACTCAATTAAGGTCACAAATTGAAGTATTCAATGAGATTGAATTTTAGCACGTGACGGTTTTGCCAAAAATTACCTGGAATCTCGTCGAGAGGCCAAAAAGTGCCATTTTTTTGGAAGTGCGTGGGGATGGATGGATGGATGGATGGATGTATATGTGTGTGTGTGTGTGTGTGTTATCGTTTTTTTCGTCCACGATTTTTTCCACACCTTTGCGCTGATTGAAATGAAATTGAAAACCTACCATTAGTTTAACAAAATGAAGCTCTGATTAGTTTTTGGTACATATCGGTCCACAAACATTAGTACTTTATTTCAGTACTTTTTTAGTTTTTTCTAAATATCTTGAAAATGACTTAACCAATTTTGATGAAATTTAATATCCTAATTAAGTACCTTGGGGACCATAAAAAAGATTAAATAAAGTTTTTAGTAAAATCATATTTTAAAGTACTTTACTCTATAGTAAAATAGTACTTTTTTAATTTAAATTCTTTAAAATTTATTCATTTGATCGTTTTAATATAGCTCATTTAACCTAACTTAAGTAAGAATGGTTAGGCTTCTCGCTGTGAAATGGTAAAAATTTGGGAGGAAATTTTATAAGTAACCATAGCAACCGCGTTGTTTTCTTATCCGTTACCATTGCTGACGACATGAAGGAATCGACTTAAAATCAAAAATAGCTATTGATTCTCATCAAGTACTTGAGGAATAACCATTCTATATTGGATTTTTGACGTTTCGGTTTTTATTGGTAACCATTGCTGAAGACATAGAGGAATCGAGTTAAAATCAAAAATAGCGATTGATTCTCATCTAGTACATGAGGAATAACCATTCTATATTGGATTTTTGACGTTTCGGTTTTTATTGGTAACCATTGCTGAAGACATAGAGGAATCGAGTTAAAATCAAAAATAGCGATTGATTCTTATCTAGTACTTGAGGAATAACCATTCTATATTGGACTTTTGACGTTTCGGCTTTTATTGGTAACCATTGCTGAAGACATGGAGGAATCGACTTAAAATCAAAAATAGCGATTGATTCTCATTTATTACTTGAGGAATAATAATTCTACATTAGATTTTTGACCCTTCGATTATTATTGGTAACCATTGCTGAAGACATGGAGGAATCGGCTTAAAATCAAAAATAACGATCGATTCTTATCTAATACTAGAGGAATAACCTTATTACATTCCATTTTTGATGTTTTGACTATTAGTGGCAACCTCTACTGAAAACGTGGAAGAATCGACTTAAAATCTAAAAAGACTAAATTCTTTTTTGGTAAACAACTCAAGCTTGAGTTGTTTGCCATAAAAAATTTAGTCTTTTTGATTTTAAGTCGATTCTTCCACGTTTTCAGTAGAGGTTGCCATTAATAGTCAAAACATCAAAAATGGAATGCAATAAGGTTATTCCTCTAGTATTAGATAAGAATCGATCGTTATTTTGATTTTAAGTCGATTCCTCCATGTCTTCAGCAATGGTTACCAATAATAATCGAAGAGTCAAAAATCTAAGGTAGAATTATTATTCCTCAAGTATTAGATGAGAATCAATCGCTATTTTTGATTTTAAGTCGATTTCTCTATGTTTTAAGCAATGATTACCAATAATAACCGAAATGTCAAAAATCCAATGTAGAATTGTTATTCCTCGACTGTTAAATGAGAATCGATCATTATTTTTGAATTAAAGTCAACATGAACTGCAAATTGCAAGTGATATCTGATTTATATAAAGGAATAAACATATTAATATTTCAAATGAATTTGGATAAAGTTTAGCAACGATCCGTTGCAGTTTATTTATTTCTACAAAGAGTCATGATCGAATTTATTCTCTCTCACCCTCCCAATTGCCGCTTCGCAAAGTACAAAGTAAAAATGAAACAAAGTCAGATAAGTAATTATAAATTTAAAAAATAATTACGCTAAGTGCAAATCTCTAGGCCCTAAGGCTTTCCACACCCTCAAATAAACGCGTAACAAATACAAAATTCTGATTATATTTTTCGGACTACGAGCCCGTCTTCAGGAGTTTACATTGATAACTAAGTAAGTTATATTTTGTAAATTTTAAATGTGAAAAAATCTACAACGAGATATGAAAAGAGAACACTGATTGAACTCATAACAAAATGTATTTATATGGCACTAACCATTAAATAAATATAATTTTAACTATGGACGTAATTAATTAAATAAATCAAACAATATTTTGAATCTTATTTTAAAGTAGTTGTTTAACCATATGGATTTTCTTAGGATATTTTTGAAATCTAAACTGATTATTATTTGAATACTTCTGCATTGATTGGTGGAAAAATGAAATTTATGAACAATATAGTTTCAGAGATATTAAATACCAAAGATAGAGTTTTTCAGACTGTTATACATTACACTATATGGAATATCGGAAAGTTTACATACATATTTAATTATAATTAAGAAACTCTTCTTACCATTATTATAAAAAACTAAACTAACATTAAACAATAACTAAAACATTTTTTAAGAAAAATTTATTTCATTGTTATAACATAGTTTCTGAGATAATAATGAATAAATAATGAAAAATGTATAATAAAAAATTTACACTAAAAACAAGCTGGCAACAAAGCATGTATTTAACCTAAAAAGTAGGTTAACTTTAGTACTTTTTTGGCGTTTTTTCGCTTAGAGCCATTGTCGCAACAGCTTTCAATCGCTTATTAAGAACTTTTTTGTTTTATAATTCTTCCTTTATAATGTACTTTATCTTACATTTCTATGAAAAAATATATACAAAGCTCGGACAGTGTTGTCAGATTAGTCAAACGAGCACCGGATTGCCTAGTAGTGGTACATAAACAGCAAAAAGTTTAGTGCTTATCAATTATAAATTCTTGTTGTCTGTTCTATATACTCTAGCATTAACTTTTTGCTAGTGTTCCCTCAAAAAAACTACCTTAAAAAACAAACAAATATGAATAGCTATTTCTTTCAGTGTGATTTTTAGTTTTTTTTTTTTGCTTAGGAGAGAATTTGTTGGGCATCGATAACTTTGTGCCAATAGATGTCAGGGGCTGAATTATTAATACCTTGAATAGATGTCACCTCTATAGTGATTTCGGCCATTACTTGGTGAAGATGTTAATTTTGCGATATTTATTTACAAATTTCATGACCTAATATTGACTTTATGCAACGACCTCTTATGCTACACAAACAGACAGTGAGTTAGGGGATTTCCCATAAGCTTCTGGGATGGAACAGTGTCAACATGGAGGGATTGCCAGCATCCATGAAAGATCTCCTCCGAGCAGTAAATGCTTGCCTGACACAATTTGTAACAAATACATTAAATACCTAGATGTTAATTGTATATTATTAAAGTTGGTATCGGGAAATAAGGACTGTATTTTTAACCGACTTCAAAAAAGGAGGAGGTTCTCTATTCGAATGAATTTTTTTTTTGTGTCTATGTTACCTCATATCTCTGCCAATTGTGAACCGATTTTGATGATTTTTTTTTGCATTGGGTTCAGTCTAGCTTCCGATTGGTCCCGTTTTTTTCATTGATATTGAACCTTTTTGATATGTTTGTTCAGGCATAACTTCTTTGTTTATTAACCGATTTTAATGATACTTTTTTTATTGGAAAGAGTGTATCTTAGGGGTGGTACCATATTAATTTGGTCAAGTTCTGAAGATATAATCAATGACGAAATAACGTAAATCTCCAATTTTTATGACCAAATAATCAAAATTATAATAAATGAAATCTTTTATAAAAAAAATCATAAAACATTCATTTAAAACCCGCAAACGTTTCGGCAGAATTTCTATATGTATGAATTGAATTTTATTATCATTTTGTGATTCATTCGCCTGACGCTTTCTCTTACAAGATGCATACAAAGTATTATCTTAAGTCACTATTAATAACATCACTAAATAGAGAAAAATAAAAATAATTTTTATAAAAAAAAAAAACCGACTTCAAAAAAATTAAATGCAACAAATAAAATAATAAGAACTTAAAAATCAAATAAAATACACTAAAAGGTATAAAATAATTATCTTATTTAGTTACAACTAAACGACGAAATATTAACATGAAATTACTTTTTGAAGTCACAGTGCCAAACATATACATTTTATGAATCGCACTCGACTGATCTTACTTAGTACGTTTGGCGGGTACGCTCACTTATACGTATAGTTTGCTTGGCATCGACTTCAAAAAGTAATTTCATGTTAATATTTCGTCGTTTAGTTGTAACTAAAAATAAGTTATATATACTATAATATTATACCTTTTAGTGTATTTTATTTTTATTTTTAAGTTATTATTAATTTATTTGTTGCATTTAATTTTTTTGAAGTCGGTTTTATTTTTTTATAAAAAAATTTTTTTATTCAAATAATTTATATTTTATTGCCAACGTTTCATCAACTTTGTTGACTTCTTCAGGGCTCAAATAGTTATCTTCCTTGCATGTGTTCATTTTTATAATTCTTTCTTAGTAAACATAGCAAGGCAAGTGATTGACATCAATCAGATTGAAATTTTTTTAAACGAAGAACTATAAGAAGATAACTATTTGAGCCCTGAAGAAATCAACAAAGTTGATGAAACGTTGCCAATAAAATATAAATTATTTGCATAAAAAAATAGTCCTTATTTCGCGATAGCAACTTTAATAATTTAATCGATGGACATAACTAATCAAAGTTAATTGTATATATTACTGAACTAAATAAAAACAGATAAAATATATATTTTTAATTTTTTTGCAACGAAATTTTCTCTGGAGAGAGACGGACTGGTAGAAATTTTAATTGAAAGTAATGGAAGGCAGCCCAGAGGTAGTGAGGAAAGAAAAAATTAACACATATAAAATAAGGTGTAATTTATTGGAATCCTTCCTCCTTTCCTTTCAAACCGACGTTTCGGAGGATTTTCCATCCTTCTTCAGGGTTTCAAAGGGTCAATGAATGAAACAAATAAAATGTTTCCTTCTTCTCTCCACAGTAGTGTTCAAAAACTTTCTTCATTTGTAACAAAAGGCATGGAAAGACAAATTTTTTTTCCTTCTTATCTAATTAAGAAAAGAAGGAAAAAAAATGTTGTCTTTCTATGCCTTTTGTTACAAATGAAGAAAGTTTTTGAACACTACTGTGGAGAGAAGAAGGAAAAATTTTATTTGTTTCATTCATTGACCCTTTGAAACCCTGAAGAAGGAGGGAAAAATCCTCCGAAACGTCGGTTTGAAAGGAAAGGAGGAAGGATTCCAATAAATTACACCTTATTTTATATGTGTTAATTTTTTCTTTCCTCACTACCTCTGGGCTGCCTTCCATTACTTTCAATTATATTTTTAATTTATTTAAGAAAACAAAAATTTATTTTGGGATTTAAGTGAGATATCTAATCAAACAAACTAAGCGATTAAATTAATAAAAATAATCAAAAAGTCTTTGTGAAAATATTTTTATGCATTTTATGCAAAAAATACTCCAAAGTTTTAAGTTTTAAAAAAATTTCAATCTGATTGATGTCAATGACTTACTTGCCTTGCTATGTTTACTAAAAACGAATTATAAAAATGACAAATATGCAAGGAAGATAACTAGTATGTGATTTTATGCAATTAGCATATAGACATTTTTATCCAATATAAAATATGTGTATATTGTAAAATTCTTAAAATTATGCAATTCGTAAAGGTATATATATTTTTTTGTTGGCCTTTAGCAAACAAAACATGCAATAGGGGGGTCGGGTAGGCTAGGCGGTAGCATGACAGCGAGCTAACCAGGGGACCCGGGTTCGAATCCGACTCGAGGCATCCAGCTAAAATCTGACCCCGGGAGTAGAGACAAATTTGAAAAATAAATATATAGTATCGTAAAGTGGCTTATGGCTAAAAAGGCCGAAAAGCCCAAAAAAAAAAAAAAAAAAAAAAAAAAACATGCATTAACATAAAAATATGTTCTCTGCACATGACATTTCTTAATTGATGTTGGAATTTGAAAATATTTTACTTAATCATAACATTTTATGGACAGTAAGTAATAGATGTTTTTTAATAATATTGTCCCATTAATTTAAATAAATAATTTGATAAATCTACCGAGAAAATTTATAAATAAAATAATAATTTACATTGTACTCGACCCGCGGGGAGGCTAGATGTGTATTGAATTCGCTAAAAAATTATTAAATATTGAATACATTTTCAGAATTTTACAACTATCTCGGTAAATGTTGCGACCAAATTCAATCACAATTTCCTCAATTCAGAAATTTCTTTTCTCGGAGATTTCAACCATAATAAAGATTGGTTGACCCATTCCAGCTCCAACACGCGTGCTGGTCGCGAAGCTCATGATTTCTCTATAGCCTGCAATCTCAATCAAATCATCAACTGTCCTACTAGAATACCCTGACAACTTCAAACACACAGCGTATCTTCTTGATCTATTCCTGACAACTGACCCAATGACATTCACATTCTCTATGATCTTTTCACCCTCTGAATAAATCCGACCACCCTGATAAAATTAATTTTCCTTGCAATTTTGTTGTCATAAGAGCCAACAAATAAATAAAAAATATGGCTATTTAAGAGACAACTTCGACGAGATGCGTAGCTTCTTTGACAATCTCGAGGAATGACGTATTAAAAAATAAAAAATGCTTCTGAATGTGCTTCCGTATTTGAAGATGTAATTCAGATGGGCATTGAACAGTGTGTTTCCTATGTAAATGGGAAAAATTATTCAAAACCCTGGTTTAACAAGCGATGCGCCGAAGCTGTTCGTGAAAAATAAAGCATTCAAAGAATGGCTTTTCTGCCAAACGGACATCAAACGAATCGCTTTTTCAAAATCACGTAACCATTGTAACAAAATTATTAATGAACCAAGAAGTTCTTTAGAACAAAAAATGGGCTGACCGATCATCGTAGACATGCCCCGCTAATAAAAATCGATTCTGGCATCTCACGAAGAAATTAACTACGAACCCTCCAAATCTGCGTTCCCCCCCCCCCCCCTTAATCTTCTCAGCGGCTCAATAGCCACTGATTGCCTCTGCTAAAGCTAGCGATTTGCTTCATTCTTCATATCCACGCCTCAGACGACAAGGGACTTGACCCCCCGCCCCATACCCCTAGCACCAATATTATGTCGGATATTAATTTCAGAATACCAAAAATGTTAAAGGTAATAAAAAACCTAATTGTTGGATTCAGCTGCTGGCCCAGACAACACCCACCAATATAATCAAAAATTGCGCGCCTGAACTTGCTCCTATTCTCTCAAAAATCTTAAATTTTCTTATACCACTAGTCGATATTTCGGGAACTGAAAAACTGCAAGAATTCAACCAATAAAAAAAAGGAGATTCTTCAAATGTAGCTAATTAATGTCCGATTGCTATAACTCGGTTCTTCTTTAAAATCATGGAAAAAATAATTAATGAGCAAGTTCTCTTACTCATTTAGAATCTAATAAACTAATCCATGATAGTCAATACGGCTTTTAGAGCCAATCTCTGTCCACAGGCGATATTTTAGCATATATAACTCATATGTGGAATAAAGCACTAGAGACTTGTAAAGAGATTCTCGTAATAGGCTTAGACATTTCAAAGGCCTTCGATCAAGTCTGGCACAAAAATCTCCTTGCCAAATTACCTACATTTGGCCTCCCCCGAGCCTCTGCAAGTTGCTTGAGAGCTTTCTCGAACCGCTCTGTTGTGTCGAGGTTGATGGAATATCATCCTCGTCCTTTAATACTAATGCTGGAGTTCCTCAGGGCTCAGTCATCTCTCCCACGCTCTTTATTATCTATATTAATGACCTATTAAATTCATTCTCCAATCCAATACATTGTTACGCTGACGATAGCACCTCCACAACGCTCAATCCTTAATAGACAATCGCGCAAACATAGCCTCCTCAATAAATTCAGACTTAAGCATGCTAAAAAAAATGGGGATCTCACAACTTGGTAAACTTTAATGCTGGCAAAACACAACGCTGCCTAATTTCTAGGCGCGCAGATAGGAACCTTCCGGACATTTCATTTGATTCGATCTCATTGGCATTTCTTCGTAATAAAATATCATTGTTAGGTGTCACCTTAGGTTCTGACCCCTGGAATGACCATATTATCTCAGTAGCAAAGGCTGCGCATGTGTTTTGGCTTTCTTTTCCGAACCAAACGATTTTTCACCCCTCACTCAACTCCTTATATTATACAAGGCTCAAATTCGCCCCTGTCTTGAATATTGCTCTGCATTTTGTGGTAGGGCCCCTAAGCATTCTCTTAATACCCTCCTAGACGCAATTCAGAGGCGAGCTATCAGACTGATATATATCCTACATTAACTGCATACTCGACACCCTAAAGCCCATCGTAGATCTGTTCTCGCCTTTCCCTTTATTATAGATATTACCATGGCTTTTGTTCTGACGAAATTAAATCGATATAATCCCACCAAGGGCTTCATTTGCGCGAAATATCGATTTTCTAAAACCCAACACCTTTACGCGCTTAAACTGGATACTAATCGAACAAACGCATTCGCCAATTCAGTTATCCCTATGACATCTAGAGACTGGAACTCTCTTCCCCCGACCATCTTTCCAGCAATTTATAACCTTCAATCTTTCAAGACCAGCATCCACAGATACCTTCGACTGCTAAATTAACCCCAAATTTCCCTATCTTCACGTTACAAGGGTCCACTCACGGAGTACAGAGGTTGTACCTTGTTGGTGCAACTTTTGTATCAGTATAATTATAAAAAAACCTGGTTGTATGCTAGCATAAATTTATCGATTCCTCATAATTTGGGGAGAGCGTGCCGAGCTTATACCTTTTCCTCCAGTATTGCTTTTAAAGAATTGTATTTGATAATTTTTAAATTAATATAAAGGCAGTTTTAAAAAATTTTAAATGAAAATGCGTTATGGATGTCTATATTTTTCAAGAAGGCTGACTAAGTTTTTCAAGATGGTTGCCCCGGTGACAAAAATTGCTTCTGAAGTCAATGGATTTTAGTATTATGTTATTATCAACCTTTTTAAGAAATTTACTTTATAAAAGCAATAATTAATTGATAAATTGATATTTTTTATTTATTAAAATTCTGATATTTTTTAAGATCAATATTTCATTTCCGGGTGAAGTTAGATGTTATTTTAAAAATCCAAGTTTGGTGGGGGCGACACCGGATATGATTGAGGATGATCTCTTTTCTTTAATAGAAGAAAAAATGAGAGAGGACAAATAACAACTGTAGGCCTTGTCCCTTTAGGTCAAGATTAAAAAGGAAGAAATGGAATCCAATTTTTAACCATCACTTTCCGAACGACTGAATTTCTCTGAATCCTTCCACTTAGCAAAACTCATCTTTATAAATTGATGATTTCACTTTTTCAACTAAATAAAATAAATCAAAACGAGGCCACTAATATGCACTGATTACATTTTTATTATCAATAAGATTATTTGGAAAGATTTAGTTTATCGAGGGTAACAAGTTGATGCTTACAATATAAATGTATTATATTATATTGTTAGACGAAAACATGGACTTCAACTTCGGTCTTCAATTAAGTATATCAGTTTTTATTTTCCTTATATCAAAAATCGGATTGAAATTTTTTGTAGGGTCTAAAATAAAAAAATATATTTTATCAATATGTGGGAATCTCTTTAAAAGATTTCTTTAAGTAGAATTGGGCTTAATTTAAAAAAAAATATTTCTCTTTAAAATGACTGTATGAGAGATCACCCAAAGAGGGAATTTTTAGGTGATATTTGTACCAGTTCATTTACAATCAAGTATAGTTAATTTAAAATTTTGAAATAAATTAAAATTGGGTTATTTACTTCTTACGAACGACAAATAAGAACGAATTTGATATCATAAGAATTTTGGAAGATATAATCATTTTTCTGCTGCCTGGTTGTGAATTCACGGAGTCACGAGTCATTCAGCTAGTAATAGATTTATATTCAAATGACAATACATATATATTAGACATGGAACCCATAAATATTTATGTGAAATCTACCTAGTAGTTAAGTCCATTCTTATTGTTTAATTTATATTAGGCACCTACCTAAAATTCGCATTTTTTGGCAAAATCTGCATATTTTACACACCCCGATTTTTAAGCGCAAAAAATAGCGAAAATTAAGCTCAGATAACAAAAGCAATTATAGGATTAGTTATTGGTGAAGGGAGGTGGATATCCGTGTCCTAGTCACTTATTGACTGTGAGTGATTCACAAATTCTTAAGCCTGGAAACCAATGTTCTAAAATATATCCGATCTGGAAAAACTTTTAAAGTCGGAAATTAAAAAATGATATCAAATGTTCTAGTGTTCTTTTTACTTTACCATACAGGGTATGGTCAAGTATTGTAATCGTGCATGAAAAAGTATTTTTTTTCCTTCTTTTTTTCGAAATATCTCAAAAACGGCTGAAACTATTTTGATTAAGAAAATTGAGCGAAGCATTTTGCTCTACAAAAAGAGCCCTTATAAGTGAACAATAAAAAAATTATATTTTTAGGGATAATAATTGTTTTGTCAAAATGTCTGTTAGTTAGTTAGTCTGTGCGTTACCAAATTTTTGTGGACGAGGCTAGCTCAAAAACTAGTGTGAATATCGAAACAAAATTTAACACGTAGTTTTGGTCCATTGAGATTAAGAGCTGATTAGATTTTCGTGCATATCGACACAAAATTAAGGGGAGTGGAGGCGGGGGGTTAAAAATTAAAAATCTAGGCCATTTGAGCAAACTCAACCAAATTTTGTATACATAATCAGTGGGACCCCAGAAGTCTAAAAATGCAAAAACTAACCGCCCAAAATGGGGAGGGGGGGGGGTCAAAAATCAAAATCTTGGCCATTTAGCAAACTCAACCAAATTTTGTATACATAATCAGTGGGACCCCAGAAGTCTAAAAATACAAAAACTAACCGCCCAAAATGGGGGGGGGTGTATGGTCAAAAAATGAAAATATAGGCTCCTGTACCAAACTCAACCAAATTTTGTATACATAATCAGTGGGCCCCAAGGAGTCTAAAAATGGAAAATCAACCCCCCCTACATGATTATAAATAATTTTATTAAATATAAGAGAGGGGCCAGGTTGTATGGTAAAGTCAAGTGGATGGCCACATCAGAACACGTCAGCTTATTCGTTCTACGTTTCGGCTTCTAATTATGAAGGTCTGAAGTTGTTTTCTAGTGATGATGGATTTAGTTTGATTTAACTTAATCCATCGAAGTATTTATCTCGGATTATTTTTCTAATAGACGATTCAGGCACATTCTGTATTTCCGAGATGATAATAAATACTCGTACATATATTCGATTTCTTGTATTTGTACTATATGTTTTCTTTTTCTCGAAGTCTTAATTTATTATTTTTTTCTTTGATTCCTGAAGAAAGAGGCAAACAAATTGTAGCTTAGGAGCGACACGATTTTAAGCGCCCTGTCATGCACGAATGTTGCAACATAAAGATAAAAAGAAAAGGATATAGGTATATTATGAAAATGATTTTTTTTTTTGAAAAATACTATCAGAAATGTGAGAGAAAAGTCACTGAAACAAATCATTTCACTTAAAGAAATATTTTGTTCAATAAGATCGGAAATCTCTATTCGGAACAACTGCATTAAATGTGTAGGTACCTTGTGGACCGCTAATTTTTTTACTTTAGTTAAAAGCAATATATTAATATTATTTTTAAT
This sequence comes from Forficula auricularia, assembly GCA_024734495.1. Taxonomy (NCBI): domain Eukaryota; kingdom Metazoa; phylum Arthropoda; class Insecta; order Dermaptera; family Forficulidae; genus Forficula; species Forficula auricularia. The sequence goes on along the minus strand of JALMQS010000030.1, from coordinate 16,356,072 downwards.
TTTAAATTCAGGCAAAATAATGGATTTATATTTGCAGTCAGAATTAAATAAAATTGGAATAATTTTTTTCTCAAAGAATTGATTGGCTCTTGCACCGATCACCATCAAGGCATATATCACTGTGCACAAAGGTTTGAATTTAATTGCAATTAAAAATAATTTTAATATACATGGCGGTTTCTTCGTTGACTCTTTTAAATCCTGAATAAAAAGGGACGATCGTCTGAATCGTAGAAGGTTTTCAAGAGAATAAAAATGACATACAAATAAATTATTTTATAGAAAATACCTCTAATTAATAATAATAATAAATTTATTCAACCAATTGTATTACATGAAATAAAGTTTACAATGAATTTGGGGCTTCGACTTCGGAGATTACTTCCCCACTATCGAGTGTCCTTGATCTTCTTGAGCTTGCGATAATCTTTTAGTCCTTGTTATTAATAAGAGAAACGTTCTAATTAATAATAATAATAATAATAAATTTTATTGAACCAATTATTTTACATGCATTAGCGTATACATTTTATTTGAGCTTCGACTTCGGAGATTACATCCCCACCATCGACTGTTCTTGATCTTCTCGGGCTTACGATAATGTTTTTAGACGTTCTAATTAAATTTCCTAATTTCAATATATAATAATATGTGTAATGAGGTATTAGTGAGTTTTAAAATTAAAAAGCCAATTAATTAATAAAACAAAATCGAATAAAACTAATTATAAATATTATATTGACACAACCATCTGTGAATAATTAGTTTAATTAAGAAAAAACCAATCAAATTAAGGTTATTCACATATACACGAACACATTCATAACTAAGCCTAATGGCTAAAATATGCATTTAATTCTATAAGAAAAATAAAATAAAAATAATAATAATAAATAAATTACCAGGAGATGAGTCCCAATTTTCGACTCAAAAACCGCCTAAACCGTAATTTTCATGAGCCGTTTTAGAGGTGTGAGTAAATCGAATTCACCTCAAATCGTTTTAAAAAATTTCAATTTTATTTTTCCTATATTTGTGAATGGTTAAAATAAGAAAGTTCTTGTTTCATAGTTGATTTTATAAGAGAAAGTAGTTAGAAGTGTCATTTGCTTAATTTAAGATATTCTAAATAAGTTTGCTCAACTGTCAGCAAGGTTGTCGCCTCCTTGGAAATCAAAATCGTCTCGTGGAACTGCTGTTGGGCTTTAAACACTAGGGTTCGATTTGCGAAAGGCTTTCTGACATCTCAAATTAAGCACAAGACACTCATTGATTTTGTCTTATAAAATCAATCCTCGGCAAAAATAATAAATGAAATTTCTAAATTCATTCAAGAAAATTAAAAATAATTATATTGACAATGAATTTTGGATAATGTTAGTTTTTTCAAAATTCGAAAACTCGATACTCATTCCTAGAGACCGGATTCCTATGCAATTGCATATTTTGTTTGACGCCACGTATGACCCAGGAAATCAATTATCTATCCAAATCATGCATGTTAAATTTTTATATTGCATATTTTTGCATATTTGAGTAATATTGCATAAAATTGCATATTTGTAGGATATTGCATAAAATTGCATATTTGTAGGATATTGCATAATATTGCATATTTCGTGCCAAATACAGAGGTTTTAAAAGTTATTTTTCGGAGAAAGAATGAAAAAAAGATTAAATATAAAACATTATATTTATATTTTTGCATATTTGAGCATAGTTAAGTAATATTGCATATTTGATTAATATTGCATAAAATTGCATATTTGAGTAATATTGCATAAAATTGCATATTTTGGTAATATTGCATAAAATTTCATATTTCGCGCCAAATACAGAGGTTTTAAAAGTGATTTTTCGGAGAAAGAATGAAAAAAGTATTAAATATATAAAACAGGGGAGACAGCTAATTTAAATTTGAAGAGGCTTCAACGACACGAAGTGTAGTTTTGGACTATGAAGTTGGATTACAAAGGATGTAAACAAGCTACAAAACAACAACCCACTCATTTTTCTTATTATTAAGTTGTACTAGATACTATATTCTATACGAAAATGACGAAAAGTTTGCAATATTTTTCTTCCAAAGTGAAAGTGGGGGTTTAAGTTCCTTTAAATTTGTCCTCAGTACGTCTGTTCATGCGGAGCACATTTTTCATAAATCAATTTTAAGTGACCGTAGACATGATAACCTCAAGATAATTAAAAAATACTTATAAACATAAATTATTCACAATTACAATCAAATTTTAATTATTTTTAGACCATTTGTTAGATAATTATTTAATTAGTTCTTTTTTTTAATGGCCTTCGGGAACTATAGCCCATTTTGACCAGTGAGTGTGTTCGTGTGTGTGTAAATTATTGTAGGGATCGCAGGCCAAATATTTGCATTATTTTATTAGTTTATTATTTGTACGTCAATAAGAAAAGTTTGATAATATAAAAAAATAAAAACAATACAATAGAACAGTGTCTGTATAATAAAACTACCTCCCCCCCCCCCATTTTTGACCATAATTTTGAAAAATTATTATATTTATTATGTTGATTTTATTCAAGTGCACCTAATATTTCTTTGAGTTTAAAGATTTTCTAATATATTCAATGAAATGAGAATTTTGTCCAATATGTTTTACTCAAAACAAGTACATATTTGACACTTGGTGTCTATAGCTTACTTTATCATTTTATTCCTTTCATAGCACTCCTTCAAATATATAGACTTTTAGTCGCCAATTTTAATTTTTTAGTGCATAAAAAAATTTATTTTGTTATCTTTTGCAGTATATATTTGCATATTTTAACTTATTCTGCATATTGCATATTTCAGCATTTTTAACTGCATATTTTGGCAGATATTTCTGCATAAAAATCCGATCTCTACTCAATTCTCACCTATTTAATAGGTATTTCTGGTGTATCAATATGTTTAAATTTTGAATCATCAATTTTATGATGAAGGTGCTTAGATTTCTTTCTGAAATTTAATAGTTGGTGATATTTGTCAAAATTCATCGTCTCAGAGAACTGCTAATGAGCTGGATAGCTTTGTTGACACTCGTGTACAATTCCCGGGAGAGGCAACAGACTTGGGACATGCAAGCTAACTTATCTGTAACAGATTAGAATAAGCAGAAAAATTTTCTCTTATATATGTTTAATATCACTCAGTGAATTATTGTCACATATATATGTTATAAATTTTTTGAAACTCATCATGGGATGCAGTAATGGATAATATGTATTAATAAAAAGATGAACATGAAATTGGTTTCCTTTGTCAGATATTTCAGTTACTATTAGTGGACCGAAATGTTGTCGCCATATAGAATCAAGATATGTAAAATGATGATTCTATTTATATTATACTTGTTTAGGTTTAAAATAAGAGACGTACAGCTTCAATTTTTCTTTTTATTTATCAATTCCCACTAACGTTTCGTCCATTGGTTATGGCCATCTTCAGAGATAAACAATAGAACAATATTAATAACAAATCAGTCTCGCCCGAGCACATAATCAATTAAAATTTTATTTTTCTGCTTACCGGGAATTAGTCAATATTTATATAAAAAAAATTTTGATACACTTGTCATTAGTTAAAATTATATACAAGAAACATAAATAAATAGGATATATACAAAACTTTTTACAGGGTGTTCGTCAGAAGGCCGAAAGATATAATGTTCTCAAGACTATAATTGTCTTTTTTCCTTCAAGACGAAATGTCGATTGCGAAATGGCTTCAAGGATAAATCCAACACAATACAATTATCTTTTATTAATTGGTCATTATGACAAATTACATATAACGAGATATCTATATATAGACATAATATTTATTTAATTATCCTTTAATCAAGTTCGTCAAATTAATTACCAATTAACACGTTTCTATATGACAATATCGTACAATTAAATTCTCTCTTAAAATTTACACTCTTATTCACAAATATATACATTGATTCCAAAATCTGCCTTTTCCATACATTATCTTCAAAGTGCAGAAAGTTGGTGTTTTCAAAGTCAAATGTATGGCCTTCATCAAGGTCATGTGCGGCCAGTGATATGTGTTTTTCCTCTCTTGCAACATTATATTTATGTTGAGAGATACGGCGGGCTAGGTATTGACAGGTCATACCCACATATTATACTTGTTCTGAATTTTGTTGACAATTATGCTGTAAAATTGAGGCGATCCATAAAGTATGGCGCACATAAGGCTAGGAATACCTGGACTTAAGTTAACATTTTAATTCTATAGGTAAGACCTAATTATGAATAAAATATCAAATGATTTGGTCTGGAATAAAAAAACTAAATTTAATATAAATGTTTAGTTATATTCATTTGATTTTATATCTTGGTTATCAATTGTCAATCTATTTGAAATTATTCAAATAAATCAAACAAAATGAAAAGTAGTGGAGAGGCGACCCTTAAAAACTTGGAGCGTACCCAACTCAAATGAAGTAATAAATAGAACTTCGTCAAACACCACGGTTAATTAAAATCATTTAAAATAACATATCGTATATCTCAAACATTTCATTGTGAGTTTTGATTAAATCTTGTTTAAAAGTTTCTCTTTCTCTCAAATAAATTAGTCTAGAAAATTTCAAACATCATTAGAGTAACTTCTGATTAAAATTATTGGAAATATTATATTAGTTGATTTATGGAAAAGTATATATAGCCAAACCCATCAATTCGTTTGTTAATTGGAATCCTAATTCTAAGGAGAGTTTTTCTTCACCATTTAGTATTGATTTATATTTATATGTATTCTACCAATAAAGGTTTCTTCATTACTATCAAAGTTCAAATACGAAAGTATGAAAATAAAAAATATATTGAAAATTTATAGATTCTATTTAATCCTTATTAGACTGACAAAAAAACACCTTATTTAGACTGACGGGGTACAGATCTACCCCAGCATTTTGAATGTATATATTTAAATATAATTTACTGATTTAGGAAATTTGATTTAACCACTTAAGTTATTCACTAACTGATTACTTAAGTTCTATGAATACACACCTGGTTTGAAAATAATTATTTATCTATTAAAAGAACCTTTGTATAAAAAATAAAGTAAAAATACACGTGCCTTTTGAATTTCGTATTTTTTGGAGTAAAATCATAAAGTTTTTTGTTACTGTAATTGAGTTTAGTTTATTTTGTATGAATAAGTAGTTTTTATTTTTATTATTCTGTTTATAATGAGTGATTCCGCAGTGAGTACACATTTTTCAACTTCGAGACCTCAAAGATTAGGGTAAAAAATATTTTATTTATCATTTAATTTATATTGTCAATATAATTTATTAAAACAGGTTTTTATAATAATCATATATCATGAAATAGAAAAAAATAATAATTTTTTCATTTACTGGTTAACACCGGAGGAAATACTTGCTATATTCAAGAAGATTCCGTTCAGACGAAAAGCAATTTGTCCCTTCAGGTGATGAGGATTATATACCAAAAATATTTAACAATTTTCGCATTTAACAACCATGCTGTACTGTATGTTCATATTAAGTACTGAAGAAATACAAATGTGTTATACTATTATCTTCATTGCACATGACTGATGTGTCTGATTCACTAACTAAAAAACCTGAGATTACCAACAGTTACAATAAAACAAAAAGTGGACTGGACACCCTGATTAAAATGTTGGCTGAATAGACAGTAAAACGAAGAGCTAAAAGGTGGTCACTAGCATTTTTTTTTTCAATATTGGTGATATAGCTTCGTTAACTTCATACATAATTTATAAGGAACACAATCAACACTTCAAATGAGCAGATCTGCGTAGAAAATTCCGGAAAGATCATATTTAGGGAACGCGGGGTTGGTTTATAGTGAAACATTGTTAAAATTAAATTAGGATCGTAAAACTCGCAAAAGCTGCTGCAAGTGTAAAAAGCTTTGCGATGATTGTATTGAAAAAGGAAATTAAAATTCAGAAAACAAATTTTATATTAAGTAATATTTAATATAATTTTTTGTCTGCTTACTTCCACCCAAAAGCATTCCAGGACCAAGCCGGAAAATAGAATATGTCCTATCTTTTAAATCAAGCAAGCTAGCCAGAAAGACAACCAGCAGTGACGTTAGTTTTTTCAATCTCGACAGGCCTCCAAAGTGAAAAACATCCCAAAAACCATCTCAAAAACAGGTACAGAAAAAAGCCTCGTGGGTTTAAGCCCTTTAAAGTACGAGCAAAACAAGATTTAAAATGAGTTATTGATTTTAACATCAGAGCACACGCCGTGATGGTAGGGCTCTATAAAAAGGATAGTGCGGAGAAGTTCTTTCGATCAAATCAAAGGAGATAGTAGGTAAGATCTAATTTATCAAAAGGCTCAAATAAACAATTCAAACACCAAAACGTTAACAAATTAATTAAGAATTTTTCTCAGAATTAAATTTACATCTTGAGGAGAACAAAGGCAGTTACTTGACATTACCATTAAATCTCATTTGAAAATTTTATTAGCTATATAAAAGTAAGACTTTCGAAATATTAGTCTCAAATAAAGAAAAGTATTTAAAAAGAGTTGCATCTGCAAAATTTAATTTAATTTTATTTAGAAGAATGTTTTTGAATTTACTCTCAGAGAGAGGAATTATTTTACATTAACAATAATAGTTTTTCGAAATTTCAATTGATTCTAGGAATTTACTTGTTTTTCATCTATTAATTAAATTTAGTATAAAGAAGAGGATGGTCTCGTTTGTCAGTGATGATTTCATTATAATGGATAATTATGTTCAGAATAATAATTAGCTACCATGTTCCTTATTAGTTTTCTCTATTAACCTAGATGTTAATGAATATCTCTGCCCCAGTATCAAAGTGAGCCTAAGATGAAATAATTAATTATATATATATATATATATATATATATATATATATATATATATATATCGTATCCGAAACACCCACACATGAAGACGAGTGGGAGGGTAAGACAAGGACAAGCGAGGCCATAATAGATTGACACGTCAAGCAATAGAGAGACTGTTTAAAACGCTCAAGTCAAATACAATTGTTAATACACAATTTAATTATTATATATTATATAATATCACTTATAGATTAATATCATTGTTAAAACTAAGTAAAGGACCTGAAATTTCGAGTTTCACATTTCAGGTAATTAATATAAAACTTATTGTAAATAACTGTATATATTAATAAACACTTCACATTTCAGTGGAACACGATTTTATCTACCTCGCACCCATCCCATTTATATATATATATATGTAGATATATTCTACCAAAGAAAAATGACCTCAATTATATTAGCTCCCAGTCTAAGAAATTTCAATTTTTATTTACAACAAGCAAATAATAATCACTTTATATATGGTAATGAAGTATATATTATATAGTTAATCAAACTTGAATCAGAAGCTGTGTTAGATAAGTTTTCTTTTAAATTTCATCAATTAGATTTTCGTTTGAGAGAAACAATATAATATAATAATAATAAATTTTATTGAACCAATAATTTTACATGCATTAACGTATACATTTTATTTGCGCTTCGACTTCGGAGATTACATCCCCACCATCGACTGTTCTTGATCTTCTCGAGCTTGCGATAATATATTTAGACCGTGTTTGTAGTTAGAGGAAAAATTTACGAAATAAAAAACCTCTTTGCCGTTATTTATAAAAGAAAGGAAAGAATCAGTGAAAAATGATGATTCTATGATGAAAGATGAGCGTTAGGTCCTGTAGAGTTCCAGTATTAGGGGACTAGTTTGGGTCTTTTGTTTGGACCGATTGGTAATGTCGCTTAGGTTGTCCAACAATCTCTGCATTCCTAGACCGACTAGGATAATTTCGTTCGATGTTCCAGGAGGCTAGTGTAATGATGTGTAGTGGCCAAGAGAGTGACAGATTTTGACTGACGGATTTGACCCAACTAGAAATAATGGCAATAGCAACATCTATGATAGTTGTACAAGAATGGCCAGTCTGGCTGGCTTAGCAGGTGGACCAGCGCTGAGCATGGTGTGAGTGTGTAAAAAATACAATGTGTTCATACTTTGACCAATAATGAAATTATAGAAATTCATAATTTATAGTCAATTATAAATATAATATATTCACTCCAGAACATTTGAGTGGAACGTAGGCAGACCACCCAAGTGTATTTTTACAACATAAAAAATAGCATCAAATATTTTTTCTATGTTGTAAAAATACACTTTGGGGTGGTCTGGTTCCACGTCCTACCACTCAAATGGTCTGGGGTGAATATATTATGTTTATAATTGACTATAAATTATATTTTTATAATTTCATTGTGGGTCAAAAATATTTTTACATATATGTATTTTTTACCGCAATTCCACTACCATGCGCAGTACCTGGTCCACCTGGCTAAAGCCAGCCAGACTGGCCATTCTCTGTACAACTATCATTATCGGTACTATTACGCTATTTCTAGCTGGGTCAAATCCTGTAGTCAAAATGTGTCACCAGCTCTTGGACTATAGTGTCTTGGATTGAACTCTCTCCAATGCGTCTAGATTTGATCTTGAGGCAGTAAGGTAACCAGGCAGATACTGCATATGCCAAAATAGGCTTCACTAACATTTTATATAATGTCAATTTACCTTCAAGTGAAAGTGAGCTTCCAGGACGAATTAAAGGCCAAATAACTTTGATAGCCCTTCGTGCTTTTTCTCTTATCAAAGTCGTGTGAGCAGCCTAATTACCTCTTCGATCCAATAGGACACCAAGGTATTTGACTTTAGACTGCCATTTTAAGTGGGAATGATTAATTTTTAGAGTAGTTCCGAGATATTTTCGCTTTTTTGTAAATAAGATTGCTTCACATTTGTTTGAATTTGTTTTTAATTTCCAGTCTTTAAGATAATTTATTATAAGTTGGGTTTCCTCTTGGAGTCTCCGCACTAAGCATTTAAAGTTTTTATTAGAATAATAAATTGCTATATCATCCGCAAACTGTGCTATGTGCATGTGATTCATTTTGGACATGTCTGACGTGTATAGCGCATAGGTATAGGAGAGGAGATAGAAGAGCTCCTTGCGGAACCCCTGCTTGGATAGTCCGCCATTCAGACTTCTCATTCGCAATTCGTACTCGGAAGTTTGATGATCAACACTATCAAATGGTTTAGCAAAGGCCAATTTGAGAGAGAAAAAATTACAATAAATATTAGAGACCATTCTTTTTTTTTTTTTTTTAATTTTATTAAACCAATTATTTTACATTAAATAATGTATACATTGTATTTTTGCTTCGATTCCGAGATTACTTCTTCACCATCGAGTGTCCTTATTCATCTTTAGTCCTTGTTTTTAATAAGAGGAAAAATCTTATTAGATAAAAACCTCTTTTCCGATAATTATTTAAATTCCATTATTCCCCAATCAAGTCGATTGGTTCCTCCTCTTTTCATCGTCTTAGAGACCATTTTTTTTTTTTTTTTTATAAATTTTATTAAACCAATTATTTTACATTAATTAATGTATACCTTGTATTTTAGCTTCGATTTCGGAGATTGCTTCTCCACCATCGAGTGTCCTTATTCATCTTTAGTCCTTGTTTTTAATAAGAGGAAAAATCTAATTAGATAAAAAAACCTCTTTTCCGATAATTATTTCAATTCCATTATTCCCCAATCAAATCGATTGGTATCTCTCCTATCCCTTAGAGACCATTCAGTAGAGAACTCTATATAGGAACTGGAACTCTCTCCCAGCCTCTATCTTTCCCAGCACCTATGATCTTCAAACCTTCAAAACCAGGGTGCATAGACACCTACGTCTACACCCTCTCACTTAATCAACTTTCCCTTCTCTTCGGTAATGCAAGGGTCTTTCGAGATCCATAGGGGCTACATCTTTACTGGTGCACCCCTTCTTGCATTCGATTGCATTAAAAAAAAAAAAAAAAAAAAAAAAAAAAAATATATTCCTATTTATCTTTAGCTTTTTGTGGGATATAATTGTTTTCGATATAATTTACTAAAGGGAATATTTGCTCTTCAATTAGTTATTTATTGGAAAAATTATAGAAGGGATAGTTTCCTGTTATCTTCTCATGAATTTTTACTTTACCATACAGGGTATGGTCAAGTATTGAAATCGTGCATGAAAAGTGTTGTTGTTTTTTGCTTCGTTTTTTCGAAATATCTCAAAAATGGCTAAAAATATTTTGATTAAAAAAATTGGGCGAAACCATGGCATTTCGGTCTATAAAAAAGCCCTAATAAGTAAACATCGAAAAAATGATATTTTTCGAGATTATAACTGTTTTGTCAACATGTCTGTTAGTTAGTAGGTACGTTAGTTGGTCTGTTAGTCTGTGTGTTACCAAATTTTTGTAGACGAACTAGCTCAAAAACTAGTGTCAATATTAAAACAAAACTTCACTGGTAGTTTTGGTGCATTGAAATTAAGAGCTGATTAGATTTTGGTGCATATCGACACAAAATTAAGGGGGGGGGGGGGAATTAAAATTATAATATTTTCAAACAAGAAAAATGAAATATACTATAAAATAACAACGAAAATATTTTTTTTCTGCGGCCAAAATCGGGGGGAGGGGTCAAAAAATAAAAATCTAGGCCCTTTGAGGAAACTCAACCAAATTTTGTAAACATAATCAGTGGGTCCCCGGAAGTCTAAAAATTCAAAAACTAACCACCCAAAATAAAGAGGGAGAGGGGGTCGAAAAATGAAAATCTAAGCACTTGGACCAAATTCAACCAAATTTTATATATATAATCAGAAGGGCCCCCAGAAGACAAAAAATGCAAAAACTAACCACCTAAAGTGTGGGAGGGTTGCTCCTCCCCTAAATAATTATAGATAATTTTATTAAATATTAAATATAAGAGAAAGTCAGGGTGTATGATAAGGTCATGTGGATGGCCACATCATTTTATTTGAGGTGTTTTTAATTAATTATAATTTACTTTGAAATATAGCAATTAATGGATTTTTTAAATGGCTTCACCAAAAATGAACTTTTTGAATTCTAAATTTAATAAAATCAATAACTTTGTTTTTTTGAGTGGATAACTTTCATAGTTGTTACAAAAAATGCGAGTTTCTCGTGACTAGGTCACAAATCTATCTGTTTTCAAGGTAACTCGAAAACGGTCAATGGCTAGGAGAATTTAATTTAAAAGTAAAGTTAAATTTCTGGCTTAATATATCACGGCAAGGTTATGGTTCAAATCAACCAACTGGAAGGATCTTTTTGCATAGATTTTTGCCATTTTTGTAAAAACAACTCATAAGTTTATATTTTTGTTTTTTTCTAAAAAACTGTTTTATAGAAAAGTTAAGTAGAAAAAATGGGAGACTTAAGAGTCAGGTGTTGGTACCAAATAGAGATGGAGTGTATTTACGTTACCAGGTATTTCCTTGCAAGTATACCAACCAGGTACCGACCCGATATACTTGCAAGACTTGAAAGTATTTTTCCATTAAAGTATACTGTCCCTTCAAAGTAAGTACTACTACGTCGAACTCGAACGTCGAACGAATCGAATGAATTTTTTGCCTTATTGTACGCACTGACGATTTAGCCGTGTGGGAGCCCTCAATTATAATCTGACGTCATCAAGCAAAATAGTTTCAATAATTAATTTTGAAAAAAGTAGTGAACCAAATGAAAAAATATTGAAATTAGTTTCTTATAATTGACTTTTCTGTACAAAAAAAATATTAAAACTGTTGGTAATTTTTTTAGACATTCTTAATTTATACATAATATTGTGTACCTACCGAGCGTATTATGCTGAAGTATTATACCTATTTTATGTCATGTATTAATTGAACACACAATACCCTTTCAATTAATGGTCGCGTAGATCTGAGAGGAAGAAGCAAGTAGAGTTCAGCCAGTACGTTGTCTCACCAGCCTAGCTATCTAACGAAACACATTCAGAGAAAACATCTCGCCGTTAATTTGGTGGCCCGGGAAGGAACAGAAGCCTACGCGAACTCTGAAGCAAGTACTTAAACCTCAAAATTCCAAAATGCAAAATTATATCTTATATTCATACACATAATGTTCAGATTGTGCTTATACGTGAAATAAAATACTTTCAAAGTATTTTACGTCTTGATTGGAATATTTTGAATCTTATCTGTATAACAACAAGGTTTAAACTTGCAAGGAAGCAAGTATTCTACTCGTTGCGTTGGACAGAAAATACTTTGAAAGTATTTTGATACCTGGTTTCTGCACCTGGTATGAGGTGGACGTACTTTTAAGTCCTGGTACGCGATTTAGCAAGCATAACCCATCCCTAGTACCAATTCACTGTATTCATTTTTTTCAAATTATTTAATTAATTAGTTATTTTCAGAACTTTATTATTTTCAAAAAGCATTTTAAACAATCTGTTCTTTTAAGAACTAACTATTATTTTAAAACGACTCTTACTAAATTCAATTCCATTTATAATATAAGGATATTGAGCGCATCGCTATGTTTGGTTTGGAAGATATAGCTGTCTAAAATTGGAAATTGGTAATACTTCATTTCTGTAGAAACTACCATGACATTTTTTCTCATGAGAATCAATAATCCCCCTAAAATCTGATTTATGGAAAATATAGGATTTCCAAACATTCAATACCTCTTCGCAACCAAATTAGATAATTAAATACAACCGCCAACTACACCTTTATCCTTATGATATCTAGAGACTGTAATAGCCTTCACGACTTCGCCTTTCCCGCGGCATAGCTACGACTCATCCGGAACACAGATGTTTCACTTTCTTGGTGTGTAACACTTTCTTGCAACAATATCATGATCAAAAATAATGTACACGTGTAAAGTGTACCTATATGTTTATTTGTAAATAAATACACTTTTTTTTGGCTTTTCGGCCATTCTAGCCATCAGCCAATTTACGATACTATTATTTTAAATTTTGTCTTCTATTTAGGGATCAGATTTTAGCCGGTTGCCGCGAGTCGGATTCGAGCCCGGGTCCACTTGATTAGAAGGCTTATACGCTATCCTCTCGGCCAACCCGACCCCAAATGAATAAACTATGCTCAGTGCGACACGTATCTACTTTAATTCATCTATCTCTTAAACTAATGTAAAAAACTTCTATTTTGAAACTTTTAGGGTACTATTTTTATACTTTAAGCTATATTTTGAAATTAAAATAATTTGTAAAAAAAAAAAAAAAAAAAAAAAACGGTACAAGTTATTAAAATTCTGATTTGAAATGTTCCCATTTTGTAAATAGATGAAAAAAAAATCATATTCAAATCTTATTTCATAATTAAAAAAAACAGTGAATTTTCTATATAACTGTTTAATATTTTATTGTAAATTTGTTTAATTTGAAACATTGTTTCCAAAATATCCGAAATTCAATTACTTACGTCAATTCTTTAGAAAGCCATAAACTTAACAACTAAACTTCATACCAAAAAAAATTGTGTGTTCACATTCATACCTTCTTGAAGTAGAATTGGGCAGAATATAAACGAATTTCAGGACCCCACATTTTTTTCGTTCCCCTCAAATCAACCAAACAAAACACTAATTAATTTATTCTACGATATTCGTAAAAATTCAACAACTCTACTACTCACGGCAAAAAACCTCTTAATTTTATTCAAAAACATTAAATTAATATTCAATTTCATTTGCTGACACCAACATAGGATAATATTTCTTTTTTTCCTTTATGGCTGGTCGAATGTCCTGTTTATTCTAGAGCAGGGGTTTTTTCATCGTCCTGCCTGTTTTCTCAGACTTACTTTACTATCTTTCCTTTGGACATTTATGGCACATATCCTCTCAAGCACTCATTCTCTATTCTGCCCTTGGCTATAACAGCGGAGTTTCTTGGCTTAAGATAGGATTTTTCTTAATTTTCCTCTTATCCCAAGTCCACACTGTTTGTTTTGTTTTAATGGGATGTGTTCTTGTTTCTGTTGCATATATTAATAAAGAGCTAACTGTTATAAATTCACGTCTTGGATACCATTTTCAAGAATTTGTTAGAATATATTGTAATGTTGATGAATTTGCGAGGTAATCCAAATAGCTTTGTAGGCATGCTATCTAACGTCTCCCTTGAGATCTTGAATACTCATTATTTGAGTCGCAAGTTTCTATCAAAATATTACTTATTCTATATTCGTTTCTAAGGTTTAGTTTACATCAATCATCTTAAGAATCGCTTCTTAAACTTTTTCATTCGCGACCCAATTTTGACTGTGAAATTTTTCGCGAGACATATTATATAGATATATGGTATAATCCATCATTTTCACTAGCAAATCATAAATAAATTTATTCTGAAGCAAGTTTTTAGTATAAACATACCTATTATAATAATTATAACAAGATTGGAGTAATTTTTGGAGACGGTCTGATAAGTGAATTAAGTGGATATCGATGTCGCAGTCCAAAAAAAGAAGAAGATAATTTACACTATCTTTTTATTCATTAAACCGACGTTTCGGAAGCCATTCCCTCCTTCTTCAGAGTTTTGAAAAGTCAGTGAAGGAAATCCAATGCGACATTCTCCTCTGTCTCCTCTTTCAGTGGCAGTAACAATAATATACAATATATTATTGTTACTGCCACTGAAATATACAATATATTATTGTTACTGCCACTAGAAAGAGGAGACAGAGGGGATGTCGCATTGGATTTCTTCACTGACTATTAAACTCTGAAGAAGGATTAGCCTCCGAAACGTCGGTTTATGAATAAAAAGATAGTGTAAATTTTCTTCTTTTTTTGGACTGCCTCAACGATATCCACTTAATAATTATAACTATAACTTAATTTTTTATAATAGTAAAAGTCTCTATCTATGCTTTGGTGAAGTTTCAATCAAACATTAGTGTGGAAATTTTTGAAAATGTAAACATTTTCTCAGAGTCTTATGGAAAATTATATCTTGACACTTTCTCTTGAATTATACTACTATTAGTTGAATAGATAAAGTTAAAAAAAATCTAAAAATTAGCTTTTGAAACATGCATGTTTCTTTTTTTGCAATAAAATATATCATTGACCGTCGAATTTACTGAGATATTTACTTTAAAAAATCACATAAATGCTATGTTTGGATGTAAACATAAACAAGTACAAATACAACCCATTGTCAAATCATACAAGAGTTATTATCAGCTGATTTGAATAAATCAAACTAACTTTTGTATTTAATTATTTTTTGTATAATTGTTTTTATGTCAAACATTTAGTAAAGATAAAAGTAAATAATATTATATGAAATATTCATTTACCATGAGTTAGGTTTTCTAGGTTACTTCACGTTAAAAATTAAAAAAATAAAAGAGGTAAATTTTTTCAATATATATATATTCCGGGCTATCAACCCATCTTCAGGAAGTACAGAAAATAACTAAAAAATTTACTCATTTATTTTTTTAATTTTTAACGTGAAACAAGTGACCTAGAAAACCTAACTCATAGTAAATGAATATTTCATAAAATATTTATTTACGTTTAACTTTATTAAAGATGTTTCATCACCAACACCACAATCTCTATTAATTATGAAACATTTAGAGCTTCCATACTATTTATTTTTTAATTCTATCATTTTTCATTTGTATTTTAACATATTTTATTAAATATTAGATACTACACTACTTGATCAGAAAGGACACTCCTTAAATCAAACTATTAATGAGATGGATCTCTATTTATTTCTTATTAAATAAAGAATCAAACAACACTTATATCATCTTTAGATTTTCTCAAGAAATTACACTGGGGCGTTCTAAACCCACCCAAAACACTTCTGTGAAAAAACAGGCCAAGTTCGAAAAAATAGTGAAATCTAAGGCGCAGCCAAGTTCAATTCGGCAAGAAAAATTAATTTTAGAAAATAATACTTTAAATTAAAATGCATTCTTTCCATTTTGAATGACAATCTAGATTTATGGATTCTAAATTTGTAATTTAAATTATTTTAATGAAACTTGGCAGGTCACGAATTTGGTTCATTTACCCTAACGGCATAATGCATAACAGCTCTCTAATCTGCAAGGCACATAAGGGGCTGTCCATAAATTACGTCACGCAGTAAGGGGGGGGAGAAGGCATCTCAGATATGTGACAGGGGGACCCGGGGATCTTAAAAATTGTTATGTCACAAAGGCAAATTAATAAAATTAAAAAATGTATTTATAATGCAATAATAATAATAGTAATAGTGAATAAATAATGTGTTAAATGATATGAATAAAAATAAAGTTAAACTTAAAATATATTAAATCACTTTAGATGAGCTTAATTTATAATTAAAAAAATGTCTACAATTATTAAATTATAGGGTATAAAAGTGAACTGTGACGTCAGCATACAGGGAGGGGGCTGAATGAAAATGTGACACAGGGGGAGAGGGGGTCTAAAAATGTTGAAATTCGTGTGACATAATTTATGGACGCCCCTTAACACCCGTCTGAGGCCCAGTACAAAATAAACTGCAGCTGGAGCACTTTATAAAATGTAATAGTTCGCCTGATGTATATGCAACCGGTGAACAAAGCTATCGATTCGAATTCATAATTACCGGGAACTATTTTTATTTATTTATTTATTTTTGAGAGGTGGGTTAATTTTCTTTTTGTAATGATATTGATACAAGGAGAAGTTACATCAAAAAGATACAACCTTTGTAGTCCCAAAAGGACCCTTGCATCGTGAAAAGAAGAAGAGATTTCAGGGATTGGATCGGAGCTGAAGATAACTGTGGCTGCGAATCGTGAAAGACTGAAGATTAGTTATATGCAGAGAGCGGATTCACATGTTATTGCATTTTTGTTTGCTAATAGATAGCCATGTTATATTTGGTATCTATGCGAATCACATATTTTTAACCAACTTCAAAAAAGGAGGAGGTTCTCTATTCGACTGATTTTTTTTTTTTTGTGTCTATGTTACCTCATATCTCCGCCAATTGTGAACCGATTTTGAAAAAAATTTATGCTTTGGGTTCAGTCTACCTTCCGGTTAGTCCCATTTTTTTTCATAGGTATTAGACCTTTTTTGTTAGGTTTGTTCAGGCTTAACTTCTTTGTTTATGAAGCGATTTCGATGATTCTTTTTTTATTGGAAAGGGGGTATCTTAGGGATGGTGCCATATTAATTTGGTCAAGTTCTGATGATATGATCACTATTAAAAACATCACTAAAAAGAGAAAAATAAAAATAATTTTTAAGAAAAAAAACCGACTTCAAAAAAATTAAATGCAACAAATAAAATACACTAAAAGGTATAAAATAATTATTATCTTATTTAGTTACAACTAAACTACGAAATATTAAGATGAAATTACTTTTTTAAGTCGGTGCCAAACATATACCTTTTATGAATCGCACTCGACGGATCTTACTTATTACGTTTGGTGGGTACGCTCGCTTATTGGCACCAACTTAAATAAACTGCAACGGATCGTTGCTAAACTTTATCCAAATTCATTTGAAATATTAATATGTTCTAGAGTAAAGTACTTTAAAATATAATTTTACTAAAAACTTTATTTAACCTTTTTTGAGGTCCCTCAAGGTACTTAATTAGGATATTAAATTTCATCAAAATTGGTTAAGTCATTTTCAAGATATTTAGAAAAAACTAAAAAAGTACTGAAATAAAGTACTAATGTTTGTAGACCGATATGTACCAAAAACTAATCAGCGCTTCATTTTGTTAAACTAATGGTAGGTTTTCAATTTCATTTCAATCAGCGCAAAGGTGTGGAAAAAATCGTGGACGAAAAAAACGATAACACACACACACACACACACACATCACATACATACATACATACATACATCCCCACGCACTTCCAAAAAAAATGGCACTTTTTGGCCTCTCGACGAGATTCCAGGTAATTTTTGGCAAAACCGTCACGTGTTAAAATTCAATCTCATTGAATACTTCAATTTGTGACCTTAATTGAGTCCATGGGTTCCGTAGTCTTTACCTGAGGACCCTTTGAAGTCGCGCTTGCCGCGAGACCCATTTCAATACTTTCTCCCATACTTCGCATTGGATAAAGAAAAAAAGTAATTTCATCTTAATTTTTCGAAGTTTAGATGTAACTAAATAAGATAATAATTATTTTATACCTTTTAGTGTATTTTATTTGTTGCATTTAACTTTTTTGAAGTAGCTTGAGTTATTTGCCATAAAAGAATTTAGTCTTTTGATTTTAAGTCGATTCTTCCACGTTTTCAGTAGAGGTTGCCATTAATAGTCAAAACATCAAAAATGGAATGCAATAAGGTTATTCCTCTAGTATTAGATAATAATCGATTGTTATTTTTGAGTTTAAGCCGATTCCTCCATGTCTTCAGCAATGGTTACCAATAATAATCGAAGCGTCAAAAATCTAAACGTGGGAATTGTTATTCCTCAAGTAATAGATGAGAATCAATCGCTATTTTTGATTTAAAGTCGATTCCTCCATGTCTTCAGCAATGGTTACCAATAAAACCGAAACCTCAAAAATCCAATATAGAATGCGGTTATTCCTCAAGTACTAGATGAGAATCAATCGCTATTTTTGATTTTAACTCGATTCCTCTATGTTTTGAGCAATGGTTACCAATAAAAACCGAAGACGTCAAAAGTCCAATATAGAATGGTTATTCCTCAAATACTAGATGAGAATCAATAGCTATTTTTGATTTATATGCTCGATTCATCTATGTCCTCAGCAATGGTTACCAATAAAAACCGAAACGTCAAAAATCCAATATAGAATGGTTATTCCTCAAGTACTAGATGAGAATCAATAGCTATTTTCGATTTTAAGTCGATTCCTCCATGTCGTCAGCAATGGTAACGGATAAGAAAACAACGCGGTTGCTATGGTTACTTATAAAATTTCGATTCTTCCCGGTTTTCAGTATAGGTTGCCATTAATAGTCAAAATCATCAAAAATGGAATGCAATAGGTTATTACTCTAGTATTAGATAATTCGATTGTTATTTTTGATTTTAAGCCGATTCCTCCATGTCTTCAGCAAGTTATCAGTAATAATCGAAGGGTCAAAAATCTAATGTAGAATTATTATTCCTCAAGTATTAGATGAGAATCGATTGTTATTTTGATTTTAAGCCATTTCCTCCATGTCTTCGACCAATGGTTACCAATAATAACCGAAATGTCAAAAATCGAATATTGAATGGTTATTCCTCGACTGTTAAATGAGAATCGATCATTATTTTTGAATTAAAGTCAACATGAATTGCAAATAGCAAGTGAAATCTGATTAGTAATAAAGGAATAAACATATTAATATTTTAAATGAATTTGGATAAAGTTTAGCAACGATCCGTTGCAGTTTATTTTTATTTCATTTCATAAAGAAATTGCATCTAAAAATGGCAAAACTCCAATTTCACAAAAAAAAGTAAAATTTGAGGATCAATTTTTTTTTGTGAAATCATCTTTTGACATTTAAACATCAAATAATAGATAAAATAAAGAATATAAGCAAAGATATAAATGATAATGTAAAAATCCTTTCTTGTTTGGGTGTTATTAAAATGCTTTAAAATGTAATTTTCAAGAGTATTTATTAAAAGTCAAATTAAAAGTTTTTTTAAATTTTCATATATATTTTTTAGATTTCAGGTTATTATTAGTGATAGTGTGACGTCACAATACAGGGGGCTCAATGAAAATGTGATAGAATGTGACACAAGGGAAGGGGGGTATAAAAATGTTGAAATTCGTGTGAAGTAATTTATGGACGGTCTCTAAGTTAGAATTGGATGCGAAGAATGATGCGAATGCTTCTTTGTTGTCGGAAATGTCTATAGCTCCCTTTTCTATAGATACTATCACGGCAGGTGCTCTGATGAGATAAAATCAATAATTCCCCCCAAAGCATGCTTTGCACGTAGCACGCGTTTTGCCGACTCCCAACACTCTTTCGCGGTCAAATTAGAAAAGTGCCGGACCACTTTATTCGCCAATATGTATATCCCCATGACTTCAAGGAACTGGAACTCTCTCCCAGCCTCCATCTTTCCCAGGACTTATAATCTTCAAACCTTCAAAACCATAGTCACCTACGTCTACACCCTCTCACCTAATCAACTTTCCCTTCTCTTTGGTAATGCAAGGGTCTTTCGAGATCCATAGGGGCTGCATCTTTACTAGTGCACCCCTTCTTGCATTCGATTGCATTAAAAAAAGCTATCAAGACGTCGTAAAGTTTAAAGGGAGGAAACAAAAGTTTGGTGGAATTGTTAATTAACTTATTCGCGAAATGCTCAGATTGTCCAGAAGGGCAAGCTGTTAGACGGTCTACCCTTTTTTTTATTAATCACTAGCTGCACAGATTATATATACAAAATTTGGTTGAGTTTGCTCCAAGGGCAAGAATTTACATTTGTTCACCGTCTCCCCCTTTTTGGGTGGTTTTTTTGGAGGAATTTTTGTAAACAAAAGTTGTCAGAAATCACATCCCCTACATCTTTGCTTATAACAAAATTTGCCGTAGAGTAGGAGTTATTTGATAATTTTCATTAGTGCGCCCCCCCCCCCAACCCCCCTTTTTCAAAATATCAAAACGTTATATAGCAATAAACCAATAAACGTAAGTTAGAAATCATCTGATCCAAATATGAAATTTCATAATAATCTCTTTGGCCAGTTTTACGGGAATCGTGAGCAACTTTTCGCGGAAACCACGCAAGCATACAGACAGACAGTAATTTTGTTGAGGGTGTTTTCGTTCATAGCTTTGCTTGAAACGAGGGCAACCAAAATTTGGCGTGATTTGGACCAATGTACAGACAAAACCTTAATTATTTATATATAGATTTTGATGCAATGATTCCGGGATTTTTTAATATTATTATAATTATTAGAATATATGGCTGCAAAAATTGTTATTGTTATAACGTATTAAAAATAACTGTTCCTATTAATTTCCTCGAAAATTATTTTCACTAATAATAATGTGAAAGTAATAGGGTTGAAATTTATATTAAAATACTTTCTCATTATGCATGATGTACATCAGTGGTTTTAAAGGTGATTAATTATAATATATTAATATCGCACATATAGGATACTTTAATTTTCCAGCTTAGTAGGAAATTTTATTCATATAATATAGGATATTTCAAAAATCACATGAAAGATGAGACAGGCGAGACAGAGAGAGAGAAAGAAACTTGAAATTTAATAAACGCTCACTCAAAAGATACATGTTTAGAATTATAATACGGTAAGAATATTCATTGAATATAGAAGGTGGTATATTAATGATTAAACTCTTTTCAAATTTTATAACAGATTCGACAAATAATATAGAAAAAATTAAGTAATTAAAGTTTTTTTATAAGCTACAGTTTTATATTTTTCTTTGAAAATCTTGTATATAATAATTACAAAATGCTGATCTTAACTTTATTTTATTTTATTAAATGAATGCACAGTACTCGGCCAGTTAAGCGGATTTCATTAACTACAAAATTTATAAACCCTTATGACTTATGACAATTTATAACAAAATGAAATTCAAACTAATACAAATTCCTCGATAGTTGTAACAATTAGTTGTAAGTCATTTACTTTAAAGGCTTAGTAGCCCAGTAATTAGGATTCCGCGACATTTCAGCCCCCGACAAAATATCCCCCGACAAAATATCCCCTTACAAAGTATCTCAGCAAAATATCTCATGACGAAATAACCCTTCCCTTCGTGAATCTTATGAGTAATGCAAATCGACTCCGGTTCGGTTGATATATATTAACCGAACCTCCGAAAGTTTGGTTATGGCGGGGTGTGTTTCGGGCTCCCATTTTTTTTTTCTAATCAAACACACATTGAAAACCGAACCAGCCAATCGTCGGGCGGGGTGTGTTTGGGTGTCCCATTTTTTCCTAATCAAACATGACAGACAGCAGCACTTTCAAATGGTTAATTAGCCGCCAAAATATGAAAGTCTGTTTATATTATTCAAAACTATGATTATAAGCTTCTCACTTAATCTCTTTTGTATTCTCCCTTATACTGCGGAATATTTTGTCAGAAGATATTATGTCGGGGGATATTTTGTCCTTGGGATATTTTTTCGGGGGATGTTTTGTCGGGGATATTTTGTCGGGGGCTGAAATGTCGCGGTACCGTAATTAGGGGGGTTTTAGCTTATATTAATTGCGGGAAAATGTTTTTTTTTAGGATCGTTTGGTATGGTGTGCGTATGCCAAATCTAAGTTTGCGACCTCGAAAGTGTGGGGGACAACCTTTGGAGGCCGAAAAACCACGAAATTTTCGGACCTTTTCCAGTTTTTCGCTTATAACTCGAAAACAGTTCATATTTTATAAATAACTATTCTATAATAAATTAAAGAGGACAAAATTTCGCATCGATTAAAAAAAATAATGCAGTAGTTCGATTTTTAATGGGGATCCAAAAAACAGCCCCGGGGATCACTTTTGAATATAGCAAAAAGGTTCATCTTAATTGGATAATGGTAATCCGTGCCGCAATGAGGTTGAAATTTTGAAAAAATTCAATTTTTTCCAGAAAATCGTAGTTTTTCCTTCATAAAATGAAAACCACTCTTCCTAGAAACTTGATTTTTATCTCATTCTTTAGGAAATTCTATTTAATTGAACGTATTTTTGGACCACTTTTTTGATAAAACTTTTAGATTTATAGATATCCTACATTTTCCGGACAGGATATGATTCAAATTCTCAAAAGCGTCATGTAAAATTTTAGATATCTATAAATCTAAGAGTTTTATCATAAAAGTTGTCCAAAAAACATTCAAGTCAACAAAATTTCCTATAGAATGAGATAGGAATCAAGTTTTAACGATGAGTGGTTTTCATTTTATGAAAGGAAAAAATGGATTTTTCGCAAAAAATTATTATTTTTACAAATTTCAACCTCATTTGCAGAACGGGTTAGCATTATCCAATTAAGATGAACCTTTGTTTAAATTATAGAAAATTTAATCTAGTTTAAAAATGTATATAGTAGTCTTTGTCGAAAACGTGCTCCTTCGTGGTCAAAATGGTAAAAAATCGAAAAAAGTGCGAGTTTTTGGGACAGAGATTCAAAAGTTATCTCGGGGGCTGTTTTTTGGATCCCCATTAAAAATCAAACTACTGTACTCATTTTGCATTATTTTTTTTAATGGGCGCGAAATTTTGTCCTCTTTAATTTACTATAAGGGCAAGAATTTACATTTTTTCACCCTTCCCCTTTTTAGTGAATTTTTGGGGAAGTTTTTAAACAAAAGTTGTCAGAAATCACATCCCCTACAACTTTGTTTATAATAAAATTTGCCTTAGGGTTAATAGTTTAGGAGTTAATTCATAATATTCATTCGTGCGCCACCCCAAACCCCCTTTTGGGGTCAAAATATCAAAACGTTATATAGCTATAAACGTAAGTTAGAAGACATCTGATGCAAATATATGAAATTTCATGATAATCCCTTAAGCCGTTTTTACGTGAATCGTGAGGAACTTTTCGCGGAAACCACGAAAACAGACAGACATACCATACATACAGATAGGAATTTTGTTGAGGGTGTTTTCGTTCATAACTTTGCTTGAAACGTGTGTAACCAAAATTCGGTGTGATTAGGACCAATGTACAGACAAAATCTTAATTTTATATATATATATATGTATATAGATGTGAAGGTCTATTTACTGGACATAGACGTTTCAATGATTTCTAATGTTTTCAAATTTCTCGATTATTTTTATTTTTTATTTTTCTCAGTCGTTCATTTTTTCTTTCCAACTTTTTTTTCCAGCAGCTTTTATTTCCTAATACCTTGAATAAGCTTCTACCAATTATTCCATTGGGATTTTTCTCTTTTTTTGGTTTTCCCTGACTTCTGTATGGGAGAGTATGCATTCAGCGAAAGCAGGATTTACTCCAACTAGTTATACCTCATGTTGACGTTTTATCAAGATAAATAAAAGATCTTAAAAGAAAAAATTATTTATTGATTGATTTAATACAAATCTTAGGCACGTTTTTGTACAATTGTCTTTATCAAAATATTTAATTTCTTACGGTTGCGTTCTAAACATTAGAGAAAGCAACTTTTTTTAATTAAAAAATTTCCATTGATAAAGGGAGAATTTCTCCCCAAACGTTTTGGTTAATAAACGTTCCTAAGATTGTTTTTTAAAAGATTTGTATTTTTTCAGGGTCATCAGTAATGACGAGCGGGCCGGGTATTGGAAAAATTTAAAACATACATGTATTAAAAATGAATGTCAAATGTAGATATTTATCATTTAAAATTATTAATTCACCAAAAGTGCAAACAGAGTATCGAGTCTTGAAAAAGATTTACTTTTTCCTCCAATTTCTAATTTAAAATAATCTTAAGCTCATTTCATATTTATTGCATAGCTGTGCATTGTGAATCGAACTACACTATGTGATAGAAAAATCTAAATAAATTATTTATTTAACTCGCATCTAGCTAGTACGATATCGATCGTTAGTTACGATTGCGACATCACAAATCGCTTGCACTTTTTATTGTGTTTTAAATCCAGTATACAAACGCGAATGACTCCATTGAATTTTTAATTATAAGAGAGTGAATAAAAGTCAGGTTGGCCGAATGGTTATAGAGCATGCCTTCTAATCAAGCCCGACTCGCTGCAAATATTTGAACAGGCTAATTTATAATCTGATACCTTCATATATTATATCATAAAATCACCCCTGTGAAAAATTTAGCCAGGAAAATTACAATGGAGAGGATAGTAATAGTAATCGCCGATCCTCAGAATCGAGTACTTGGTGCTTGAAAAAGAAGAAGAATAATAAAATGTGGTTTTGTTTTTTC
Source organism: Forficula auricularia (assembly GCA_024734495.1). Taxonomy (NCBI): domain Eukaryota; kingdom Metazoa; phylum Arthropoda; class Insecta; order Dermaptera; family Forficulidae; genus Forficula; species Forficula auricularia. Next base: position 16,331,177 of record JALMQS010000030.1, on the reverse strand, counting down.
ATAGAAAAAGATATAATATACATTATGAAATCAATATAAAGCACAAAAAAATGTTAAATATAGCACCTTGTATTATAAAATCCAACTATGTAAACTATAATATTCTTGATATGTGGATTAATTGTTATTTATTATTGTTATTATTATCATTTGATTTGTCAATATTTTTCGCTTTATGGTTTTTAAAAACATGTAATGCTCAGTCCGACAGGGGGCGCTGAGGTCGTCAGTGTGTTGGTTTTTTGACTGGACTGTACATGGAGTCTATATAAGCCTGACCGACACGTGATTGGCTCAGTTAAACTATAATCGGAGTGGGTGCTCATACTTGAGAACGATCGCAGAATAAGTCGATCGAAATGTCGTAGTTAACATATATTGTATTATTAATTACTATATTATAATTAATTACGTGTGATTAAAATAAACATTTAAATTTTAAATAAAGCAATTTATAGGTATATATTTATTGATAAATAGATTAAAAAGAACTATAGGTATAATCAGAAAGATTTTTTTCGGAAACATTGCATTTAATTATTTTATTCGAATGGATAAAACCGAAAGGCTGAGGGCAAATTCCCTCGGGAGGGACCTGCCAGTTGCCTGCCAAGAAGCGGCCGATCGGGATGTGGTTCAAGTAATCCAAGCCACCCAAACCCTCCCCTATTCCTGATCAAGAAAAAAAAGACTACAATAAAGTGAACCTTATCAAGAACTCGTAGAAACAAAAAAAAAAGTTAGAGTTAAAAAGTGTGGCGTTTTCGGGGACAGCGGGGTCCAAGACGGAACGACTAAGCAAAATTGAAGAGTTCCGAATGAAAATGGAAAAAGGGCGAATTAATGAACTGCTTGACAATTAAAAGAGTTACTTGATAAAGAAATTAAATCATTACGAAAGTCCATTCAATATTATCGATAATTAGAATCTCTATTTCTTATAATTCAGAAATATATATTTTTTTTTCAAAAAGATTTTAAAATAATTAGAAAAAAGTTCATTAAGCAATAAAAGATTAAAAAGTCAAGGCCATATTATTAACTTTCTTTTTCTCCATCGAACTCATGCAAGAACAGAGATTTCTTAAAATTCAAATAATTAAATTTTAGAGTTAAAAAGTTAACTTTTATTTCCATATGCCTTTCCAACTTTTCTTTAAAAAATAAAAAGAATCATGGTGATCGGGGATTATTTCTCTTAATCTCTTAAATATATAACATACATTTACAGGGTGTAGCAAAATTCGGGTCCCTATTTCAAGGATATATTAATATATGTATATATTAGGGTGGTCCTTAATTTGGGTATTTTTCGAATTTATACGCTGACAGAGGCTCATATGGTTCCAAATCATTAAATAGAAATATCCCCCAAGTTCCAAGTCAATATCTTAATTTTAACCTGTACCGCATAGCGATGCAAGTTTCCCATCTAAATTATATGGAGTTTTTGGCATTGAAATATCAATTTTTTTATTCCGGCCAAAGCAATGATTCAAACAATTTGAAACTCTGTAGACTTTATCCTTATAATAGCTATCCTTCAGAATTATAATATTATAATATTTAAAAATCTTTTAAAATTCTGAGGGATAGCTACTATTATAAGGATAAAGTCGAAAAGTTTTAAATTTTTGAAACATTACTTTGGCCAGAATAAAAAATTTATCGTTCAATGCTAAAAATCTTATGTTATTTAGATGGGAAACTTGCATCGCTGAGTAGCACATGATTAAATTTGAGATAGAGAAACGGGGGATATTTTTATTTATTTATTTCGAACCATGTGAGCTTCTGTTGCGTAAAAAATTCGAAATATTCAAACTAAGGACCGCCCTAATGTATCTTCTTCAAGTGTCGGACTCTAATGTATACTATTCATCAAAATTATCAAAAAAGTTTTTATTAACGTGCGTCCAAATGTGAGCCTTGTTACAGTCATGGTTTGTGTTGAAACTTAAGATATTTAGATTATTATTTCTAAGCTTAAAATAAAAGATGCTAGTAGAATGAAAGAGATGAACATAAAACGCATTTATTCAGTTTGACTAAATTTTCCTTACAAGTCAATATCCAAATATATTAAATGCATTTTTGGTGCATTTAAAAAATTGTTTCCTTTTTCAACTATAAAGTACTAGCTAAATAATCTAAGCAGTATATTGACAAGTAATGGGTGTCGGGGTAACTGGGCCATGAATTTACATTTTTTTATTGTAATTTCGACTTTTAACATGTTGAAATTCTGGCTAGTCTTAAATAAATTACTGAAATAGAATGTTAGTTGGCTACTTCTTCCTTAGTACATAAAACGGTAATAACGGTAATATGGTGATATCTAAGTCTAAATTTATAGTTGTTTTCAGGTTGGTTGTTTTTTTGATTAATAAATGCATCTTTCCTGATTTACCTACATAAATCAAAGACTCTATATATAACTATAAATTGTTTCTAACTTATATTTATTTTAAACAAAAAAGGCATGATTTTTTAGAGATATGTAGAAAATTTCGAGGACTTGGGGGGGGGGTTCGGGGTGAATATGGAAGGCTGGTGGATTGGTTTAAGGGACAAATAGACGACAGACTACTTGAGAAGATCAAGAAGATAGACAATGGTCCAGAAGAAGATTGAAAAAACGGAGGACTAAGAAACCAAAAACCCATAAGGATTATGGTTATGGTACAAATTTTTTTATTCAAATGTTTATATGTCAGTGTATTTTGTTAACTTATTAATGAAAAAATTAATAAATAAAGAAATAATAATTACACATGCGAATTCACCCTTCCTTACTTCTATTGTCAAAAAGTTAACGGGGAAACAAAATGTATTCTCCCATAAAAATAATTGATTTACTTCTCAGTTAATTAGGGCTTCTTATTCTTCTTTCGAGTCCTGGTACGACAATCAGATGCCTGTGCAGTTTTTGACCAGCTCCGCTTAACTCCCACTCGGGATGAAATGCTCGTCGATATTTGAATGCTTCATTTGCCGAATCGATTAACTCCAACTTTCTGAATTTTATTAAATTTAATGTCAAACCACTTGATTGACCCCTAACTGTATAGATTCAAAACAAATTTGTCTAATAATAAGTAATAGTAATAATACCACTAAATGACGAAATTTTTTTGGCCATTGAATAATAAATATTGTAATAATGTACATTACTTCATCGCATTTACCCTGATAGCACGCTCGCCCTAGAAGACATCTCACCCAGCTCTCATTAACCGAAACCTTGAAAAAACTGAGGTTATCAATTCAACGGAATGTCTGTTTTTTTTTGTGTGTGTTTGAACATTTATTTTTCTTTACCATGTGGACCGATTTCGATGATTTTTACTTTACCATGGTCAAGTATTGTAATCCTGCATGAAAAAAGTGTTTTTTTTCCTTCTTTTTTTGAAATATCTCAAAAACGGCTGAAACTATTTTGATTAAAAAAATTGAGCTAAACCATGGCATTTCGCTCTACAAAAAAACTCTAATAAGTGAACATCAAAAAATTATATTTTTCGAGAAAAAAATTGTTTTGTCAAAATGTCTGTTAGTCTGTCCGTCTGGTTATCTGGTTGTCTGGTTGTCCGGTTGTCTGGTTGTCCATTAGTCTGTGCGTTATCAAATTTTTGTGGACGACCTAGCTCAAAAACTAGTGTGAATATCAAAACCAAATTTCACATGTAGTTTCGGTCCTTTGAGATTAAGAGCTGATTAGATTTTGGTGCATATCGACCCAAAATGGGGGTTAAAAAATGAAAATCTTAGCCATTTACCTAACTCAACCAAATTTTGTATACATAATCAGTGGGACACCAGAAGTATAAAAATGCAAAAACTAACCCCCCCCTACATGATTATAAATAATTTTAGGGACCAGGTTGTATGGTAAAGTCAAGTGGAAGGCCACATCAGAACACGTCAGCTTATTTTCGCATTGGGTTCAGTCTAGTACCCGATTGGTCCCGTTTATTTTTCATTGGTATTGTTGTCTTTAAGATGTATTTTAGGCATCTTCTATAGTAAGTGTGCTATCATGGATGGAGTTAATCGATTTGGCAAGTGAAGCATTCATTTAATATTTTAGCTGGACAATTTGGGCACTCTAGTAGATGTTCCATTGTGCCTATCCCTCCGCAGGAACAGAGGTTGTCAGTGGCATAGCCGCATTTATTGAGATTTACCTTAGAACGGCCCACAAATGTCCTTAGTCTATTTAGAGTTCGCCAAGTGGGCCATTCTAATTCGTTCCATGGAGCAAGTTCTGCCTTGGGTGGAAATTGGAAATCCTTAGTAGAGTCTTGCAGAGCTCGATTCGAGTTCGATGAGGAGGGCCGTTAGAACCATTGTCGTTTTCATAATACTCTTCTTCGATTTAAGTCTTTGCTCACTAGGGCTTCTGATTTTCAGCAATAGTTCAAGTTCTGTTTGTTTAAGAACAAAAGTAAATCACAAGTAAGTAAAGTTTCCTGATAGAAGTTTACAAAGTGAATTGATAGATAAAACTTAAAAGCTTTTAATTTTCATATTTTTATCTTTTCTATCTATTAAATTAAAAGTTATTAAAATTTGAAATTCACTCTTAAATCATTTTGAATAATCTAATAAAGTAAAATTTTTATCTTATTGAATAATCGGCATAAAGGAATAGATAAATCTTGGGAATAATGTTCACTGGAACAAATTAACAAATAAAATTAAAAAAAAAAATAAATAAATAAAAAATCACTAGGATAGAAAGGAAAAAGAAAAAATAAACAAATAAATAAACTAAATAAATAAATAAAATTAATTAATTAAATTAAAATTAAATCTGAGGGCAATCAATCAACCAAGGATCGGCCTGACCCAAGGAAGATTTTTTTTTCAACGAATGAAAAAACGGGACAAGTGCGTGTCGGAATACTCAGGGTTCTGTACCTTATAGTATGTCCTAGAAAATACTTACATATCAAATTGGTTCTTATTTGTTGTTGATAAAGAAAACATCGACGTATCTGTAGAATTTTTCAATAAATCTATGTTCAGTGGTTAGTAAATCCGTTAAGAAGAAATTTGATGTAGAAATTTATACTTTGAAGCGGTTTTAGATTGTCATTTTAAAACAAATTTAATTAATTCTATTTAATGAGATATTTTACTCACATGGAATATTTTTTTTGACTCAACAAAAAAATTCGACCTTTCCTAAAATAATCAAATGATTAAAATTTTTATACGATTTTTGATTTCAGAAAAATAAATACATTTAACTTGTATATTTCAATTTATTTAGTTTTACTAGCCTACTTACTATTTAGTTTTACTAGCCTAATTGCTCTGGACGACTGACGGAAAGACATTGAATCGGCACTAATAAAGTTCTATTTTACGTTTGAACGAAATCTTAATAAAAATAATTTTTATAAAAAAAAAAATTAATTAATAAATAATTAAATTAAAAACAGCAAACAAAATAATAATAACTTAAAAATCAAATAAAATACACGAAAAGATATAGAATAATTATCTTATTTAGTTACAGCTAAACAACGAAATATTAACATGAAATTACTTTTTGAAGTCGGTGCCAAACAAACTATAGGTACCTATAAGCGAGCGTACCCGCCAAACGTACTAAGTAAGATCCGTCAAGTGCGATTCATAAAATGTAATGTTTGGCACCGACTTCAAAAAGTAATTTCATGTTAATATTTCGTCGTTTAGTTGTAACTAAATAAGATAATTATTTTATAACTTTTAGTGTATTTTGTTGATTTTTAAGTTATTATTATTTTATTTGTTGCATTTAAGTTTTTTGAAGTCGGTTTTTTATTTTTTTATAAAAATTATTTTTAATTTTTCTCTTTTTAGTGATGTTATTAATAGTGACTTAATATAATACCTTGCATGCATCTCGTAGAGAAAGCGTCAGGCGAATGAATCAGAAAATGATAATAAAATTCAATTCATAAATATAGAAATTCTCTTGAAACTTTTGCGGGTTTTAAATGAATGTTATAAGATTTTTTTGTTTTATTTGTTCATAAGAATTGGAGATTTACGTTATTTTGTCGTTGATCATACCATCAGAACTTGACCAAATTAATATACACCATCCCTAAGATACCTCCTTTCCAATAAAAAAAAGAATCATCGAAATCGGTTCATAAACAAAGAAGTTAGGCCTGAACAAACCTAACAAAAAAGGTCTAATACCAATGAAAAAACGGGACCAATCGGAAGCTAGACTGAACCCATATAAACCAAGAAAAAAATTCAAAATCGGTTCACAATTGGCGGAGATATGAGGTAATATAGACACAAAAAAAAAAATAAAAAAATCAGTCGAATAGAGAACCTCCTCCTTTTTTGAAGTCGGTTAAAAATGAATAAACACTTTAAACTGGATTCACACTGATGTTTTCTCTATCATCACTATATTACAGAAGAGATTGCAGGGGACTGGAGGAGAAAAAGACAACCACGATTAAAGGAGTTAGGGACAGCTTATTTATCTGGATGATCTTCGAAAAAATCTTTTGTATTTCTGAAGAGTGACAACTTCTGCCTACTAAATTTTTTAATAAAAAAAAATTGTTAATAATGAGTTAATTTCGAATACTAATCTTTGTTTTGATAATATTAATAAAAAGAATATTGAGATAAATTTTTTCTCATTATAAAAACATTTATTTAACACAAAAACGATTTCAAGAAATAGAGTTGCACTTGTTATATTCTGTTGGCGGAAAATAACTTTTTATTTTTACATTTATGAATAACTAATTAACTAGACTGTCAAATCTATTAAAAAATGTATCATTCGATTCATAAAAGTTGAATTATTGATCTGTATAAATTTGTTGAAAATAGTATAATTTGTATAGAAGTTATAGCCCTTTTAAAAGCTCGCTCAATTTACTTCCATGTTAAAAGGACAATTTTCAATAATTTATTTCTCAGTAATGGGACAGACGATTAACTTCAAATCTCGGGAATAAATATTTAATACATCATTGATTCGATGGTAAAAATTTGAGAATTTTCTTATAAAATTGATAAACAGTCCCGAAACTCTTTAATCAGAAGAATTTTTAAGACCAAAGTTCCATAATTTTGATGAACTATCAAATTCTACAAGTGAATGAATATTTTCATAGACTAATGCTTTCAGGATTGAGAAAAAATTTAATTTGAAAATTATTTATTCTCGTTTTGGAAATTTTAACTTTTCTAGAAGGAAATTCTATGAATAAAAAATAATTTTTATTAAAAAATGGTTGCCTGTAAAGTCGGTATACGGGCAGAAAGTTTTACGTGACAACGACTTTGAGTGGTAAAATAATTTTAATGTGAATATTCATTCGTATAGTAGGAAGAAGGATGAAATAATAGTAACAATTTAAAACATTTATTTATACAAAGAATTATATTTAAAACATTAATTTATACAAAGAATCTCGCACTGAATTTCATATTAACAAAATTTTATTTTTACCTTTACACATACATACGTATTTATATACAAATATACATACAATAACTTGCAATACATTTGCGTACAATGAAACAGCGTTTACTACAACTTAACTTGTTCCTATCTGAGTGATTTTGTTGAGGATAGGGCGATGATAGGAGAAATATGAAATGAAAGGAAGTGTTTCTGCTGTAATGTGCCTAGAAAATGTCAGAGTCAATGGTTGTTCCTTTTAACGTAGTAGCAGCGCAGATAGTATTGCAAGTGTATGTATATCTTGTATACACACACGTATGTATGTGTAAAACAAAATAAAATTTTGTTAATATGAAGTCGATCGCAGATTCTTGTGTAAATTACATTGCTTTAAATGTAATTCTTATGTACAAATAAATTTTATACTACTGTCATGCTTCTGTCCTCTAGCTTCTTATGTCAGCTGCAAAGCCATTCTTTCTGACAGGCAACCATTTTTTCGTTAGAACATAATGGACATAAAATATGATTTTTTTAGATTTATTTATATCGACAACTTTATGAATATCTCTCAAATGTCTATTCTTTTCAGATTGCCTGCCAAATGTCTTAATGCATAATTCACAAATAATTTTAGCATCCATGATAGGAAAATATTAATATTTTTTCTCAGAAAAAACTTTTTAATTTTGTAAGCCTAAAAAATAATAATAAATCATAATTTTATTTTAGGTGGACAGTATTTAAATGTTTGAAATAATATAATTTTAAGCTTACCTTATATTAAATATGTTACTAAATCAATATATATTTTGGTACAATATTACAGTATGTTTTATGTTAAACTGTTTAAAGACATCTGATTGAGAACCGTTAATTTGAAAAACTGTCAAACCAAATTCAAATATCTTGCGTTTTTTTGAAAAGATGAATAAAGAACTCAATAATTTTTGGAATTACTGTCATTATAAAATACATATTAAAAAAAGCTTTAGAAAAATAAAGAAATAAATGAAATATAAATTAAATTTAAATCTATGGAAAATTGAAACTTGAAAATTGATTTTTTTTCAATGAATATAGATATCTTTTAAGGTTTAAAAAATAATTGTTGCTTTTATCTAAATCTATCTATCTATCTATCTATCTATCATATATATATATATATATATAGGTATAATTAAGGCTAATAATTATAAAATAGAAGTTAGTTTCGATAAAGCAGGTTCATGTTCGAATCTGGCGGCTTAAGTGGCCCGCCCACTTCTTCTGATTGGATCGCACATTGGATCGCACGTGCGGAATTTCCTGTATCCTCCTCTCACTCGCTCTCATTGTGAGCGCATAACGTGAGCGGAGCGTAACGCAGTTTCTTGAAGTGTCACCCGGCAAACCAATTTATAAGACGTTGTCACGTCAAAAAATAAAACCGACTTCAAAAAACTTAAATACAATAAATAAAATAATAATAACTTAAAAATAAAATAAAATGCACTAAAATAATTATACTTATTTAGTTACAACTAAACGACGAAATATTAACATGAAATTACTTTTTGAAGTCGGTGCCAAACATATACCTATTTTATGAATCGCACTTGACGGATCTTACTTGGTACGTTTGGCGGGTACGCTCGCTTATAGGTATAGTTTGTTTGGCACCGACTTCAAAAAGTAATTTCATGTTAATATTTCGTCGTTTAGTTGTAACTAAATAAGATAATTATTTTATACCTTTAGTGGATTTTATTTATTTTAAGTTATTATTATATATTTGTTGCATTTAAGTTTTTGAAGTCGGTTTTATTTTTTTTATAAAAATTATTTTTATTTTTCTCTTTTTAGTGATGTTATTAATAGTGACTTAATATAATTTCGATTATTTGCTCATAAGAATTGGAGATTTACGTTATTTCGTCGTTGATCATATCATCTGAACTTGACCAAATTAATATGACACCATCCCTAAGATACCCCCTTTCCAATAAAGAAGAATCATCGAAATCGGTTCATAAACAAAGAAGTTAGGCCTGAACAAACCTAACAAAAAAGGTCTAATACCAATAGAAAAAAACGGGACCAATCGGTAGCTAGACTGAACCCAATTGCAATTTTTTTTTCAAAATCGGTTCACAATTGGCGGAGATATGAGGTAACATAGACACAAAAAAAAAAAAAAAAAAATCAGTCGAATAGAGAACCTCCTCCTTTTTTGGAAGTCGGTTAAAAATGTGCAAAAGTTTCTATTCAAACTTGCCTGTTTTTAAGCGAAAAGGGAAACGATTGAATTATATCAGGACATGAATAGAATAATTAAGGCTACCATCGTTCTATATGAAATAAACTGCAACGGATCGTTGCTAAACTTTATCAAATTCATTTGAAATATTAATATGTTCTAGAGTAAAGTACTTTAAAATATAATTTTACTAAAAACTTTATTTAACCTTTTTGTGGTCCCCAAGGTACTTAATTAGGATATTAAATTTCATCAAAATTGGTTAAGTCATTTTCAAGATATTTAGAAAAAACTAAAAAAGTACTGAAATAAAGTACTAATGTTTGTGGACCGATATGTACCAAAAACTAATCAGCGCTTCATTTTGTTAAAATAATGGTAGGTTTTCAATTTCATTTCAATCAGTGCAACGGTGTGGAAAAATTCGTGGACGAAAAAAACGATAACACACATACATCACATCCATCCATCCGCACGCACTTCCAAAAAAAATGGCACTTTTTGGCCTCTCGACGAGATTCAGGTAATTTTTGGCAAAACCGTCACGTGCTAAATTCAATCTCATTGAATACTTCAATTTGTGACCTTAATTGAGTCCATGGGTTCCGTAGTCTTTACCTGAGGACCCTTTGAAGTCGCGCTTGCCGCGAGACCGATTACAATACTTTCTCCCATGCTTCGCATTGGATAAAATAAAAACAAACTACCAGTATTTTATTTTGGAGATAATTTTTGTTTTTGATTAATTCTCCTGATGGGGCGTTATCACTCGGGAACCCCTTCATTTCGACTTCATTCATTTCAGCTCCATATATCCTGGCACTAATAGCTAGAGAAAACTTCCCCAGTTGCAGACTATAACTATAAGACGAGGCTGTTATCTTCTTCTACACCAGAGACATTGAGAGCTTTGAATCCCAGACGTGCCTTGAATCGGCAGCCGAATAGATTGCTTTATTAGATTTAAGAAGAGAAAAAAATGAAAATTTATTATCTTTTCAAAAACGCTAATATAAACGAGTAAATAATATTCTCGAAAAAGTAAATAATAATAGGTACTATTAAAATAATAAATGTTTTAAAAATAAATATTTTCATTCGATGTTATATAAAAATTAACAAAAATCAACTGGTGGGGTCACCACACGACTTTCACATTCTCACTTATTTGAAATCATCGCGACACTCCTAATTTACACCCCCTTCCTTTATTTCAATCGGATTAAAATTTATACACGACCAATAACTCATGAGATTTGATAAGTACCTCACCAATTTTTTTAAAAAATCCGTAGAGCCGTTTTTGAGAAAATCAAAAAAAACGAAAAATCTTTTATGTAAATGTCAACTTCCGGTGTTCCGATTTCAAGCAAAAGGTTGCTGTACTCCTATATCGAGCTTAAGTTTCGAATTTCGTAGCTCTGAGACTTGTTGTTGCGAAACTCAGGGGAGGTATATTCTTACTTACGTAAACATCAACTTCTGGTATTTCGATTGTTGCCAAAATCTTGTGGTACTTTCTTGTAGCCCCTAGATAGCTTAAGTTTCAAATTTCAAGGCACTATCGAAGACGAGATATGAATGATTAAAATATTTATTTTACGACACTCCTAATTTACAACCCATTCCTTTATTTCAATCGGATTAAAATTTATACGACTAATAACCATGAAACTTGATAAGTACACCAATTTAAAAAAAATCCTTAGAGCCTTTTTTGAGAAATAAAAAAAAAATCGGGTGTGTACTTAAGACCACACGATAAAAGTGATAACTTATATGGCATTTATAATTCTAATATTCTAAAATATTTTTAAAATTTATATTTTTATAAAAAATGAATTTTTTAAGTAAACTTTTAATTTTTTTTATAAAAATATAAATTTTAATAATTTTATTATTTTTTGAAAAGGAATAATTATTATATTTTCCGACAACGATTGAACTGGTATTAGAGCACTAACCACAGCCCAACCGTGAGGCGTGATGTGACAGGTGACGTCTCAATTCCATTTACTGCCAAGTAAAATAAAAAGTGTGCGGGGCGCGCCAAAAGTTATCACTCCTTCAGCCGAAAAATCTTTCATGTAAATGTCCACTTCCCTTTGTTTCGATTTCAACTAAAAGCTTGCTCTACTACTTTCTGGAATATATCAAGCTTATGTTTCGAATTTCGTATCTCTGAGACTTATGGTTGCGAACGCAGGGGGATACATACATACATACACACTGACCAATATATTTTTGGTCACTTTTTGGCCTCTGGGGACCACAATATTCGGTTATATGTTCTAAATTCGGTTTCCAACTATTAAGGGCATCGATTCCTTCCACCTAGAAGTTACTGGAAATTGAAGGAAAATTCTTTAAAATATAATTTTACTAAAAACTCTCTATAACATTTTTTGTGGTCCTCAGGGTACTTAATTAGAATATTAAAATAAAGTCGTAGTTTGGTGAACTATTTTATTACAATGAAACTATTTAAAGGAGAAAAAACTTCCTAACGAAATATAGGGAAATGTTATTTTCTATAAATACTATATAATAAGTAGCGATGTCGTGAGTTTGTCATTACAAGAGAGGTCAGACCCCAGAGCAAAACCTAACATTGATATTTTATCAAAGAAGTGAAATTAATATAAGTTGAAATCAAATAAAATATCTGAAAGATTCCTATCAGCGTGCCTAGATATTAGATAGGCATTGTGTGTTGGCTGAATTAAAATAAATCAAGTTACCAGATCTAAGTCTGCATATATCTAAATTAATTGAGGAAGCAGTGACTACGCTATTGTTTTCCAAGAAATGAGCTACTTTCATCTGCAAAACAATGAATTGGATTGAAGGGAAAATTTAGAAGGTATTGATATAGGTGAGGAAGAGCATAGAAGATAATGACACGCCCTGTGAAACTCTATAATTAGGTTAAAAGGAAGAGGATGATATTCCATTAACTACAAGCTAGGATTTACAGTTTGAGAGTAATCTTTAAATAGACTTACAAAGCTTCGGATTAAAGTCAAACTCTGATATTTTGGGAAGATGATTTTTGTAACAGACAATATCGAAGGCTATCCAAATGTCTAAAGTTACCGCAAAAATGTATATATATGCTAAAGTGACGTCCGTAGACCGTTACTATCTCAAACCGTATTCACTTGTAGATTAGTTTATTGCAGGGGTCTTCAAACATTTTCACAATCGATGCACCAAATTTTCAGTAAAAGTTTCGCGGTGCACATCTCTCAAAGCGTAGGAAATAACTACTTCAGTATATTTACAATTTACATAATACCTGTAATACCGCTTAATTGTCTAATAAATAGATTAGATTCCAATGATTTTTTGTTATATGTATAGCTTTTTTTATTTATTTATTTTGAAATGATAACATTTTTTCGTGGACTTACCACAACTGCGGCTCAGTGCCCGCCCCCGGTTCAAAGGTTGGGTAATTCGAGATAGGGGGTTTTAGTCGGTACGACATCCGTCCATAGTTTACCCCTCCAAAAACAAAAAAGAAAGTGAACCTGCAAGTTCTCCGCGGTGTGCTGCACTGTGGTGCATAGTTTGAAGACCCCTGGTTTATTGGATTTCACGGGACGAATAATTTGTTCGTTACAGAGCTTTTCCATGATTTCAGATAAAACAGCTGTGATTGCGATCTGTCGGTAATTGATGAAATTAAAAGAATCACCAGGCTCACACGTTACAAAGGCATTGCGATAATATCGAGCTGTTCAAAATCCAGCACCACTGTGGGAGCTTCCAATTACAACAATGAAATTAGATATTGTTCCGTACCGTTCCAAAGTGAATTTCGGGTCTGTTTGTGGTGCCCTTAAGGTATCATATTTAAAGGTCTATAAAAAATTTTCACATTTGTTTTTAATTGAATGCAAGAAGAGATGCACCAGGAATATGCAGCCGCTATGGATCTCGAAAGACCCTTGCATTATCGAGGAGAAAAAGAAATTGATCAATCGAAAGGTTTGAGGCGTAGGTATTTGTGCACCGGGTTTTGAAGGTTTGGAAGGTATAGCTTTATAAGTGTTGGAAAAGAAGGAGACCGGGAGAGAGTTCCAGTTCCTTTAGGTCATGGGAACAAACGTATTGGTGAAAGAAGTGGTTCCACACTTTTTCAATTTAACAGCGAAAGAGTGTTGGGAATCGGCGAAACGCGTGCTACGCCCAAAGCATGCCTTCCCGGGGCTACTGATTTTAACTCATGAGAGCATCTGTCGTGATAGTATCTATAAAATAGGGAAAGCGCAGAAACACTTCTTCGATGAGCTATCGAATCGAGGAGAGTCGGTGATGAGTCGAATCGTCAATTAGTGCCTTTTTTAATATACTTTTAGTAACACTTTTCTAACAAAAATGTCTAGCTTAAGGAGGTTCGGGACTGTTTATCATTTTTATAAGAAATTCTCAAATTTTTACCATCGAATCATTGATGCATTAAATATTTATTACCGAAATTTGAAGTTGATCGTCTGTCTCATTACCGAGAAATAAATTATTTAAAATTGTCCTTTTAACATGGAAGTAAATGGACCGAGCTTTTAAAAAGGCTATAACTTCTATACAAATTATAACATTTTTAACAAATTTATACAGATCAATAATTCAACTTTTATGAATCGAATAATATATTTTTCAATAGATTTGACAGTCTAGTTAATTAGTTATTCATAAATGTAAAAATAAAAAGTTATTTGCAGCCAACAGAATATAACAAAATCACTAGTAACTCTATTTGTTGAAATCGTTTTTGTGTTAAATAAATGTTTTTATAATGAGAACAAATTTATCTCTATATTCTATTTATTAATATTATCAAAGCAAAGATTTTTATTTGAAATTAACCTCATTATCAAAAAAATTTTAATTAAAAAATTTGGTATTCAGAAGTTGCACTCTGGAGAAATACAACATATTTTTTCGAAGATCAACAAGATAGATAAGCAGTCTCGAATTCCCTTAAATATAAATTTAAAATTTTGCTGAGATTCCATTCTCTCTGACAATTAGTTAGAATAAGATTTTTATAAAATTGAAGTTTGAAATTAAATACCAGAGCATTGTATAGTAAAGAGAGTTTATTCTGTTTGACCAATGCCTTTAGTATCTTCGTATCTTTAATTTATTTTGGCAGAATTTCTTTCAAGCTTACGCTAGAATTGTATTTTCCATTATCCCAACTTCATTTCTATTCGGCCCGCGAAATAAAAACGAAAGATAAAAGAATGTGTTAAAATAAAAAAAAGAGAGAGAGAAAAAGGGAACGAAACTGATGGAAAAATGGTTTTGGAATTGTGCAGAAAGATGATCGGATGTCTACATGTGAGTGTCATAATAATATAGGTACTAAAGATAAAATGAAAAAAAAATAGGTACATAAAAAAATTGTCATTCAACGTAATTTTTACTTTTTTCTAATCAACCTTTAATAATGTTTCTAAGGTAAAGATACATTGAAGATTTGTTTATAATTGCCAACTAATATTGCCCTCTTGTTGAACAAATTTGAATGAAGATGAAAATACCTCATGATTTTATTTCATTCACTGATTTTATTTAAACAATAAAAAAATCCCATGGTTGTAACCAGGACACGTCGTATCATAAGACTCAAAATATTTCTGACCAAATCCATCGGATGAAACTTTCTCATTAGCTCCAGATTCGATATATCTAAACGGGTAAATTTATATCTCATAAAAATAAATAAATTTAACCAAAAGATAAATAATCTTATTCTCACTAAAATACTCAAAATAGTGTAACATAACGACAACGATGTGTACCAATATGGCTATTGAAGCGGAGTTCTTTCGATTAAGCCATCAAAAATTAAAATCGGTTTAATATTCTTTGCATAATTTCATAAATAGAAACACGATTGTCAATGTCTGCTTTCATTCTAATTAAATCGGTCATTTCAAAAAGCACTTAAGTCACACAATCAGAACTTTTCAGGAATCAATAACAACTGTGTAATTCACAATCTAAACGAATTTTCAAGGAATTTTTGGCTGGAATATAGTGTTTGGACTTAAAAGTTTGTGAATAACGAATAATCTTTATAAATAAATAATAAATTTAACCAAAAAAACAAAAAACAACAGGAAAAACTATTTTTGACTTGTTGTTTTAGCAAGAAATAGGGTTAGGTGGTATTAAATTTGAACCAATGTTTTAATCAAAATTAATGAAGATAATACTTAAACAGTTTTTGAATATGGAATAATTCTTATAAATGAATAATAAATTTAAAAATAACAGATAAATTATTCTTGACTTATGGGGTTTTAGCAAGAAACAGGATTAGGTGGTTAATGAACGGCGACTTCGGAGTACTGTTTGAAGAGAAAGGGATGTCTAAGGTGCATGGTTTTTACTCAGATTATGGGTTTACCTTTAAGAAAATGTTCACGACAAAAAAAACATGTTTGGAAAAATCTTGACTTATGTGGATTTTGAAATGACCGTTTCAAAATTTTATAATTATAAAAATGACCGCTTAAAAATTTGAAGATGGCACCACTGTATGCCAACGCCTGTATTTATGCAACCTGAAAGTCTCCTCTATTCAGACATTTCTAACACTAGTAAGGAATTTTTTTAAACTGTGCTTTCTGAGCATATAGAGTACCTAATATTTCTAACATTTAAGCACCTTGATGTGATACAAGAAAAGTATTTTCTTTTCTAAGCATTATTTATAATTAGTGAAGACTAAGAGGCGGCCATTTAGTGTGCTACTCTTTGACGATCCAGAGCAAACCTACTTTAGGGACTTAGGGACCCTGCTCTCAAGAGCTTTTGGTTTCCCCATTTTATTACAAGAGAATCATGTCCCAACTTGTTTTCACCGATATTTTACTCACATTTCTCTTAAATTATCCTAATCTTATCAACCCACACTAGCTAGCGAGATATATATAATATATGTATATAGTAGTATGGCTAGAACCTCTTAATAAATTAAGGGAGACTTATAGTGGTCGAAAGAGGGAGATAGAAAGAGTATGAGATTAAATTATGACTAGTTCTGAACTTGACCGAATTTCCGACTGAGCGATTGGTTTTCGAAGAAATGATTGATTAAAATTTTTTTTGAAGGGGAGTTTTCTTAAAGTGCCAAAAAATGGGCATTCCTGGCTCATCCTGAGACGATAGGCAACCTTATTTACGATCCTCTCTCGTTGGCAACGCCCCATATTTCTTAAGTTTTAAACTTAATTGCAAATAAAAATAATATGAATATACAAAGAAGTTCCTTCATTGACCTTTTTAAACCCTAAATAAGGAAGGACGATCCTCTGAATCGTCGGGATTTTTAAGAGTTTGAAAATGGGTTCTAATAAATTATTTTGTTCAAAATTTGAGGTTTTCATTATCCTTGGGATTCCTTTGCATCAATTCAGCATTGAAACTACCACTCGGTCTTAAATACCACTAATTAATTAATTTTTATTAAACCAATTATTTTACATGAATTAATGTATACATTGTATTTGAGCTTCGACTCCGGAGATTACTTCTCCACCATCGAGTGTCCTTGATCATCTTTTTACTCCTTGTTTTTAATAAGAGGAAAAAACTAATTGAAAAAAAACCTCTTTTCCGATAATTATTCCAATTCCATATTGTCCCATCTAATCCAATCCCTCCTAATTAATTTTTTTTTTTTATAAATTTTATTAAACCAATTATTTTACATTAATTAATGTATACATTGTATTTTAGCTTCGACTCCAGAGATTACTTCTCCACCATCGACTGTCCTTGATCATCTTTGTAGTCCTTGTTTTTAATAAGAGAAAAAAACTAAATATAAAAAACCTCTTTTCCGATAATTATTCAAATTCCATATTTAATTCCATCCGAATCATCTATCCTAATTAATTAATTAAACCAACCAATTATTTTACATTAATTAATGTATACATTGTATTTTTTTGCTTCGATTCCGGAGATAACTTCTCCCACCATCGAGTGTCCTTATTCATCTTTAGTCCTTGTTTATAATAAGAGGAAAAATCTAATTAGATAAAAAACCTCTTTTCCGATAATTATTTCAATTCCATTATTCCCCAATCAAGTCGATTGGTTTCATCATTCCCCAATCCAATCCAATTCATCTCATTCTAATTAATTAATTTTTCTAATTTGATTATATAATAATATTTATAATGAGCTATTAGTGGGTTTTAAATTAAAAAAAACTATTAATTAATCAAATTAAATTGAAAAAATTTAATAATTTAATTTTAGTGACACACTCATCTTTGAATAATTACTTTTACTAAGAATAAACCAATCAAGTTGAAGTTATTTGAAGATGAGATCCTGACAGGTCGATTTATCGACCCAAAAAACCTTAATCCGTTATTTTCATTGAAATCGTTAGAGGAGTTTTCGACAAACCGATTCTATATAAATATAGTATAATATTTAAGATTGATCTGATTCGTGATTTGATTAATTCTTGAGTTTGTAAAAAGCTAGTTTATTGAAAAAATTATAAAATTTAAACAAATGTCAATCAAGTTTGCCAGATGGTTGTTAACAATTAACAATATATATCTAGTGAAAGGGCTAAATTTTAGCCGTGAAAATGGAAAGGGGTTGATTTCTAATTAATTAAGGGTAGATAATTGATAATATGTCAATTTATTTGTATAATACTACCAATATTAACTCAGTGAAAGCTTGTCATAACATGATTCTGTTGTACAATACTATTTTCATTTTACAGAAATTGTAGAGGGTAAATGGAGGGGAATAATTTTCTCTAAAAAATCCTCAGATTTAATTTGCTTGGCCAAAGTTTATTAATGTAAACTTTTGGGCAAAATTACAAATTTTTAGCTTTGTTATACACGTTCAAGAATTCCCCATTTAAAGTTTCGATATTTTTTCTGATTTTCTGCTTTTTTCATCCGGATACTAGAAAACCCGAAACCTAAGGTAATCAGTTCTAAAGCTATCGTAAGTATTCGAATTCCACGGGCAGAAACAGAATTGAAGGGTTTGCTGCAAAAAGGAGGTAGCTCCAATTTTTTCAGTTTTTGGGAAACCAAAAAAATCGTTTAAAAAATTCAAAACGACAAAATTCAAAATGACGGGCAGCTCCATCTGTTGAACAACGCTGGAAATAACGATTGGAGCTATATCCTTCTTGTACCAAACAAAAGCTTTTTTTTTGCACAAGATAGTGTTAATATCTCCCAACATCAATAGGATCGAGCTACCTCCCTTTTTGCAGCAAACCCTTCAATTATTAAAAATGAATTTTCTCTGTTTCATTCATTTTTAAAACATTGGAAATTGTTGAGATAGACTAAATATAAAATTTTATACTTAAATATAAACAATTTTTGGTCATTTAATAATATTAGATTGATTCAATTGAGGATTCCTATAGTATAGGTATTGACAAAATAATTTTTTAAAAACAAAAATTAATCAGTGTTGAAGGTTTCGTGGATTTATTCCAGGGAGATAGGAAGAGAGCAATATGGCTAGAAAAGTGTAGCCTGCCTACGTCATCGCTGACTCACAGCCCGCCATCTTGAGACGATCAACAAATTGAGATTTCCATATTGTCCTATACTAGAATTTATATAATTTTACCTTCGATTTTCAAAATTATAAGGCATCCTAAATAAAAAAACTAATAAAATAACAATTTTAAATTATAGTTTTTGATTTTTACAGATATCTAGAGTAAGTTGAAATTAAAATGAACAAATAGAAATTTTTTTATTTAATCACAAAATATTCTTAAAAACTCAAAACATTCTTAATTAAAGCGGTATAAATTATTTTACTAACAAAAATAGAAATAAAAGCCTCTTTTATAAGTATATATTATATTAGACTGGTCGTTAAAAATTAAATTTTTTTCGACGTCCCCTAAAAACCTCCTTTTGATGAAAATAAGTAATTTTTTTATTAAAAACATGTGCCGAAAGACGATCTAAGTATTTTTTTGGTAAAATCATGATTTTTTGGAAATTTCTTATCACATATAGTATTTTTCCTGAAATATAATATAATAATATAGTCATTGATTTGCACAATACAAAAAGAGAAATTTCGCGACATATTTTTATAGAAACTATTTTTTGTTTTTATAAATAAAACAAAGAAGACACCAGCATATTTGAGTGCAAATTAAAAACTTTAATTCATATTAATTATATAGTTATGGTTTTCCTCTCTATTCGAAAAACAAATTTTAATATATTAAATGGATTCACTCATTACTTTTAAAAATAATAGGTATTATCTAAGTTGCTGATGAAATCGGAATGTTTTTAATAAATATTTTGTCTAAATCCCTAAGAATCCTCAATTAAATTTACAAATCATGGACACAAATCATCCTATAAATTTATTATATAAAAAAAAATCTGGAAGAACCAATTGAATTTTATTCATCCTTCTTTAAAAATTAACATATCCAGAACAATTTTCTTAAGGATAATGGTGTAGCTTCTTGTTGAAACATATTTAAATAAAGTAAAGAAAATTTAAAAAACTTTTAAAAAAATTTTAAAAATATAAAATTCCAGGTAGGTTTTACAAAAATAAAAGACAAGATGGTTGTTAGCATGACTCTGTATGTTATCGTAATTTGGAGATTCAAAAATGATAAGGTCTTGTTTCTAATTTCAGATATTTTTATGTAGTGAATTTGAGTAATTGTTGAATAGCTGAATTTTCTGGCGAAGATATGTGGACGACATTCTGATTATTTGATCGGGCTCTGACAGACAAATTCAGCTATTTAACAATTACTCAAATTCACTACATAAAAACATCTGAAATTGGAAACAAGACCTTATCATTTTTGGACCTCCAAATTACGATAACAGATATTAAAGAGTCATGGTAACAGGCATCTTATATTTTATTTTTGTAAATCCTACCTAGAATTGTTTATTTTAAAAATGTTTTATATTTTTTAAATTTTCGTTACTTTATATCTAGTACACACCAAGGCATTTAAATTACATAAATTTAATATATCAATTTATATTCAAATGGTAATTAATATTGGCATAGTTTAATTAACAATAAATAAATAAACCGGGAATTTCTGCACCCAATGTAGATTATGTTCCATGAAAAATCTAATTTGTCCATAAAGGCAAGTTGAATGTATGACAATGGCTTATTTTGGCGAAAAGCATAGAAAAAAAAATACATGGATGATAAAACTTTTTGTCCCTTAATCCATTTTTCAAGATGAAATGTAATTGAGTTGCAAAGGAAATGAATCCATAGTTTGAGTATTTCTCTCTCTGTTCAGTTAAGTGTAACAGTAGCAGTTGCGGGTTTGAGTTTGGGTTTAGATGGAAGTGGAGAGTGAAGGAGGCTAGAGTTGCAAGCTCAGTTGAGCATCGCGTTGTTTCGCGGTCGTCCAGGGATCAATACCTGCGCCACCGCTGTTTTATTTAAGCTCCCAATGCAGCATAAGCGACAACTTTTGCTTTTAATGTCGACAGTTTGAAGGAGAGAAAAGTGGACAATGGGTTCAAAGGGCTCAACGAAGAGAAAGGCTACTTAAGGGCTCGGCTCGGGCTGAACATGAATAAAACGAGGAGGAAATCTCCTAAAAGGATCTCGAGGAAAAGTTGCTCGTACTAATTTTCATAAGATTCAATCATAAAAATAATTCATTCGTGTATTTTATTGAAAAGATAGATATTTAACAATAAAAGAGTAAATGTTCTTTGTTCTAAAAAGTATACTCCTATTAATTACCTAGTCATTAAGTAAATAGAATATAAATATATAAATGTATATTAGATGGAGAGGGGTAAGATTTTATTTAAAGCCCATTGCACACGAGCCTTTTCATCTACCTGTTTTTGAGATGGGTGCTCTGGTTTGCAATTTGGAGGCCTATCGGGATGAGGTCACTGCTGGGTGTCTTTGTGGCTAGCTTGATTGATTTAAAAGATAGGACATGTTCTATTTTCCGGAAGGTTCTAGGATGGTTTTGAGTGGGAGCAAGCAGACAAAAAATTTTTAAAACAAGCCTCGTGTGCACTAAGAAAAGTGAATAATAGATATTAGATATAGTTATTCATATTTTTATATTTATTCACAATAGTACAGAATTTACAAAATTATTTACTGTAGGTATTTTATATTATAAGCTATCTAAAAATGTATAAATCAACTAGAACAGTGCTTTTCAACCTGTGGGGTCGCGACCCCTGGGGGGAGGGGGGTCGTGAAGCCTCATTAAAAAAAAAAAAAAAAAAAAAAAAAAGTTTAAAAATATATTTTTATTAATAAAACGTTATTTGAAGGATATTTGTAGGTTAACACAAATCATCAAAATACATATGAGTCCCATTCACATTAATGTTTTTCGTTAACTAATTTCGTGGATCCGTTTTTGCTACACATATAATTAAATCGTTTTCTAAATTTAGACGAATTACTGATGTGTTTACTTTTTATTTGGATCATTGACGAAAACGACAACTCACACAAGTAAGAAGTGGCAAATGGAATTAAACACTTTTTTAATGAAAATGATGAGAGAAGGAGTTACACCAAAAAGGTATATCCACTAAAGGCCTGGGTTGGCCCCTCCATAGTGAAAAGAAGAAGAAGAAATAATTTTTGGGCTGGGCAGGGGTCGAAGGTATCTGTGGATACAGCCAATTTCAATTTCAGTAATCCGATTAGAGATCAACTAATTTTTTAGTGGAATTGACAAATTTTAGAAGTAACGAAATAATTTAATGAGAAATACATAAGTGATGCCTAGAAATAATGGAGTTTAGATTTTTCTAGGGGAGTCTGCTCCTTTTGCCCCCTCCCCTAACGTAAACTATGTGTTATCTGCGAGACATAGGAGAAAAATAAGACAAAATAAATAGAGTATTGACCTATCAACAAATAAATAATAAAATATGTTTAGCTTTTAATATAAAAAAATATTGTTTTTAATAACATTTTATTCCCCCATGGTAGCAAAATAAGTTTCGTATTGTATTTGAACAGTTTTAAAATTGTAATTATATTACAAGTTGACAGCGAGAGTCTCTCGTGAACTGATTCTCCTGGTTCAATGGAATTTTTTAGCAACTGAAGAAGGGGGTAAATAAAAAGTGGCCCAACATAAAAATCTGTAATATGTTATTAAAGAAATAAGTATACTAGTATTAATAAGAGAGATTTTAAAGACAGTTGATGACCCTTGAAAATTTTCCCCTGAATATATTCAAATAAAACAATCAAAATCCTTACATATATCATATAAAGTAATGCTTTTAAATCCATTTTAAATAAATTTGTCTTAACGCTTTTAATTATTTAATAAAATAATTATTAAACAGATTTGCACTGGCATCTGATGCTTCTCGTGAACGCCAGGCTCATTGCTGTATGTGGCCGTCCATAAATTACGTCACACAGTAAGGGAGGAAGGACATCTCAGATTTGTGACAAAATGTCACAAGGGGGCCGGGGTCTTGAAAATTGTGATCTCAGAAACTTCAAATTCAAATTTTTTAAAAATAAACTTAAAATATATTAAATCCCTTTAGTTGAGTTTAATTTATAAAAAAAATTCTACAATTATTAAATTATAGAGTATAAAAGCAATAGTGTGACGTCACAATACAGGCGGCTCAATGAAAATGTTGCAAAATGTGACCGGGGAGGGGGGGGGTTAAAATCTTGATATTCGTGTGACGTAATTTATGGACGGCCACTATGGTGTATAATCGTATATTAAAATTATATCTATGATTACCATGGGCTTAGCTAGAGAGTGCAAGGGAGGCCCCGTACAAAACCCATCCCCCCACTTAGAAAAATCGAAACTCCATTATTACGAGGCTTCAATTATGTATTTCTCATTAAAGTATTTTGTTAGTTCCAAAATTTGTCAATTCTACTAAAAAGTTGTTGATCTCTAATCGGATTACCGAAATTGAAAACTTGTGGTGGCTAATCAGCTGCCCCCCACCTAGGAAAACTCCATAACAATACCAATGATCATTACTTGAAAATATCTTTAGAACTAGAAGCAAATTCATAGTGAAAAAACTAGATATTTATTTTCATTATGAGCGATCCAATCTTAAAGAATCTAGATCATTAATTAATCTGACCACCAGAGCTTCAAAACGAAAACTGCCATCAAATAGTGTACGTCGTTCATTAAGTGACATTTTAACAGTTAGCCCATTTGCAGAGCTTTTTGACTTTAACATTTTATTGATTTTACTTCTCGTAATGTTTAATTTGAATTACTATTAGGAATGAAACCAGCATATAAAAATTCCTATTTACATTTAGACGACCGCAAATGGATAGTCTAAGATGGCAAGTGGTTTGAACAGATTTTGCTCGAAGGCAAGTTGCGGCCATTGAATTTCAACCTCATCAATTGCTTGAATGTGTTAACACATTATCATTCGAAAACTAATGCAAATAATGGAGGCTGTGAATTTCAAGTTGAATTCGCCAAAATCGTTTCATTTCGGTTGAAGGAATTCAAGAAAGTTTAACATTTTGCGAAAGCTATTGCAAAGTTATATTA
This sequence comes from Forficula auricularia, assembly GCA_024734495.1. Lineage (NCBI taxonomy): Eukaryota > Metazoa > Arthropoda > Insecta > Dermaptera > Forficulidae > Forficula > Forficula auricularia. The sequence goes on along the minus strand of JALMQS010000030.1, from coordinate 16,306,910 downwards.
TCCACAAGCAATATCCAATGATATATCATAATAACTTTTCGAAAGTAATCAATAGAGATTTATTTTTATTCAAAAAATATTTTTGACATTTAGGAAAAAATAATTTTAGGATAAAAAAGTTCAATGAGTAATTGTAATTCCTCATTGAACTTTTTTATCCTAAAATTATTATTATTATTTATTTAAATGGTAAGAATAATTATTAGTAAGATTGGAGTAATTTTTGGAGACGGACTGATAAGTTGATTAAGTGGATATTGATGAGGCAGTCCAAAAAAAGAAGATAATTTATACTATCTTTTTATTTTTATTCAAAAACCCAATTTTCGGTGACTATTCCCTCCTTCTTCAGGGTTTTGAAAAGTCAGTGAAGGAAATCCAATGCGACATTCCCCCTTTGTCTCCTCTTTCCGTGACAGTAACAATAATATATTGCATTTCATTCTCAGCAACTACATAATAATTCTGAGACAAAGAGGAATGTCGCATTGGATTTTCTTTACTGACTTTTCAAAACCCTGAAGAAGGAGGGAATAGCCTCCAAAACGTCGGTTTTTGAATAAAAATAAAAAGGTAGTATAAATTATCTTTTTTTTGGACTGCCTCATCAATATCCACTTAATTATTAGTATGCTAAGTAAATTCGGTTTATATAGATACATGACGGGATGAAAAAAATGACCTAATTTACATAGACTTTATTGTTATATATTTGACTAATTTTTGCTGTCAAGTGCCTCATAATATGTTTATTATACCTATCACTTAGAATCGAACGATCGCCTTAAAGCGGGTTCACATGAGGCTTTTTCTGATATTTGCTGCTAACTTGTTCGGCTTACTTACGATTTGGAGGCATGGAGGGGGTCGAAATGACGTCACTCCTGACTGTCTTACTAGCATGCTTACTTGAATCAAAAGATAACCCATGATCTAAAAAAAAACTTTAGTTACTTGAGCCTGACAATGGCCAGCCAATCGGAAAGCATTATTTTATCACGAGGGTGACATGCGCATTGGCACAATATATCAGCTGATATCACAGATCAGCTGATATTTTGTTTCGCACAATTCAACTCTTTACTGCAATGAATAAAGAGAATATGATTTCCAAATTGGTCTGCGATTGTTAATTTCTACAATAATATTATTTTCAGGCATTTTTGTTTGCATCTGAGCTGAAACTAAAAGATGATAGTCTGGCTGTTTGGTCTGACACATGCGCGCGCAACCTTGCCGGCGCCACTTGAAAATTTTCTGAAAAAGCTCCGTGTGAAGTCAACAGGCGAAAAATCAGCCTAACTGAACTAGCTTCAAATTGCAAAAGTAGGTCGAACAAGTAAGGAACAAGTAAGAGAAAATGTCTCGTGTAAACCAGCCTTTAGCTTTAGAGTGTTCCTCAACCTGTGTGTCGCGGCACACCAGTGTGCCCCGAGAGATTGTCAAGTGTGCCGCGAGGGTTTTTGACAAATAATTAAAATTGCATGGGTTTTGTAACTTTAAAATAGTATTTGAAATTACTACAACGCGATTACTAAAAAAAATCTTTTTAAATTTAGTTTATATTGATATTATTATTTTCTCAATTGTATTTGACATTAATTGATATTGGCTCTTTCTTAAAATCAAAAGATTTGTGAAATAAGCAAATCTTTAAATTTATTTAATGTGATTTCATTGCTAATTAATTAAAAAAATGTTTTATTCATTTAGCAATAATGGACAAATATTAAATAAAATCTGGTGTTTTTCAAACAGAAAATAGAAAGTATAAAGATAACTACATTCGGATTCATCGCAATTGAAACGGAAGACCCTCAAATACCATTCTGTGTAGTCTGCAAAAAGAAACTTCCAAATGAAGATCCTAGTAAATTGAAAAGACATTTGTGAAACTTCACAACCAGAGGTCAAAAACAAATAAGGGAATATTTTGAAAACCTGGCAGCGCAGCAAAATAAAACGGCAAACAAATTTTAAACTATATGAATATTTGAGAAAAAGGATTGATTCCCAGCTACAAGCTACAAGGTTGCACAATTAATACCACAACGCAAAAAAGCACACACCGATGACGAGTCCATCTCGACAAAAAAAACTTTTCAATTAAGTGGAAAAGAACCTTGCTTTCATTCGATTTGTTAAAGATAAAAAAATCAGCTTGAAAGCTATTAAAATTCTTCTGGCTTTTGGATCTTCATGGTTCTGTGAATTTAGATTTTCAGCATTGACCGAAATCAAGTCCAAAAAGCGAGAAAGACTTTTAAAAGTTGAAATGAAATGTGAACTTTGGAACCTCGTTTTGATTTAATTTGTTTAAGAAAATAGCCTAAGCCCTCTCATTGAAATAATTTTGTAATTTTTTTTTTTTATATCATACAACTTTTTTATTTTTTATATTCAGGTAAGCCACAAATGATTCCAGATATTTTTCGTGTGCCGTGAATTAAAAAAGGTTGAGAAACACTGCCTTAGAAGGTTTCACTTGTGCCGTGGGGTTTCAAGCACACACAACTATTTTTTATCTGTTTATTTGTTCCTCTGGGTAGAACCATTTAATGTAATTTTTTCCCACTTCTACCTAGAAGATTGTCTTAAAATTTTGCATATTTACATATAAATCAAACTTCTTACGAACTACGACACTACACTACCACTCTCTAGAGTTGAAGCTGATTTGTATCTTGTTTGTAATGTATCTGATTTCTTTCTAATATTATTTATACTTATAACATGTATTTGATCATCTTCCAATTAACGTGTAATTTAATTATTCACAGGTACATATTATTACGTATATGTTTTATTGTATATATTGTATATTTTTATGTTTTAATTGATTGATTAATGTATATTGTATAACCCAGTGTTCCACAAAGTGCACACTAGTGTACTGTGGTCATTAGTTGGTGTACCGCGGAAAAATGTCAAGTTTTGTGAAGATAATGCACCTACACATAGCTGAGAGTTATGGGAGCAGCAAGAGATGAGAGCAGCCTTATCGACGATTGCTCCAAATTTTGATCGCCTGTGCTCAGTTAAATAGGCTCACATTTCTCATTAAACATCTTTTCATATTATATTGATTTTAATAATAAATAAATATTAAAAAAACATTGGTTTTTATCTTTGGTGTACCTCTAAAATTTTTTGATTTGGTAGGTGTACCTCTCGGTCTACCTTGAACACAAAAAGTTTGCGGAACACTGGTATAACCTATTCACAGGGAATAATAAAATCACTGATAAAACCGACTTACATACATTTTAACGATAATCATAAAAAATATAAGGTAATAACATAAACAAGAAATTTCAGAAAACGCAAGATAATATCTTAGTCAAAGTATATTTCCTAAATCTAATACTCTTTGCTAAGCTAAATACTAAAGCTGGGGCGAATCCGTCAAATTCTTCTTCAGAACTGCGGACGTGCCTGCAGGGCACGAAAGAAAGTTTTCTCTAAGCTAAGTTTGAGCAGCTCTTAAATAAGTCACTACCATAGTATTATATCTTATCCTAACCAAATAATCAAAAAAATACAAAACATAGGCCAAAGAAATACATGTCAATTTCTATTTAAGTTCTTTTTTCTTATAATATATCTTTTAATTCTTTAGTCTAAGATCATCTTCATTGGCTAAATTAAAGGCATGATATTATAATCGTTTGGTGATTCAAATTTTGAAAATTAATTCATATATTTTTTGCCTTGAGTTCTTTAGGATTTTGACTGATTATTCTTTGTACTTTTTTGCTTTCACTTATTTAAATGTCATTATATGGTATGTGATATATGTGAAAGTATTTCATTTTTCTCCCAAGGTTTTACATTGGCAAAATTATTTTACTCATTTGAAAAATTATATCTATCATAGTATTTTAAGGGTTTAACTTACAATTATACTCATTATTTCGTTTCAATTGTTATCTTTTTAGGTTTATATTAGCTTAGGACAATACAAATTCAATAATAGAAATACAATTCAAAATACAATTTCAATATTTAGTGAATCCTCCCTTTCGAGCAATCACATTTTGTATGCGCTGCGGTATGCTCGCTGGCAATGCATTTTTTTAGCTATTTCTTGAAGTGCGGGTGTATTGTCCCATGCTTTAATAATATTTTCTATCAAGTCCCTTTTGTTAGTAATTATAGTATCTTTGCAAATTTATTTTTTTAGGGCCGCCCATACATTTTCGATCGGGTTGAGGTTTGGAGAGTTGCCAGGCCAGTCCAAAAGGGTAATTAGACTAGATTACTACTATACTTTTTGGAAAGTTTGATTAAAATAAATTTACTTGATATAAATCATTTGAGTATCTATAATAATTTGGCCACCTGTAATACTTAGAGCGTGTCTATTTCCAAGATTTTAAAATATTTATTTTCACTTTAGCTTCTAGGGCAGCGGTTTCCAACCTTTAAGTTACTACGCCTCCCCGAATTTTTTTCCGCGTCTCCCTTACCTTTTATTGTTTTAATAGATTAAATAATATAGACACTTTTTAAATAATAAAAACTTTATTACAAAAAAAAACTGAAAACTACAATTAACAGAATAATAACAAGGTTTAGCTATAACATAGACATATGTTTATATTTATTTATGTTTTTTATTGTTAAGGATAAATAAATTGAATTTGCTTCTTTCCATTAATTTATTTTGTTGGGGGGTCGGGTAGGCTAGGCAGTAGCATGTCAGCCAGCTAACCAAGAGGACCAGGGTTCGAATCCGGCTCGAGGCATCCGGCTAAAATCTGACTCCCGGGGTAAGGACAAATTTAAAAATAATAAATAGTATCGTAAATGGCTTATGGCTACCGTGGCCGAAAAACCAAAAAAAAAAAAAAAAAAAATTATTTTGTTATTCAAATGGTTAATCTAAATCAGCGGTGCCCAATCCTACGGCCCGCGGGCCGGATCCGGCCCGCGAAGAGGCTCAATCCGGCCCGCGACTAAATCTCAAGTTGCAATGCAAAGACAAACTTATTTCTCATGTATATGCTGATTTATGTGCGTTTCAAACAAAATTAAAGCTTTTCATCAAGCAAACAGAAAATGAACAGTTGACGCACTTTCCGACTTGTACTGCTTTAAGTAAAGAAAGGAAAAATGATCGTTAGATAGATTTACAGATTTTCACCGGATTAAAAATGAAATACGCTTGTTTGAAAATCCTTTTTCAGTGGACGTTTCTACGGCGCCAGATGATTTACAACTAGAATTAATAAAATTACAATGCCAAACGCCATTACAAGATCTTTTTCGCGAGAAATCTTTACCAGATTTTTATGCAGCGTTAGACTCTTATCCTAATTTGAGGAAATTTGGAATGAAAATGACGACGGCGTTTGCAAGCACATATATTTGTGAACAAACATTTTCTACTTTAAAAAGAGCTAAACAAGCGTCTCGCGCTCGGCTTTCAGATGATCACCTTCATTTCATATTAAGAAGAAACGTTACCCAACTTGAACCAAATATTCAAAAATTATTTCTGAAAAGCAACATCAGACTTCACATTAATAAATCGTGAGTACAGATTTTGTCTTTTTTTTAATCTTAACCCAAATTTTTGATTTCGTTTAATTCAGGTATCAGCAATCTTTTAAATGTATTCAAATTACAAGTTGATTAAAAAACAACTAGATATCTTAATAATATCCTAATAAAAAGGATTGTATATTTTAGCAGCACCATTAATTTAAAAACGTAATATTTTCATTAAATTTAGAAATATTTTGAAAAAAAAATGAATCACCACAAAAATATTCATGAATTCATTGAAGAGCTAAGATATACAATTATAAAGAATCCGGCCCGCGAGATCCTATATCATGTTGAATCGGGCTCGCGGACAAAAAAGGGTTGGGCACCACTGATCTAAATATTTCAAGAGTGTTCTCAGCATCTTCCTCAGTGGAAACTGTGGGACCACACAATAGGCAAGTCAGTGAGTTATTATAATTACAGGTGTCAAAAAAGTACTCACCTACTCCCCCACTAATGTGCTGACCCCATCAGTTTGTACAGAACATTGATAAAAGCTCGCTCACACAACACACACATACATATATATACAAATTCAAAATGTGTGGGTTGTGTGATCGAGCTTTTATCAATGTTCTGTACAAACTGATGGAGTCGGCACATTGGTGGGGGAGTGAGTACTTTTTTGACACCTGTAATTATAATAACTCACTGACTTGCCTATTGTGTGGTCCCACAGTTTCCACTGAGGAAGAGATGCTGAGAACGCTCTTGAAATATTTGGATTAACCATTTGAATAACAAAATAAATTAATGGAAAGAAGCAATTCAATTTATTTATCCTTAACAATAAAAAATTAATATATCCAGTACACACCAAGCCAGCAAAATTCTTATAAATTTATTTTTATATATAAAATTTTTTAACAATTAAACCAACTACATCTATCGTATAAAAATTTAATGCGAGGGTTGTTGTTGTTTATTAGCACAAAGTTTATCAAATCTTGGGGTCAATGTGGAGAGTGCCACTCGTATCTCTTTTTCGACTACTAACCTGGCTCGATATTTGGTTTTCATTGCAGCCAGTGCCGAAAAGCCCGTTTCGCATAAATACAACGTTACAAACGGTAGAAGCACTTGGATTGCTTTGCAATACAAAGATTCATACTCTCCGCTAAGATTCATCCAAAATTGAATTAAGGTTTCATTTTGAAACTTTTGTTTTAGTAGGCTATCGCATGATAATTCTATCAGTTTTTCCTTTTCAATGGTTGTCAGCTCAAATTTGTCGTTTTCATTGTCGATAAATGGATTCTGTACCCACAAAAACTTTGAGAAATCAAGGTCTTTAAAATAATTTGAAAAATGCAGCATTTATTTGTAGATATTATGGTATAAAAAATAATTTATCAAAAAATTTTGGCGCCTCCCCTGGCAATAGTCCGCGCCTCCCAGGTTGGAAACCGCTGTTTTAGGGAAAAGTAAACGATGTCATTGATAGATGAAAATCCGTTAAGAACAACAAAACGAGTTTTGTTATACCCATAGCCCAAAAAGTGACCTAACATTTATTGGCTATTGAGTGTGGATTAATTTTATTCCGATTGAAATTAAACAAGGGGAGTTGATTAGTCTGGTCACAAAAAAGACAATTTTATTTTTTCAAAATTAGTCTGATTGTTTTTTGACAAAATTTATTATGGTTAAAGTTAAAGAAGGGGAATTGATTGGGCGTGTCGCAAAAATATTTAAAACGCATATAACACAAAAATGCTAAGCCGAGTGTCGATATTTGAGATTTTTTTTAAATCGATAAGTAAAACTATGAAACACCACCAACTTTAACTTCAATCTCATTATAGGTAATTTAATAAAATGGTTCACTATCAACCAACACCGCGTTCCCTGAGTATTGTAATGATATATTAGGCTGGAACAGTCGAACCCACCACTCTGCTAACAGCTCGCAGAACGGCATTCTCTCAGGCAGACAAGATAGGAACCTCATGAAAATGGACAATTGGACATGTTTGGAATGGAGCGCAGCCAAAAGTTTCCCGGAACCAATCTTTCGATCGTGTTTCTGAGCAAGGGAATACCTCTGGGTTACTGGCTGTCCACCGTCCACCCCATCCACCCACCATTTTAATGAAACTCAAACAAATCATTCCTTATTAAAATATTTGTTATTCAAAATATTTAACCATGTTATCATTTATACCAATACCCTTTGTCCAGAGTGCTATCTATATTACACAAACCACATTGAAAGGACCATCAGAGGGCAAATGGGGAAGTCCAGCCACCCGTCCTCCGCTATCTTATTACAGTATTATTGAGAACTCCGAGACGCCGAGTTTATATATACAGTAAACTCCTGATTATCCGTTTTTATCCGGTTTGTGAATTATCCGTATATTGGAATTCGAGTATAACGACATAATAGCTCTTAGAAAAATTCGAACTGATATTATAAATAATTAAAAGGTTCCTGCAAACAAACCACAATCACATATTTCCTTAATAATAATTAATAAAAATGAGCATTAAACATGTTAAAATAATTGTCTTCCCTAGGAATGTACAGGGTGGGGCATAAAGATCTACCACATTTTGAAGAGGTGTAAAAAATGAAAAAATTTAACTAGAAAAAACTGAATATATTTTTGAAAAGAACATAAAATATTTTTTTTTAATGTGTTTTAAACATTATATCATACAAAAAAGGGGAGACGTCAAAAATGAAAATTCTAGCCCTTTCAACCAAACTCAACCATTCTGTGGTCCCCAGAAGGCTAGAAATGAAAAAACTAACCAAATTTTGTATGCATAGTTTGATCGAAAGGGCTAGAATTTTCATTTTGGGAGGTGGTCAAAGATAAAATATTTAACCCCCCACCTGCTCCAAATGAAAATTCTAGTTTCTTCACCAAAATTAACCAAATTTTGTATACAATTTCTGTGGACCCCAAAAGGCTATAAATGCAAAAACTAACCACCCAAAATGGGGGGGGGGGTCAAAATGAAAATTCTAGCCCTTTCGACCATACTATATATATATATAACTTACTATATATACCAAATTTGGTAAGTTTTTGCATTTCTAGCCTCCTGGAGTCCAAAGAATATGTAAACAAAATTTGGTTGAGTTTGGTCTAAATGGCTAGAATTTTCATTTTTGTCCCTCCCCTCTTTTTTGTCTGATAATGTTTAAAATAAATTTAAATAAAAATTCATTTTATGTTCTTTTCAAAAATATATTAAGTCTTTTCTAGTTAAATTTTTTCATTTTTTATACCTCTTCAAAATGTGGTAGATCTTTAAGCCCCACCCTGTATAATATGTTGTATTTTAGAAAGAAATAATTATAGTTCGGATTATCCGTGTTTTTCGATTATCCGTGCCTCCTCTCCCCACCATTAGCCCGGATAATCGGGAGTTTACTGTATGTATATTACCCTTTTTAGTGGATCTTTTTTTAAGTCTTTTTTTAAGTTATTTAATAGTAATATTTATCATAAATATTGAGGAGTAAATAAATAAGGAAAAAAGGAGAAGGGGGAAGGTTATCTACCTGTATCGTGGTGGCTCGTGCAGGGCCGTCCTGGGCGAAGGATGCGCAGCTGCGGCGCGGTGGGCCGCTCCGCGGCGCGTGGCGGCTGCTTGGTGCGGCCCAGGCGTGGATGGGTTGCCGCCGCCTGGGGCCGCAGCGCCGCCGGCGCCGCCGCCGCCGCCGCGGCCTGTGGGGGCCGGCAGGGCGTTGCGCCGCCACCACTAGACGCTTTCCGCCGACGCCGCGGGGCGGCAGGCGTCCGTCCCCGCGGCCTCCACGGCGCACCAGCTCCGAGCCCAACCAACGCCGGTCGAGGGTCCGAAGGCTACGTCGCCTGGCGAGGCCATCGCCCAGGCCGCAGCCACCGCACCGCGAGGCCGCCTGCAACACAAAACCACCCATTCATGTTAATCTAATGTTCCTCTACCACATACATTACTTTACTCCAAAACTTCTGGTTTTCCCGACTATAGCCAAAACACTTCATTCGTGGCCGTGTTTCATAAAATGAAATTAATTTCGTTAATCGGAAAATAAAATACTACCAAAAGGACAACACTAGTACAGGCTTTTCATAAAACTAAACATTTCTTTTAGACTTTCGTAATTCGTCAGCACGAGTTTTCGTGCTCTGATAGCTCTCTAGGGCCCAAAGATTATGTATTCAAAATTTGGTTGACTTTGGCCCAAAAGCATAAATTTTTCATTTTTGACCCCCTTCCCACATTTTGGGTTGCTTCTGGGATTGGCCTACAGATTATGTATATAAATTTTGGATGAGTTTGGTTCAAAGGGCTAGAATTTTCATTTTTTAACCCTCCCTCCTTTATGGGTGGTTTTTCGGGGAATTCCTTAAACTTGGGTGAATTGATCTAGTAAGAGATTTTTAATGAGATAAATGGACGCCTGCATTTGTTAGGGTAGGCATTCGGTGACCAGAGATGATCACTTTATTGCATAGTTGTCAGGGATTTCGAGAATCCATAAATGGAATGGCTATAATTTTAGGTGATTTTTTTACCTGCCGGCGTTTAGAAATGGATAAACTTAAATTAATTAAAAAATTGCACGAATTCCCTAATTCTCTCTTTATTAATGAAAATTATGAACGAATTTGATATCTTAAGTATTTTGGAAGTTATAGGACTTCTCGTTAATCCCTGACAACTATACAATATAGTTTGCACCTCTGTTCACTGAATGCCTACCCTAAGAGTTGCTGGCGTCGACTTATCTCATTAAAAATTCTCTAGATTACTTCAACCAAGTTAAGTAACTGATTCTATTAGATATCCCTAGGTCAAGGGTCGGCAACCTTTTGAGACGGAAAAGCCAAAAAGTTACAATTTACAAAATTTCCCAGTTTTTAAAGAGCCACTAACATATTTAATTCAATATTATGGTATTTGATTAGAATTCGATATATATAAATTTGATTTTTGATTTAAAATAAAGCCCCATCTTCACACCGAAATAGCCGCATGTGGCTTGCGAGCAGCAGGTTGCCGACCCCTGCCCTAGGTGAAGCAGAATATAACACAGTCAATTTTTAAATATGTGTTTATTAATCGGCCTGTATTATGTAAATGTTTCCCAAAGTGTAGAGAAAATTCTACAGCCAAGTCTATTTTTTAAATTTATCTAATTATTATTTATCGTTAACATAATTTTGTAGTTTCTTTTAGCACAAACAATTAATTTTTTTATTATTTTTTGAAATATCAAAATAAATGCTTTTTCTAAATCTATATATAATTATTATAATAAAATAATATATTGTAAAAAGTTTTTTTTTTAAGGATCTAAGCTACATATTTGATTGAAATTAAATTTTTACTAATATCTTAAGCAAATTTACATAAGTGATATAGCTTATGTATTTAAATGAGAAATGGGGTAAGAAAGGGCTAACAAATTAATTAATATTTTCCTGGGAAAAAGATTGTTTAAAAATAAAAATCATTCAATATGGAAGAATTGGACCAGGATGGGAATCTATGGCGATTTTTTATTTTTATTCGTTTCCTTCACGTCTTCACTGATTAATAATGGTCGAAATTTCAAAAATGGTATGTAGAATGACAGTTTCTCTAGTAGGTATTAAACAAGAATCGATAGCTATTTTTGATTTAAAGTCATTTTTTTCATGGTTATTTATAATTATTGTAAGACGAATGAAGTGACATTTTCGAACTAAATTTAATAATTTATTATTGATTGTAAAAGTTGATTTATTGGTTGTAAAAGTTATATTTTCTTTCGAAACCCCCCATATATTAACCATAAATTAAAATTTTGTAAGAAAATTGATTTTTTTTTAATTTTTTTAATTTCTCACTAGTGATCTTAATTCAAAGTGTAGATTAAATATGTTTGCCTATTATAAAAAAGATCCGAATTATCGGAGAAGAGGTTTTTTTATGTAATTGGATTCCTCTTATTAAAAACAAGGTCTAAAGATGAATAAGGACACTCGATGGTGGAGAAGTAATCTCCGGAATCGAAGTAAAATACAATGTATACATTAGATAATGTAAAATAATTGGTTTAATAAAAAAGATCCAGTAATTTTTAATTAGCCTTTTTATATAAGTAATGAAATTTTAGTCTTTTAATGGGGTAGTAATTTATTCTTTTAAATTTTGAATTTAATCTTTTTTTTAATATTTTCATGAGAAAAAGGTTAACTGATAACTTTTTCCTTTTTACTCTATAAGTGAATTAAGCCATGTAAAGAAAAGGCTATTAGCTCGAGTTTAAAAAGGTAATTAAATATTTAGATATAGCTTCTCTTTAATTTTAATTTGTAATTTTAAATATGCCGAGAAATTCTCTATTTTTCATCCTAGAAACGTAAATATTGATTCTTTCAAATGAATTCTTTTTATTTAATATTTAATTTTATCAAAGTCATAGCCAATGGTAAGGGGGTGGGAGTTAGGGTGTTAGAAACTTCTCCCCGAAATGATGTGGTATAAATCGAAGTTTTACAGGATATAAATAAACGCTCAATAAAAATTTAATAAAAAAATACTCTGATAAAAAAGTTATCTGGGCATCTGAGAGGTCAATAAAAGAGTGTGTATTCTGCTGGAAAAGTAAATTTTTAAATTTATTTATAACAAGACTATAGTTTCGAGAGCGTTTCCCTTTCATCAGTATATTACAATTCCTGTGAATCAATTGTAATAGGCTGATGAAGGGGGCAAAGCCCTTGAAACTATAGTCTCGTTATAAATAAATTTAAAAATTTATTTTTCCAGCAGAAGACACACTTTTTTATTGTCTCCTTTAATTTATAAAAATTCTGCTAATCTCGGGAAAAATAAACTTTCAATTTACACTTAAAACATTTACTTCAGCTTTGCAATTGCCTAAATTTTTCCTTGTTTTCATAAATGTTATCCATATGCAGGTATTTCGCTGAAAATTCACCTTTTCTGGCGGAAAAATTATATTTTAAGAGATATTAATTAATTTGTCAACATGTCAGTGGGTTTCACTACGTGAGATAATTTGTGTGTTACTAAATTTTATAAATACTCTAGCTTCAAAACCAATGTATGTATCAAAACAAATTTTATTTTTATATATTTTAAATTGAGGCTCAGGGCAAAATCTTTCTTGCATTTATTTACTTTAGGTTTATATCCTAGCTTTTTCAAAACATAAAGACACTTTTGTTTTATCAATTGGTTGCTTTTCGGAAAAAAACAAACAAAACATTTAACTATTTCTTTGTTCCTTTCCACATTTTGAACTTTTATGTCGACAGATAGAATACTCTATTATTTATTTTACTAGCAATTTTCTACTGACCAAATATATGAAACCTGACTTTTTTGGAATAAAGCCATCAATGGTATAATTTTGGCTAATGTCTATAAAACATTTTTTCTTCACTTTTTTAGTATTCATTTTTTTTATAATTATCATTGTGTAAAGAAGTAAAATCGGCAAGGCTCTTATGATCTGTGGTATCTAATTAATTGAGATCTCCTTGTCTTTCAAATCATTGAACTTATAGAATCGCAAAGTTTTTTCTGATTTGAAAACAATTATATAGTCATGTCGAAAAAAAATATCTATAAACTCCTATATTATAGGTTGGTGTAAGTAAAACTCGATCTCATGTCTTCTCAGGTCGTGTTAGGTGTTAGGATGTCTTTCTCTCTTCATTTAGATAATCACTCTTTCATCATTCATTTCTACCCGACCACCGAGGGACATCGCAGTCTCCGCTTTTTGAATATCCAAATGTTAATCAAAAAGGCTTAAAAAAGGTTTTCACTGTTTAGAAATTAGAAATCAATAGAATAGATAGGTGTGTGATTGGTCTAACGATGTTTAGTACTGTATGTGTCGCCAATGTATAGAGAAAATATTACCTAATCTAATACCTACTAGGGAAGGCATTTTTTCTATCTTCCTTTCTTTCTCTTTAGTGTGCAATGTGTCTATGTGTTTTCTTTTCAGGCACAACAGACATTATATCTCCGGTACAGTAAGTCGCAGAGCATTGGTGTTTGAAACTTAAGATATCTATGGCCAGAAATAGTATCTCATGCTTTTGGTTGAAACTATAGAACCAGAAGTGTCTATTTAGTCTAAGCGTCTCTTGACATTTTTTTGGTTTTCTCAAAATGGTTTGGGGGAAACCCAAATTGAATTAATTTGAAAGAAGAAAATTCATATGGTGATTTCAAATAAAGAAGAAACTAATATGAAAGTAGTGCCCTTCGCACACCAGTTGATTTTTTTTTTAATTATTTTGATGTGAGAGGAGTTTCACTAAAAAGGTGAAGCTTCTATAAAGGCCTGGATTCCCCCTCCATCATAAAAAGAAGGGGATGAGGTTTTGTAGGCTGGATAAAAGTTGAAGGCATCTGTAAATACGGATCTTAAATATCACAAGGATATACGAGTAGATCGCGGGAGGCGAGTTCCAGTCTGTGGATATAATGTATGACCATTAAAAACATAAATCAACTATTTGATAAATCATTTGAATCATTTTTTTTTTGCAATAAACCTAACTAAATTTTTGAACCAAAAAAATCGAAGAAAAGTGAAAATATTTCCAAGACTCAGTACGCTCTTTTATTATACCTTAATTATGGCATATAGCCTTAAAATGTCAATAAAATAAATGAAAAATAGTTTCTGCATTTTGAACCGTAAGTTCTTAAGTTAGACAGCCCAAATCTAATCAGTTCCTCACATTTAATAAATATAAACATTTTATTCCAAGAACGAACTTTCTACGGCCGTCTTGAGTTATTGTGAGTATCGGAATCCAGGCAGACATAAAAACAGACAAAAATAAATGATGGTTGGAAATAATTTTTCTCCGCCTTTCTGACAATTTTAAGCATAATGAGCAAATATTAATCTTTTTTTCATGAGTGAATTCAATAGTATAGAATAGCAGGGCGTACCGAATAACTAGATGATTTCATTCTAGAAGATATCTAACTTAAATTGTGTTCCTCAGTGGTACACACACCTTATAACTTTGAAGGTTATAACGTTGGAAGGCATCTAAAAAATCCAATACTTTCCCTTAAAAATATAATATCTATCCCCTAATATATATATTATTTGAAAAGTGAAAGTATTAATTTAAGATTATTTTTCAATGAGAGGTTATGGTGAAAGTAAGCGATCGTTAAATCCATTAGAAACGCCTCTCTACTAATTGAATAAATTTTATATCATCAATTCATGGTAATTATTTCTGAAGGTATATATTTTAAATATAATATAATTAAGCATTTGATTTGATATAAATTGTTGATACATTTGTACCTAATCATAATAGTCATATGAAATTTTCATCAATCATAATTTCATTCACATCAATCATATTATATTTCAAATTAAAAGAACAGAAAAATAAAATAATTAAATATTTTATTTTTTATCAATTAAAGAAAAAAAATCGCACATCAAAAACTCATCTTTCATGTGACCATTCAAAAAAATGTTAATTGAATGAAAAATATTTACACAAATATTTTTGACACTTGATAATACACTAATTTTTAAAAAATCGTTGGAGCCGTTTTTTAGAAAATCAAAAAAAAATCTTTCATGTAAATGTCCACTTCCGGTCTTCCGATTTCAACCAAAACCTTGATGAAATCCTTCTAGCCTATATCAAGCTTAAGTTTCGAATTTCGTATCTCTGAGACTTATGGTTGCGAAACGCAGAGGGCTAAATTCTTTCGTACGTAAACATCAACTTCCGGTTTTTCTATTTTAGCCAAAGTCTTGTTATACTTCTTGTAGCCTCTAAATAGCTTAAGTTTCAAATTTCAAGGCTCTGCGACTTTCCGAAGACGAGAGATGAACGATTAAAATATTTATTTTAAGACACTCCTTCCTTTAATTCAAATGGATTAAAAATTTGACACAACTATTAACTCATGACACTTGATAAATACACTAATTATTTAAAAAATCGTTAGAACCATTTTTGAGAAAATAAAAAAAACGAAATAAAGGAAGGGGTGTAAATTAGCAGTGTATGGATGACTTCAAATAAATGAAAATGTGAAAGTCGTGTGGTAAACACACCAGTGGATTGATAAATAAATTGTTTTTTCAGAGTACTCTACATAGTAATCGCCGACGATCGAGTATGGCAATTGAAGAAGAAAAATTAAATTATCTTTCATTTATTTTCACAAATACTATTCTCAAATATTTTTCTGAAGCATGGTTTTATTAAATTATTATTTAATTATAGCTTAATACTCCTATTTAAAGATAAAATGCCTGATACCTTCTTATCTTTATTTCAAAATTAGAGCTACCAAAAGTTCGAATGAACAGGACTCTTTGATCACGAAATGCATTAGTATAAGTTATAAAGAGTGCACCCCATGATTTTTTATAAAGTTTGAAAATAATAATTAATTAAATTATTTTTAAAATAGCTCAATAAAAAGTTTACTTATATAATAAAGAAAAAAGAAAATCAATATAATTAATATACCGTTTGTTTTAAGAAATTTTTTAGTTATAATTTTCTTTTCTTCTTTTTCAATTTAAAAATATGGCCTTGAATAAATCGAGAATTGAAGGTAATAGCTTTTACTATTTAATAGCCTTTAATTTCAAATGTCGATTTTTCTATTGCATGACATGTATCGTGAACTAAATTAAAAGTACTATTCATGAATATATATATATATATATATATATATATATATATATATTTTAGATCAATTTAGATATCACTTTAAGAATAGAAATTTCTTCCAGACGAAATAAGATTCTTCATTCCATAGATCAGGGCATCATGCGGCCCACCACTGCAAAGAGTGTGGCCCAACATAAAATCAACTTCCTTAAAACATTGATATTTATAAGTAGAGATATATTTATTCCTTTTTTCAAAATATGAATGTACACTTGTATAATACGTGGAGCTTTTTTCAAGAATAAAATTCACTAAAAGCAAAATTATAAACTCGACTATATAAGATGAAAAAAATAATCAAGTTCGAATATTTAAAAATTATTGTTCTCACATTTTCATTTTCTAAAATATTTATTATTTCAGTAATCTAAATGGTATGACACTAAGTGTATAGTTATAATTAATTCTAGTACAAGAAGACAAGGAATTACAGTATTCTAGAACAATCACAATTAAAGATAAGAGTAAATAAATATTATATTTAATATGGATTTACTGTGAGTTAAGGATACTAGGTCACTTATTTCACATTAAAATTAAAAAATTAAAAGATATAAAAAATTTTCTTTTTCAATATATATATTTCGGGCTGTCAACCCATCTTCAGGAAATACAGAAAGTAATGTACTGTATTTCCTGAAGATGGGTTGACAGCCCGAAATATATATATTGAAAAAGAAAAAAATTTTATATCTTTTAATTTTTTAATTTTAATGTGAAATAAGTGACCTAGTATCTTAACTCATAGTAAATAAATATTAAATATAATATTTATTTACTCTTATCTTTATTAAAGATGTTTCACCTTGCACCAACACCACAATCTCTACTAATTAATCACAATTAATTGATCATTCCTCTCCTGTGGACTAAAACTTGTCAGGACTTGTCTTTTAGTGTTTGCGCGTTCTTACATGTCAATAGATAATGGATAGTCAGGGATTATTATAATCCCATTCGATTTAAGCCAGGGCTGTCCAACCCGTAGCCCAATTTTAAGTCATAAAATTCCTTAAAACATTGAAATTTATATGTAGATACTGGAAAACACACAACAATTTGGCCTGGTAATTTTTTTCTCTAAAATAAGAAATCAGAAAACCTACTGTGAAGTTTTCGAAAAATAAAAGTGCTTTTTGAATCTGAAACTAGATTTCAAGATTTCCGAAAAAATAATCATCATTTTGGTGTATTTTTGACTCCATTTTCATTAGAAATAAATTTTCTACTTGCAAACTTTCTGAGTGAATCTTCTAGAACATCAATTAAATATCACTCTGAGAGAAAAATGAATATTGTCTCTTTATTAGAATTTTATATTAATTATCTAGCCAGGAAAAAATATAAACAAATACTAATACATAATATCACTTTCTGTAAGTATGTTAGGTATGTATTTACATATACGAGAAGCTATTATCAAGTATAAAATTTACGAAAAGTAAAATTAGAAGCTCATTATGAGCTAAAAATAATAAAGTTCATATTTCTGCATTATTAACTAACTTTTTTTAATAACAAATATCACTAGAATTAAATTATTTTTCCGCGGTCCGAGACAATTTTTTTTTTCTTCAAATGTGGTTCGTGTGCCAAAAGATGGCCCCTGCCTTAGATAGTCGTTGTAAGTTATGAATATGTACCATAAGTATTTTTTACTTTACTATACAGGGTTTGGTCAAGTATTGTAATCGAGCATGAAAAAGTGTTTTTTAGCTTCCTTTTTTTTAATATCTCAAAAACAATTGAAACTAATTTGTTAAAAAAATGAGCGAAACTATTGTATGTTGGTCTATAAAAAAGTCTGAGTGAATGAACATCAAAAAAGTATATTTTACGAGATATATTAAGTATATTTTGTCAAAATATGTGTATTGTGTAAGCACGTTAGTATGTTTCCAAATATTGTGTACGCTCTAGCCCAAAAACTAGTGTGAAAATCAAAACGAAATTTCAAATGTAGTTTTGGTGCATTGAGATTAAGAGCTGATTAGATTTTGGTTGAAATCAAACCAAAAATTAAGGAGGGTGGGGATTTGAAAAATTAAAATTATAAAATTTTCAAACTAAAAAAAATCAAGTAAAAATGAAATATACTATAAAGTTAAATTAAAAAAAGAGAGCTATTATTTTTTGGGGACCAAAATTGGGGAGGGGTTCAAAAAAATAGAACTATCAATATATAAGTTCTAGGCAGGCCTGACCAACCCGCGGCCCTCGACGGACTTATTTGCGGCCTGCGATCATTGAATATGACGAATTGGGGTTCGGGATTTTGACTTTTCAGGACTTTGGCTGTCGGGATATTGGGGTGTCGGTGTTTTGGGGGCCACCCGACGAATTGTTCTTTATCGAATATTTCCAAATATTAATTGAATGTAATGGAAGGCAGCCCAGAGGTAGTGAGGAAAGAAAGAGTTAACACAAATAAAATAAGATGTAATTTATTGGAATCCTTCCTCCTTTCCTTTTAAACCGACGTTTCGGAGGATTTTTCCCTCCTTCTTCAGGAAACGTCGGTTTGTAAGGAAAGGAGGAAGGATTCTAATAAATTACACCTTATTTTGCATGTGGTAATTTTCTTCCTCACTCTCTGGGCTGCCTTCCATTACATTCAATTAAATTTTCTACCAGTCCGTCTCTCTCCAGAGAAAATTTCGTTGCAAAAAAATTTAATAGCTCCATTTCAAAATATATTTTAAATCGCATTAAAGTAATTAAAAGTAATAAGGTTCCCTATAATTACACGAAGAATAACATATCGTCGCCTTAGAGTGTAAACCTGCTAAATCCAATTTTTATCATATATGACGAGGGTTCGGATCGATTTGCACTAAAAAACAGTAAAATATGCATTTTAAAAGGAAATATGCATTATAAACTCAAGGAACGGGTAAAATAAGAAATAGTCAATAAATTTATTTTAAAATTTATTGCTCTCTATAATCAAACACATTTCTAAGTTCCTTACATTAAATCTACATCTATTGTCTATTAAAGTTAATTTTAACTTGGTAAAGACCTACTTCTTTTTCGCATATTTGGCAAAATATTATTTTACCATCAGTCGTAAATGGTCCATCGTCCATAACCCACTTACGAACGATAGCACTTTTAGAGGAATAATTTTTTGGCAAATTCTGGTTTTTTATATTTTTTTTTAGCATAATAGAACAACTACGTGATTTATTTCTCTTTAAAAATTTAAGAAAATTTTAAGAAACAAGTGCAAATTATTTAATATAAAATTAATGTTTTCAAAGTTTATTTTTAAAAGAAATTTAATATTTTTTTTTTAATAATAATTTTTTATAAAAAATATTATTTTAATTTTAATTTAATTATTTCCTTAAATTTTCTCGATTTGTTTGTCAGTGAGAGGGGTAGAAGTGGGGGGGGGGGCAAAAAGGTTTGAAACCTGTGGCCTATACTCTCTGTCTCTAAAATTTTCTTTAATTATTTTTGTGATTTGCCAACAAAAAAAATCACACAAATATCCAAAATATAGCTTAAATCGATAAATATGCAAAATATGAACTTAAACTCCAAAATATGCATTTATAAGCAAAATAATATTTTTCTGGATGGGTCCTGATACCCTTAAAGGGCCAGATACAAAAAATTAGAAGGATAGCAATCAAGGAAAAAAACATGCATTATATGCGAAATCCGAACCCTATATATGACATACCGTTCGAAAGAAAATGAGGATGACCATCGTCTAAAAACTGCTACTTAAAATTACGATCGTAAGTTATAGAAAAAAAAATGTGAAAAATAGTTTCGTTCCATTACAACAATATTAAATTTTGTTTGTTTTTCTCTGCCCTGTAAAATTTTCTTGATGTGAGTTAGCAGGTTTACACTTTAAAAGGCGACTATATTAAATAATAATAGTAGGTGAATTCCAACTATTGATATGCCCTCGGGTAGGCGAGTCCTGGTTTAGATAATAGACAAGCGGTTACCTAAATGGGAGAAAGAGAAATCTTAACACGAGCCGAGAAATCACAAGATCGAATTTGAACAAAATATCTGGCAAGCTTTTCCACTAAATTGCAAGCAAACATTAAATGCTTGAAGGGCTAAAAATATTATTTACATTATTTTAAATAAAATAAAATTTTACTAAAAACATAATAATGTAGACTACTATTAATGAAAAAACAAAAATAATTACTTTTCTATTGGTACATATCATATCTTGAAATGTTTGTACCCAAAAAATATTCCAAACAATCAGGATGATTAGTATAAATATATAAAAATATAATTTTAAAAAGTTACTAGATACTTTAGACTCATATTGCTGTCTACAGTTCCACTAATTCTGAATTTACCACACAAATTAAATATATCAGACTAGTATGAATGTTACATATATGATATAATTATACAAACATCAAACATGCAAATATTATCGAAATGAGTCAAAAATCAATATTCTATTATTATCATATGAATATGTTTATAGAATTTTCATTGGCATTATGTATATTGCATTAAATATCTTAAAATGGATCATTGGATTCCAAATAGAGTGGAAATAATTTTGACATAATCCCTAGTTTTACAAAACCATCACACAATTAAAATCTTGATTAAAAAAATATTTTCTCATAATGATAATAACTTAAGAATTTTTTTTTAATTAAGATTTGGCTGCATATGCTGTATGCACACGCGATTCTCTAATTATATTCATACTCTATAACAAAATATTCATTTAACAAGGACGCCTGTAGAGTAGGCTAGTTCGATCCAGAGGCGTCTTTTGGTTGCATAGATACAGGCGGACAGCTTTAGTAGACTATTCTTTACGTAGTACCCCGGTTA
Organism: Forficula auricularia; assembly: GCA_024734495.1. Taxonomy (NCBI): domain Eukaryota; kingdom Metazoa; phylum Arthropoda; class Insecta; order Dermaptera; family Forficulidae; genus Forficula; species Forficula auricularia. The sequence goes on along the minus strand of JALMQS010000030.1, from coordinate 16,285,818 downwards.
AAAGCTATCTATTGATATCTTTGATGATTCCTCTGAAATGGGATTCTAAATTATCCTAATAAAGAATTGTTCATGAAACTACTATTTCACTAGGCGTACCAAATTATAAAACAGATTTATCTTTTTTATCATAAATAAAAAATATATGTACAAGTAAATACCCTTAGAATCATTCCCTCAATGTGTCCCAACCGCCAAATTCACATAGATTCAAAAATCCAATTCGAAAAGTTTCTTATAACTGTCTCATCATCATTGAGTATACAGTCCTAAGACTGGTTTGATGCAACAATCCGTCTCCACTCGACTCTGTCCCCCGCCAGCTGTTTAACCTCTCTAAATGTCTGGCATCCCATATCCCCAATTATTTGGTTGAAATATTCTAATCTGGGTCTTCCCCTTCCCCTTTTCTTTCCCACCTCCCCCTCCAAGATATCCCTAAGCAGTCCCCCATGTCTCAGTGTGTGCCCCATCATCTGACCTCTTCTCTTCTTCAGACTCTTCCACAAGGTTCTTCTTTCTCCGATTCTTCCAAGAACTTCTTCATTTGTAATTTTATCCATCCATTTGATATTCATCATTCTTCTGTAGCACCACATTTCGAAAGCCTCCAATCTCTTTCTCTCCGCTTTTCCAATTGTCCAGGTTTCACACCCGTACATGGCTATGCTCCATACATATGTCTTCAATAGCAACTTCCTGTTTGCTAAGCTGATTGAGGAGGAGCATAGTAGTTTTTGTTTTGAATTAAACCCCATTTTTGCTTGGGCAATTCTTGATTTAATTTCGTTTTTGCTCCTCCCATCCCATGTTATTTTACTTCCTAGGTAGCGGAATTCCTTAACTGTCTGCTATCTTATTATTCATTCATATACAATAGTACTTGCTGAACATAAAGTTAACATATAGTTTAAACACGACAAACGGAAAAGTCAAAAAATATATTTTTAAATTCGTCCTTAAAAACGAATCATTCCCTCACCGTTGTGTAAAAGTGGAATTAAAACATAATTTCAAATTATATAGTGAAAGCTGCCTTATTGTTTGGAGAAGTTAGCAATATTGATATTCTAAAAATATACCAAACTCGGCTAAGATTTAGTGTTAAAACTATTAAAAATAAAAATGTTTTCCAAGTTTACATTTTGGGCCGTTATTCCCTCACATTGTGTTGTAAAAAGTTAAGCGCTTATTTCTGTATCATTTATCATATATTTGTATGTGTTCCTAGAATTAATAAAGTATTGCACATTCACATGGGAAATTATAAGGTCCTCATTCTCTCACCTGTACAAGAACAAGTTAATGTTCCATGTTGTCTCTCACCATTTATCATATTTTTTCCCGGGTATTACATATTTTTTATTCGAACTATTCAGAACCCAGGACTATATGGACCCCCTTTAAACTCAAAAAAGTTGGGGGCCACTATAACGTTTTAGACTATTAGCCCATGTACTATCAAATTTACAAAAGAAATTCCATAATAATTTTAAAAAAATCACCGAAGTCACGAATTAGTAATTTATTTATTAAAATTTTTGTATGTGTCTTTAATGTACAATTTTAAACTTTAAATTACAAAAATAAATAAATATAGTTAAAAATAAAGGAAACAAAATATATGTATGATACAAAAATTATATATCATATGTATATTTAAAAAAAAAAATCAACTCGTGTGGGCACCACATGACTTTCACATTAGTTTCTCCCTTATTTGAAATCATCATACCAATTTTCTTCACTAAAATTACTTTAATTTGGGTGTCCCCCAAGCCGTTTTGAGAAAACCGGAAAAAGACGAAATTGCAAAAATACTAAAATTATTCAAATAAACATTAACTTCCGGTTCTTCGAATTTAGTTAAAATCTTGTGGTACTTCTTGTAGCCTCTAGAAGGCTTAACTTTCAAATCCCAAAGCTCTGCGACTTACTGTATACAAAATATGAACCATTAAATGTTTAATTTGCAACACTCCTAATTTACACCATCTTCCTTTATTTCAATCGGATTTAAATTTATACAAGATTCATAACGCAACAGTAAATGATTCCTTAATCAAGGACGTTCCCTAATAAATCAATTTTCTTGCAATCATTTTAAAACTTTGAATACACATATTTATAAGCGAGAGGTGATCCGCGATTGGAAGTAGGCGTACACCTCTTTGGAAGTATTTTGGAAGTACTTGGAAATATTTGGAAGTACTTGGAAATATTTGGAAATATTTGGGAAAATTTGAAAGTGCTTGGAAATATTAGGAATTACTTGGAAATATTTGGAATTACTTGGAAATATTTGGAAGTAATTGGAAATATTTGGAAGTACAAGTGGAAGTAGGTATACAGTATATTAGGTCGCGGTTCACCCCTCGATTATAAGTGTCTTTTATACGTAGAAATTTTTTCAATAGTCCTTGAGGCACTAAATTTGTATATATTGACCATTGAAATTTGCATATTTAACAAGCAAACCCTATCCCGAATGACTAAAGCGACTGTTTCATTAAATAACAATCGTAACTTTCTTGAAATTATTTTAAAAAACTGATAATTATTAACTGAAGATATAACAAATGTTTTTCTGTTAAAATAATTGTATCAAGCGGTATTCGTTTTGTATGAAAAATGTTAAAAGTTAGGTACTTTTGATGGTTTTCATTTTTTCTTTCATGGCACGGCAAGTGAAAGATGGCAACGTTGCACTAAAATCACCCAATTTTTCCATATCTAAAAAACTTCTGCAGCTGGTGTATTTGAGATTTTTAGCTGATTCTCTCAACCTAACTATACTGTTCTCATCTGGAATTTCGCATTGAGCTGATTCATGAAGTGTTTTTTTTTATTCTTTGACTTTTAGCGTTCGTAAGAATTCAATGTTGCCAGATCCGACAAACGACGCAGTGAAAATATTTTTCCCTTTCTGCGCATGTGAGAGTAGAGGAAAGAGTCAACTGCTTCTGAGCTATATTAGGGAACGTCCTTAATCAAATTTACAAAATAATAATTTATTTATAGTGCTAATATGAAGACAGATTGAAGGTGTGAATTTTAATAAATCTTTGTTATGATATAATTAGACTGAAATATGTTGTCTTTATTCTTAAGACCTTTAACAAGCTAATCTGTATTTTATGATTTTAAAGTCATGATTCAGAGTTAACACCCTCTACTTGTTATTTATTTAATTTGTCTTTTTATTAATAAACTTAAGTTTGGTCGACGAGATATCATTTAACTCCGCACACAATGCAATAAAAGCACTCACGTCTGATCTTAATATTCTGATAAGCTTCATATGTATATCTTAGGTTAATATATCTCAATCACGAGAATAAAAATAGTTAATAATCAATTTATGCAAATATATTCGAAATGAGTGTTTCATAAGTAAAAGTTCCATTTTTATTTTTCGCCTAGAACAAGGGTGTCCAACCCGCGGCCAGTGGGCCGCATGCAGTACAGCGCTAATATCAATGTTTCCCGAAACAAAATCGTAAGCTTATGAAAAAAAAAATTGTCACAAATGCCATTAATAATAAAAATACCCAATTTGTTTGCTTGTTTCCCAATTTAAACTCATAGTATATGAAGTTGTTTTTCGTCAATAGACGGATACAGCATAATGGAATTATTGATAACATCATCATACGATGCACGTGCTTGTGCGTGATTATTATCAATATTTTTACTATTTCCTCTATTTTAACGTCTATTATTACCTATTTTGAACAGTTGTAAGTAGTTATAATTATTTAATTTATCCTTCCAGAATTAAGTGAGTGTAGATATAATTCTTGTAATTTCTACTGTATTGCTAATTTTGTAAATTTCTATTATTTATTATTTTTAATTCATCATACAGTTTTGCTCACCACTGGTAGACCGTCCTGAGTGTGAAATGTCGTATTAGTTTCAGGATATTGTCAATATAAACAATTCATCAATTTTCATTTGTTTTCAAAGTTATGCATTCAAACATAGATAATCCTTCTTTTAAAAGTTTTTACTTTATACAATGCGAAGCATGGGGAAAGTATTGTAATCGGTCTAGCGGCAAGCGCGACTTCAAAGGGTCCTCAGGTAAAGACTACGGAACCCATGGACTCAATTAAAGTCACAAATTGTAGTAATCAATTAGGTTGAATTTTAGCACGTGACGGTTTTGCCAAAAATTACATGGGGTCTAGTCGAGAGGCCAAAAAGTGCGATTTTTTCATTTAGTGCGTGCGGATGTATGGATGGATGGATGGATATTATCTTTTTTTTGGCCCACGATTTTTTCCACACCCTTGAACCGATTGAAATGAAATTGAAAACCTACCGTTAGTTTAAGAAAATAAAGCTCTGAGTAGTTTTTAGTACATATCGGCCAACAAACATTAGTATTTTATTTCGGTACTTTTTTAGTTTTTTCTAAATATCTTGAAAATGACTTAACCAATTTTGATGAAATTTAATATCCTAATTAAGTACCTTAGGGATCACAAAAAAGGTTAAATAAAGTTTTTAGTAAAATTATATTTTAAAGTACTTTACTCTAGAGTAAGATAGTACCTTTTTTAATTTTTTATTTTAAATTCTTTAAAATTTATTCATTTGATTGTTTTAATATAGCTCATTTAATCTTGCGTAAGTAAGAATGGATAGGCTACTCTCTGTGAAATACTAAAAATTTGGGAGGAAATTTTATAATAAGTAACCATAGCAACTGCGTTGTTTTCTTGTCCGTTAACCTTTGCTGAAGACATAGAGGAATCGAGTTAAAATCAAAAATAGCGATTGATTCTCATCTAGTACTTGAGGAATAACAATTCTATATTGGATTTTTGATGTTTCGGTTTTTATTGGTAACCATTGCTGAAGACATGGAGGAATCGGCTTAAAATCAAAAATAACGTTCGATTCTTATCTAATACTAGAGGAATAACCTTCAAGCTTGAGCTGTTTACCAAAAAAGGATTTAGTCTTTTTGATTTTAAGTCGATTCTTCCACGTTTTCAGTAGATGTTGCCATTAATAGTCAAAACTTCAAAAATGAAATGCAATAAGGTTATTCCTCTAGTATTAGATAAGAATCGATCGCTATTTTTGATTTTAAGTCGATTCCTCCAAGTCTTCACCAATGGTTACCAATAAAAACCGAAATGTCAAAAATCGAATGTAGAATGGTTATTCCTCGACTGTAAAATGAGAATTGATCATTATTTTTGAATTAAAGTCAACATGAACCGAAATTGCAAGTGATTTCTGATTAATAATAAAGGAATAAACATATTAATATTTCAAATGAATTTAGATAAAGTTTAGCAACGATCCGTTGAAGTTTGTTTTTTGGGCTTTTCGGCCTTTCTAAGCTAATTTACGATACTAATTATTTGTATAATTTGTCTCTACCCCGGGGGTCAGATTTTAGCCGGATCCCTCGAAGTCGGATTCGAAACCGGGTCCACTTGGTTAGCAGGCTGGCATGCTAGCCCCTAGCCTATCCAACCTCCCTTCTTTTTAAAAGTTTATTATACATATTATTTTCTTTTCTATTGTTTACTTTTAAATGTAACATGACTTCCACATATAACATCAGTCATTCTATGATATTTGTCAAAGTGAATATCATTATTGTACATTATTAACTGTTTTTTGCTTAAAAACTATCGTTAGAATCAGTATATTTTATGTGAGGATCCGATAGAATTTTATTTTTCTTCAAATGTGGCCCAAGGATGCCAAAGGATTGGACACCCTTGGCCTATAATAATAAAAATTTTTACTCTCACGTATCTAAAAGTAAATGCAAGTAGTATTGTGATGGGCCCAAAAAATATATTTGACTTTTCACCAAAAATACACATATTGACCTCGCCAGAAGGGAGGCGTGCGGCTATATTGACGTTATAAACCAGATTAATGTATTTATGTACCTAATTTAGTAATCTTGCGGCAAACGTACCGAGTAAAACGACTTTACTTAATTATTGTTTAAATAGGAATTATTTTAGGTGACTGTTTTATAGATTATGTGAAAGTAAAAACTGCTAAGCAAGTAAAAACAAAAAACTCTCATTGAGACGTTTCTGGCCAAATTTCATTTATTATCTCTATGTGACTGTAGTTGGCAAAGTAATATCTGGCCGAAACGTCTCAAGGGTAATTGTTTGTTTCTTCTTTGTTTGGCTGCTTTTGAGCTTTTTCTTTCACATATTTACATAGCATGTCAAAGATATCTGGAAGCTGTAAGTGATTAGCATCTACCCATTGACAATATCCGCTAAAGGAATTGTCACTTCAAACTTTCAAAAAATATTGAGAAACTTGGCTTGCCATACACTATCTTGAATATCGCATAAGGCAACAATTTTCTTTCTTTCTTGAATTTTTCTTCACCAACAATTGATGAAAGTCATGAATCCAAAAAAACAAGAAACAAATAAATAATCAAACAAAATACAAATATACAAAAACAAAGATCTGGCAGATCAAAGTACGGTAATCCCGCTCAGATTATGTGAAAATTCAAGTCCAGGCATGATCGCCTGCTTTAGAATCCTCTCCAACCTGATAATACTCTATCCATGTTTTAGTAATGTGAGCTTAATGGAAGATTTAAATTTATTTAAAGCTAAACGAATTATTAGAGCGTCTGGTGTTGGTGCGAGGTTAAACTTATTTTAATAAAAGAAGAGAAAATATTTTTTTGAAAAATTATTATTTACTAAGAGTTATTTACTAGATCGTTTGTTTCATATAAGTGAAATAAAAGAGAGCGAGTCTTTCAATATTTATATTTCGGGCTGTCAACCACATTATCAGAAGATAAGAGTTATTTTCTGTATCTCCTGATGGATGGGTTGTCAGCCATAAATGATATATGTTGCAGTAAAACCCCATTTTTTAGTAATAACGGGTTCTTACTAGTTAAAACGCGTTTCACTGAATATCTTTGTGGCAACAAGAGTTTACTGATGTTGGTTGAGTTTGATTTAAAGGTCTAGAATCTTCATTTTTGACCTTCCGCCTCATTTTGGGTGTTTATTTTCAAAAAATTTTAAACAAAAATGTCAAAAATTACATTCTCTACATCTCTACAACTTTGCTTCTAATTTTTGACATTTTCGTTTAAAAATTCTTGAAAATAAAAGGCCAAAATGAGGCGCAAGTTCAAAAATGAAGATTCTAGACCTTTAAACCAAACTCAACCAACATCAATAAATTCTAGTTGCCACAAAGGTATTCAATGAAACGCGTTTTAACTAGTAAGAACCCGTTCTTATAAAAACGAGGCTTTTACTGCAACAAATATATATTGAGAAAACTCTCTCTTTTATTTCTTACATGTGAAACAGTGACCTAGTAAATAACTCATAGTAAATAATCATTTTTCCAAAAAATATTTTTACTTTTTTTTTATATAAAGCTAAACTTGTAATTTCCCCAGGAATTTTGTTTTATAAGCGTACAACTTGCCCCATGAATGAAGCGTTTATAACTTTTTTAAACCAAACCCCGGGACGGCTAGTTTATCCTTGAACCTAGTACCGAATTCATGCCTGTCACTATTTATAATATTTGTTCGTACATATACCAAGCACTCATAAATGCAATGAGATGCCACTGTAAGAATATTGCCTGTCTAAATTTTTCCCTAAGTGACATTCGTGGACCCAAATTATAGATAGCTCTAATAGCTCACTTTGAAGAATAAATATCTCGTCAATATCGGTTGTTTGTTCCCAAATTAAAATGCCGTATGACATCACACTGTGGAAGTAGCTATACTCAAATTTTTACCATCGAATCATTGATGAATTAAATATTTATTCCCGAAATTTGAAGTTGATCGTCTGTCCCATTACCGAGAAGTAAATTATTGAAAATTGTCCTTTTAACATGGAAGTAAATGGACCGAGCTTTTAAAAGGGCTATAACTTCTATACAAATTATATCATTTTCAACAAATTTATACAGATCAATAATTCAACTTTTCTAAATCGAATGATACATTTTTCAATAGATTTGACAGTCTAGTTAATTAGTTATTAATAAATGTAAAAATAAAAAGTTATTTGCAGCCAACAGAATATAACAAAAGCACTAGTGTAGAATTCCAACTCTATTTCTTGAAATCGTTTTTGTGTTAAATAAATGTTTTTATAATGTTTTTATAATGAGAAAATTTTTCTCAATATTCTTTTTATTAACATTATCAAAACAAAGATTTTTATTCGAAATTAACTTCATTATTAACAAGTTATTTATTAAAAAATTTAGTAGCCAGAAGTTGTCACTCTGCAGAAATACAAAAGATTTTTTCGAAGATTAACCAGATAGATAAGCTGTCCCGAACCTTCTTAATCGTTCAAACTAAAAAGCAGAAGACAGAAATGAGTTTTGAAAGGTATATAAATTGATAAGGCTTTCACAATTATTATCCAATGAGTGTAAAAGGAAGAAGAAAAATATAGGGATCATGTTACATGATAAATGATAAACCAACTAGCAATTAGAATCGGGGTCGACTAGTAGGATGCAAACATGACATCGTAAAGCTAAAACATAGTAGAATGAATAATCCAATGGTTTATTTACAATTGTCTCTAATTTGGCGATGATCGGAGAATGCAAAACCTTATCGAGAAATTTCGTTTGAAAAATAATGAAATGGTTTCATCCAGAAGTATATTTTGTCATTCAAGAGTTAGAGAATTCTCATTTGATTAAATGACAGGCGAGCGAATTTCATTCATTTCCATTAAAAAGAGAGTGCGAGACTGAGCATTCGAAGCATTCATAATATTTCTTTCACAAGCGAAAACTGTAAATTGGAAAAAAAATTATGAACCTTTTTTTTTTGGACGATACTACAAATCTGATTTAATAGAAAGAGATTAAATTAAAACATATAATTACAATTGTTTTTCATAAAACTCTAACATTTTTTCATTCTTCTTCTTTAATTGCCATATCAGGTCTCCATGACGTTTCGGCTCCTCTCCACATATACCTGTGCTGAGTGTGTTTAGTTGTTTTACACAGATATACGGGACCTACTTTTTAACGCCGGTTCCGAATGGCTAGTTTGGAGAGATTACTAGGCAATTATACTCTTGGTATGTTGCCATTGCTTTCCAAGTTGAGGCGGCTGCAAATATCTGTCGAGACTCGGTCTCGAACCAGCGTATTTCAGGCCAGCGGCCCGACATTCTAACCACTGACCCACAGTCGGGTACAAATTGATTCTAATTGAACAAAAAAATAATCGATTTTGAGGAATTTCTAAAACCTTAAAGAAAATGGTAGTGTAAATTTGGATAACAACAAAATATGACATTTTTGTTAAGGGAGAATGGTGTAGGTTCTTGGTGAAACATATATTTTAATCAAGGAAAAAAAAATTTAAAAATATAAATTACTAGGTAGGTTTCACAAAAATAAAAAACAAGATGCTTATTAGCTTGACTCTAGATATATTTCGGGGTACGAGCCCATATTCAGGAGTTCAAAGAGAGATTTCTTCTGAAGATGGGCTCATACCCCGAAATACAGGGTGATTCACGGCCGATGGTAGGTTAGACGTTTATGTAAAAAGGAACGCAGGATTTTTCTGAAAATTTAGCACCTTACATTTTCATAACTGTTCTATCGATCTAAAATATTTTCAGCATTGCGACGTTTCCGCTTCTATCGAAAAGTTGTAGCAACTTTATTTTTTAAATGGAACACCCCGTTTATTAACTTGATTTACTTTTGACCCCTTTTGTAAATAACGCAAATAATAGTAATTTTAGAACGCCCTGTATGATATCGAGTCGATTTCTCGGCGTAAAAAAATACTTCGGATCTGTCTAAGCTATAACCAAAATATCAACTTTTCATGAAATAAGAGCACTAATTAATTTAAGTTTAATTAGAGCCATGTTTTGGACCATATTTAACACAAATTATTTTTTATCTCGAAACCCTATAGAAATAGGTATAGGACAATATTAACAAAAAAGTATTATAATAAAAGAGCTGTTCTAAAATCGTGTTAAAATACGTGGTGTTCTATTTAAAAAAATAAATTTGCTAGGACTTTTTCGATGGAAGCGGAAACGTCGCATTGCTGAAAATATTTTAGATTCGATAGAACAGTTATGAAAATGTAAGGTCCTAAATTTTCAGAAAAATCCTGTTTCTTTTTCCATAAACCTCCATCCTACCATCGACCGTGAATTACCCTGTATATATAGAGTCATGCTAATAACATCTTGTCTTTTATTTTTGTGAAACCTACCTAGTATTTTATATTTTATAAATTTTCTTTAGGTACTTTAACAAAATGTGACGGTAGATTCTTTGAAGAAGGATAAAAGTCTGTTAACAATTCAACAAACTAAAAAGATAATAAACGGGATCTCACTGAGATGAGTCCTTAACATCAAGTCCAAATATAAAGAAAACCGAGAAGAAGACCGATCACCTTGAAGGGAGAGTTTAGACTTTTGTTATTCGACCTACTTCTTGAAAGAAAATGACCATGACTGCTTAAAAAAAAGCCCTTAATTAAAGTTATGTGTCTACCATCGGGGGCCGTCCATAAATTACGTCACACGAATTTCAAGATATTTAGACCCCCCCCTCCCCTGTGTCACATTCTGATACATTTTCATTGAGACCCCCTGTAGATATTGTGACGTCACACTATCACTTTTATTATTTATTTAAAAAAAAATTTAAGTGTTTTTGCTAACCAGGGGACCCGGGTTCGAATCCGACTCGAGGCATCCAGCTAAGATCTGACCCCGGGGGTAGAGACAAATTTTTAAAAAAATATAACTAGTATCGTAATTAGGCTTATGGCTAGAAAGGCCGAAAAGCCACAAAAAAAAGTGTTTTTGCTAAAAGAATTGCTTATTCTACCAACATTTCAGGTTGAATAATAATAACCTGAAATCTAAAAAATATCATTTCAATCAACGCCACGTTGAACATATGAGATCTCTTCGCAATCTACAGGTACAGGTGAACCCAAATGCCCCCCCTCTTAGTTATACCTCGGTTTTTGCAGATCATTTGTTTGACCACAACCATTCACCTTCATCGACCAACCCCTCCCTTTACATTTCATTCCAAAAGTAGGAAATTGGATTTATTGGAGTCAGCTGAAATTAAAAAGGCCATACACCTTAATCAAAACATCTTGAACAATCAAACAGACATCAAAACTTCACCAATAATTGACATCTTAATCAATGATATTTAATTTGAATTGGAGTGCGATGAGAGTGTATGGTGGGTTTATTTTTAATTTTTATTTATTTTTTTAAATAGAAAATAAGAGATGAAATTTTCGCTATGCACCCTCATTGCATTCCATAGTTTATTGCCCTCCTTTATAACACATACATAATTTTCGGCAACTTCCAAGTATAAATATCTTTTCTTTATTCCAGCCCTTTGTCCCCTACATCTGTTCTTTCGGCTCTAAGGCCATCCCATCCCTATGATAATTCTTTCATATTTACACTAAGTCATAAATAACTGTCCATCATATTAAAATTAAAATAAATTCTGTTCAAAATATCATGTTATCTTTAGTCAATGTTCTCCTGACGATGAGTTAAGAGCTCGAAATATATAGAGTAAACTAAAAAATCTTTGTATTTTAATTTTTCTCCTTGTGAAACACCACCAACTCCAACCTAATTTAATTTTAACAATGTTTCACTATAAACCAACACCACGTTCCCTAAATTTGATCTAAAAAATATATTTGAAAAAATCTTAATTTGACTTTTGTGACATCAGAATTGTTAAGATCCCAGGCCCCCCTGTCACATTTTGTCACAAATCTGGGATAGCCCTTACCCCTTTACTGTGTGACGTAATTTATGGAAGGCCCTCCTGTTCAGAAATATCTTCTCTGAAAAATATCCGTTAAGAAATTCCGCAGAGAAGTTAGAATACATTAGATAATAATAAAAATCATCCTTTATTAGCTATTTTAACTATATAACATACAATCCAATAAATATATGGAATTTGAATAAAACAATATAGTCAATTATCAAATAAAAGAAGATAAGGGACATTACTACAGTTAACAATATAATATTATTTTTAAAATATTATTTTATATAGAAACCCCTCTTCTAAAATAAACTACAGCCATAAATACCACATAATTAAAATTCTTTACATAAACCATTTTATGGGATGATATTTCGTAATTGGAAAATAAGTGTTACTATTTTAGACAAATTAACTTTTAAACGTTTGTTTTAATTATTTCTTAAAGCAATTTGAGTGGCGAAAGTTAAATAATGTAATGAATAATTTCTTATGTTAATTCTACATATTTACAAAATTATTTTATTATTTTTTGAAAAGAAAAAATGAATTGAGTATCCGACGGGATTCGAACCCCTGTCTCTCTCCTTTAGCCGAAGAGCGCCTTTTACCAACTAGGCCACGGACGATCCCGCCAGAAAAGCTCTTTAGATTGAATGTTATTTTTTCTTTTCGTGACTTTTTCAATTTAAATATGTTACGACAAAGGCTGAAGCGAAAAAACATCAAAAAAATTACTAAAGTTAACCCACTATTTAGGTTAAATAAATGCGTTGTTGCCAGTTGTTTTTAGTGTAAATTTTTCATTATATATTTTTCATTATTTATTTATTATTATCTCAGAAACTGTGTTGTAACTATGAATTAAAATTTTCTCAAAAATTGTATTAGTTATTTTTTAATGTTGGTTTAGTTTTTTATAACAATGGTAAGAAGAGTTTCTTAATTATAATTAAATATGTATGTAAACTTTCCAATATCCCGTATAGTGCAATGTATAAGAGTATGAAAAACTCTCCCTCCCGCGACCCCTTAGTCATCTTCGAGGGGTGAACTGCGACCAAATATCGTGAACACCTAACACATGGGCTGAAAAGTCCCGGACCTAACACAGAAAATACATGTTTTTTTGTTTAACATTAGCTTTATTCATCAACGTAATCTCCATCAAGAGCAACTCAATCATTCCAGCGCCGCTCTAACATTTCGATACCACTTTTGTAAAATGATTTATCTTTTGCCTCAAAATAGGCCTCAGTTTCAGCGATAACCTGTTCATTCGTGCGAAATTTCTTACCGGCGAGCATTTTTTTGAGGTCTTCGAACAGCCAGTTGTCGGTGGGAGTCAAATCTGGCGAATACGGTGGATGTGGGAGCAATTCGAAGTTCAATTCATGTAGTTTTGCCATTGTTTTGATTGACTTGTGACACGGTGCGTTGTCTTGATGAAACAGCACTTTTTTCTTCTTCAAATGGGGCCGTTTCTTTGCAATTTCGGCCTTCAAACGCTCCAATAACGCTATATAATATTCACTGTTGATGGTATTTCCCTTCTCAAGATAGTCGATGAATATTACACCACGCACATCCCAAAATACCGAGGCCATAACCTTTCCAGCCGATTGTTGTGCTTTTGGGCGCTTTGGACGAGGTTCACCAGTTGCTGTCCACTCAGATGACGATCGTTTTGATTCCGGAGTGAAGTGATGGATCCATGTTTCATCCATTGTCACATATCGACGCAAAAATTCCGGTTTGTTACGTTTAAACATGTCCAAACACTGCTCAGAATCATCAACACGTTGTTGTTTTTGGTCAACAGTGAGCAAGCGCGGCACCCACTTTGAACAGAGCTTTCTCATACTCAAATGCTCATGTAATATAAAGCCAACACGTTCTTTTGATATCTTTACGATGTCAGCTAACTCACGCAGCTTCACTTTTCGATCATTCAAAACGATTTTGTGGATTTTTTGATGTTTTCTGGTGTTACCGCCTCATTTGGACGTCCACTGCGTTCTGCATCATCGGTGTCCCTACGACCACGTTTGAAGTCAGCAAACCAACGTTTTATTGTTGTTTCTGATGGAGAGGAGTTCCCATAACACTTTTCAAGCCATTGCTTCGCTTGAACGGTATTTTTTCCCATCAAGAAGCAGTGTAAAATTAAAACACGAAATTGTTTTTGATCCATTGCTCTGAAAAGCGTCACTCTTAGCACAATAACTCACAAACTAATGAATAGAATATCATGAAATTTTGACAGCTGTCTTTTGAAGGTTGGTACTAACTGAAAAAGAGGTGAATTCAAAAAAGCTAGCGCAATGTATGTGTTAGGCCCTGGATTTTTCAGCCCATGTGCTACTTCCACTTCCACTTTTATTTCCAAGTAGAAGACAATAGATGAACGGGTATTAATTATTTATAAAGTTTAGGGAAAGCGGTGTTGGTTTATAGTGAAACATATTAAACACAGGAATTATTTAACGGGTTATAGTGGTGTTTCACAAGAGGAAATAAAATTAAAAATTAAAAAATATTTTAAATTATTTTGGAGATTTTTTTATTTATCTCTATACATATTTCGGGCTATGAACCCTTCATCAGGAGGTTTAACAGAAAACTGTTCTTCTGTTAAACCTCCTGATGAAGGGTTCATAGCCCGAAATATGTATAGAAGATAAATAAAAATCTCCAAAATAATTTAAAATATTTTTTAATTTTTTAATTTTATTCCTCTTTGTGAAACACCACTTATAACCCGTTAAATAATTCCTGTATTACTTATCTAATGAATTCCAAAATAATTCCACATAATTCCAAAGACGGTGTACACCTAATTCCAATCGCAGTTCACCCCTCGTTCATTCCTCTAGCAACCACGCGTTTACTCGTTCTCAACCCTCAACCACAATAATTATTATATTTCTTTATTTTATTCTTTTTTATATATTTATCTTATTGAATCGGCGTTCAAATAAACTCAGTGTATTATCTACTTGTCTACGTGTTCTTTCACTCCCCGTTATTCCAGTTTTCGCTATTTCTTTAAAGTTGTTTTCAGTTCGGCTTTGAAGAATCTACATTTTTTCAACCCCCATCTTATCACTCTCACTCTTAAGTTCCCGGAGTTCTACGGAACAACTGCCTTTCCTTAATTTCATTAAGAATAAAATTTATACTAGTTGAAGAACTGCTTCTTTATCAATAATGATTTATAAAAAAATCATTAGTGTAGTTTTTCGAGAAAATTCCAAAAACATACAAAAATCTTCTAATTAAAGATTCAAAAATTATATTCTTTTTCCTTAGACTAATTTGATTTTTATTATTCAGAAAATATCCAAATTTATTTTCCATGAGATTAGGATATTGGCTTATTGAATAAATTTGGCATCTATACAAAATCTGAAAAACATAAATATATCTATTTGGGAATATTTTATTATAAACAAATAGTAAGCCACATTGAATAATATAATAAAATATTGCTCCAGCCGATGGGCTTATTTTTTTTTACTAATAACAACCAAACGCATTAATAGGGTTCTGAACAATGGACCTGCATTTTGTCGTGGGTTCAATTTTTTTTTTTTTTTTTTTTTAATTTTAAGAGCTTTTCGAATTGCTCACTATAAATATGTAATATATATAATATATATTTATCAGTGGCAGTTGGTGACTTTTAAACCAGGGATGCTGTTCAAAAAAGTATCCTTCATTTTTTGAAATTTTATTTTAATCTTCGCTTTAGAAATGGATTAGTCCAAAAATTCTCGAATCATCTTTATTTGTTCTTTTTTTATTATTACTATTTTAATAATTTTTCAGCGAGAACAATTTTTATTCGACTAAAACTAGTCCACAGCATCCATGGACCGCACGCCACTGATATATATATATATATATTAATATTTATTTATATTGGTGTCTTACGGTGCATCAACAGCAAGGGTTATTAGCACCTGGACACAGATAAACTAATTAAAAAATAGTTTATATATAAATATATCAACATAAATTATATAAAATAACATATTAACAGATATTATCAACAGAGATAATAAACAAACTAAATAAATACAATAACAATCTATGGGCAGTAAAGGGGCTTTTTAATAAATATATACAGATAATAAAGAACAAATTAATAATTTCAGAGAGTAAATAGTATAATATCATGCAAATATACAAGCAAATTTACATAGCAATCCATATCATATAGGATATTTTCGAATGTTTTTATCTTCAAGTTTAAACTTTATCCTAATGTAATTGTAACGTGGACAATCCACTAATATGTGGCATTGTTGTCATTATGATAAAGTAGCTCATTCTGTACCAGTTGGATAATTTTAGGTGATAATTGGTAACCTTGATTTTAGAAATTTTAGTAACTTCCAAGAAAAGTCCTCTCTATCATTCGGGTTAAAAAGCTAATATTTTTCCACTAAAATCCCTTTACATTCAGTTCACATCCTGTAACTTATTTTTTACAAGTAAGTAAAATCATAGATGAATGACGTTATTGTCTATCTTAAAGAAAAAGGCTTTATTCGTACAAATATGAACCTAATATAATATACGGTGGCTGACTTTGAAACATCGTTCAAGTCTTGCTCTTAAGAGGCCAATTTGGAAACAGAAAAAATATAGCCTGAACATCTGGAGGCAATAAGTCAATGTCATATTATTGATAAATGAGTTTTATGATTATTTAAATTTATTTCAGAGGGCTAGTTTAATCGAGGTATAACGTTTGAGGTTTACACCTCTGGGACTTGATTTCGATTCCAACGCACACTTTTTATTTGCTATAATTTGACTCTTACACTCATTTACACTAAAGATTCGGTATTGACTTTTATACCAATTAGATACCACCATATTATGGACATGGCCTTAAAATGTCAATAAGAACAGTGGAAAATTGTTTTTTGCATTTGTATCGTAAGTTCTAAAGCAAGAGATCCCAAAATCTAATCAGGAAATACAAACATTTTGCTCTTGAACTAACTTTCTGTAACGTTTTGGTTTTGAATTGTCATGGGTATCGGAACCCAGACACCCAAACAGAAAAACAATAATAGTTGAAAATGACCTTTCTTCGCGTTTCAAACGTTTTTAAACAGAATGAGGAAATTTAAAAAAAAATGCCTGAATTGAATACTCTAGGCAGACAGGCTTCTGGTCGTATACTTTTTTGCAAGAAGGGTGCGCCAAGAAGATGCAGCCCCTATGGATTTCGAAAGACCATTGAACATCCGAAAAGAAGGATAAATAGACCAAGGGAAATGGTAGAGGCGTAGGTGTCTGTGCAACCTGGTCTTGAAGATTTTAAGTTTGAGGAATTTTGTTTGTGAGGTTTTCTTTCATAACTTTTCTTGAAACTTGTACACTGTACAGTCAAAATATGAGGCGAATTGGAGCAATGTACAGACAAAACTCTAATTATATACAGGGTGTTTCTAAATTGATGCGAAATATTTAAAAGGGTAATTTTTCAGCAAAAATTAAGGGGAGTCTTTCATATAATTTTTAGTTCAAAATTCCTTCTCCTCCAAGTTACAGTCCTCTAAAATTTGGGGGGGAATTGTTTTTATTTAATATATTCACTATGGAAAAATTTAGAAGAATGAAATTTGGCAGATAACTGATTCTAATAAAATGGCAGTTTTTGAGGATTTTTGTAACCCTAAAATGTTATTAGAAGGGGAGGAAAAAATCAACCCCTATAAAAGTTTGTATCAAAACATTTTAATACGTCTACATTTTCCTATTTAAAAACTTGATTTAAAAAGAGGGATTCAATCTGCAACTTTTTTATCTCTTGACTTTTTCTGATAAAATTGTTTGTTTGATCACAAAAAAATAAAATAATACTCAAACCCTTTTCACAAAAATTCACAGATTGGTTATTAATTGTTAAAAAACAAACTATTATAGGGGTTGATTTTTTATTCCATTGTGATAACATTTTAGGCTTAAAAAAATTGTCAAAATCTGTCATTTTATTAGTATCAGTTATCTGCTAAATTTCGTTCTTCTAAATTCTTCCATAGTGGATAATTAAATAAAAACAATTTCCCCTAATTTTAGAGGCCTGTAACTTGGAAGGGAAGGGTTTTGAACAAAAAATTATATGAAAGCCCCCCCTCTTAACTTTTGCTGAAAAATCACCCTTTAAAATACATATTAGGCATCAATTTAGAAAGACCCGGTACACTATATATTAATTAATATAGAGTAAGTATAAATTCTGTATAAAATATCATACATAAATATTAATGTAAGGAAAATAGTTTTGTATATTTTTAGCTTTTGAATTACCCCTAAAGAAAAAATAGATTAATCTTTGTTAATCTAAATAAATTAAGAAAAAAAAATATGACCTGGTTTAATTTCTGTATAAATATAAACTCAACTTGAGTATAATAAATAAAAGTCCACTATTTCGACATTGCACGCTTTTATTAGACAAATCCAAAATAGAATGAGATTAGATGCACTCGTACTGTCGTATTATATTAAAAAAAATATATATCTTAGGGTCTCGTGT
>JALMQS010000030.1:16150780-16267327 GCA_024734495.1 Forficula auricularia | reverse complement strand
AATATGACATTTTTGTGATTTTATCATCAATTTTGTAAAATTATTGGATAAAAATTACTTGGTAGGTTTCACATTAAGATATAAAAATAAAACGAATTTATTTTTGGAGAGACTTTAATCTCGATATATATATTTCCTTAAAAACTATCAATTTTGTAATTTTAACGTAAATAATTGATATTTTTCAGAAAATAAGGAGCAAAACGTATATTGTTTGAGAAAATTAATAAATTAAAAAATTAATAATTTTTATTTATATTTATTTGTTTAAAATTTCTAAATCTATAAAAAAAACTGAACAACTTTTTTATACGACATCAAATAAAAAAATATTAAATCAATTAAATTTCGAAAAAAATATCCAAATAATAATTATTCTTAACAATTTTTCAACTTAATAATCAAATAATAATGATCAAATATTTAATTATTAAATAAATAATTAATAATTTGACAATGTTCTGAGACATTCCAGAGTGTATCGCAAATCTTCTGGATGAAACAAACATTTTTCTTCAACAAAAAAATGCTCCATTTTTATTATTATAGTAATACAATATAACTATCTACTGGATTGACACGAGAAATAAACTTTTTTAAACTCAAGAATTATAACTAGTTCTATTAAGTAGAAAATAATCTCTTAAATATGTGTATAATAAAGTTTTAAAATCATTATAAACACTTATTTTCATTGTTGTGACTTCAATTTAATAATTAAATAATTTATTTGATTTTTTTGAGATCATGATTTAATATTATTTTTTATTTGATGTCGTATAAAAAAATAGTTCTTATGAAAGATTTTCAGTTTTTTTCATAGATTTAGGAAATACAAAGAAATATCGTATATAGGTTTCCATTTAAAAAACAAAACTTGACCTTAAAATACCCTTGAAAGCTTGTTCTGGGTCAACAAACAATAGTGTAGTTTAGTTTCCCCCTTGATATAAATAAACTTTTATTTGAATCCTTTTTTCATTGTTTTTGAGTTATAAGACTGTTTCATGATAAAAAACTCACTCGGTATATGTGTGTATGTTTATTTGCATCAAGCAGAAGACAACCCCTTTGTTTCTCTTTGTGAATCAACAACTCTGCTACTCTCGGCAAAACAAAAACATTTCAATTAAAATGAGTTTGCCTTATATTTTGTGTTTCCATCCATTTACAAATACATTTATGAGTTGACAGTTTTGCAAAATCGTATCAGATTCAACTTTTTGAAATCTTTTTCCTCGGGGGGGGGGGGGGAGGCAGATAATGGGCAAAGCCTAATATTAAATTCACGCGAAAATTTTTATTTTTGTTCATTGTGTCTAAAATGAGGATAAAAATTATTTTCAACCATGTTTTGTGATCTGACTTTTGGTGGCTGGATTAAAATAAAAAGTCATAGAATGTTCGTACTTGTTCTAAAATATTTGTATTTATAATGTGGAGAACTGATTCGATTTTAGACTTCTAGCTTTAGAACTTATGGTTCAAAAATAAAGAAAACATTTTTTGAATGATTTTATTAAGATATTAAAGCGTTGTTATAATAAAGGCATAAATCAACAATTTATTATCAAATTGAAAGTTTTTGTGCCGAGGATAGCAGAATTTTTATATAGTGAAGGAGACAATAAAAGAGTGTGTAATAGACTGATGAAAAGGGCAAAGCCCTCGAAACTATAGTCTCGTTATAAATAAAATTTATAATTTCTGCAGAAGACACTCTTTTTTATTGTCTCCTTCAATTTATTATCAATTTCGCATTTAGCGTAAATAAATTTTTTTATTTTTTAGTTATTTATTTAATAAATGTGTGTGTGAGCAATTCTTTCATTAGAATCTGATCAATGAAAATGACTAAAAATGGTGCGCATAAAATGATCTCTCTTTAGAGCTAAGGCATTGCAAGCAAGCCAAATAGATTATTTTCTATTAAGTACGGCGTTTTGGACTCTACGTAAGAAAATATTAAATCGAAATGAATATCAGATTTATTATTTAAAATTATTAATTCGACGGTATCTGCAAACAGCGTGTACCGAGTCTTGCAAAAGAAGTTTCATTTTTTATTCTAATTTATTTTACCCAACTTTAAATATCTCGAAACTAACAGTCAATGATTTGAGATCACTTTCATAATCATAAAATATAAAAACAAATTCTTCTTTCAATATACCATTTTATTTTATATTGAAGGAGACAATAAAGAGTGTGTCTTCTGCTGGAATTATAAATTTTATTTATTATTATATTATATTATTATAATTCCAGCAGAAGACACACTCTTATTGTCTCCTTCAATATATAAAAATTCTGCTACTCTCGGCACAAAAACTTTCATTTTATTTTATTTATTTATTTTATTATTCAGATATATTGGTGAAGATGAACTTGATAAACCACAAAAAAGAAGATTTAAAACAAAAATTATTATTAAAATATATCGGAAAGAAAAAAAAATCAGAAACTAAAAATGAACCAATAGAAGAAAATGAGAAGGTTGTTGAACAAGAACAAGAAGAGAAGAAGGAAAATGATGTTGAATTAGCTGAAAAAAAAGAACCTAAAAAGAAAAAGTTGAAAAGAAAACTCCAGGATCTACTTAAAGAACAATTCGAAGGGGATGATGATAGCGATGAGGGGGATGCAGACAAAGCAAAGAGGAAGAAATTGAAACTCAACGACATTAAGTCAGTCGATGGATTTACAATTATTGGCGTCGATGAGTTTACCAAAAAAAAAAAGGTATGAAAAAAAAATTATAATATTTCATTAAAACGGCTTAGTACAGTCACGGTTTTGTCGGCCTCACTGTTGTAGTGGTCAGTATTTCTGGCTGGCAACCCGGAGGTCTCTGGGTTCGATTCCCGGCTATACCCAGATATTTTTTCTTTAAGTATAAGGTCTGTAAAAAAAATTAGGTGGGAGATAAATTTAACCTAATTTATCGAACGGAGAATTTACCACTGCTCGAAGCCCTTAAAAAACTTACTAAATTGGATATTGGATTGTATCTAGATCTAGACTGTATCTGTATGATTTGGCTCGTGATCCCGGCTTCTTTCCTTCTACTCTGTTCTTTTTCACGATGGAGGGGCCAGCCTATACAGGCCTTTAGGGGATGCACCTTCTGGTGTATCTCCTTCTCACATCAATATCATTAAAAAAAAAGGTTATTAGATACATAAGGTATGCTCACTTGGCTAGGCGGTGTTTCTTTGATTTCCGAAAATGACGTCACTGGGCAGTCGGCTGAAGCGCCAATTCAAAATATTAATAGATAAGTAAGGTCTAGATTCTAGAAAAAATATATCTTCATTATTCAATTAAAATAAAATAATAAAGAAAATAATATTTATTATGTTCATAAAAATTAACTATTAACATAAAATGACAAAGTTTTAATTAGTTTTCTAATTGATATATTAAAGAATTGATATTTTAAACAAGATATATATATCGCTAGACTACTGCTGGTTGAGGTCAGCAGAATCTTAAGTCTGACCAAGAGAGAATGAAAAAGATGTGATCCATCTAGGTATGATCCAGCATCATTTCGCGATTAGCCCGCGTGACGCTTTTTACCAAACACTGATATGGATCACCTAGTGAATTTATAATCTGAGATGTTATATACTTCAATCCCCCAGTCCAGCGCGCTCAGTCTGTTAACACGTGTATAAGATGTTGCTATCAATTAATCATAAGTTTCCTATATTTGATTCAATTGCGAATCGAATGAAGGTGATTTTTGTCAGATATTAAATAATAATATAATAATATCTGAATTTATATATTTCTGTGTAAGAAATAATGAATTTAAATAGTTTTCTAATTGATATATTAAATCTTATTATATTAAACGAGCAAAGTTTATATATATATATATATGTTCAGTGAGGCTTCCGCGGATAGGTTCTATGTTATTAGAGGTTTTTCGGGTTTCTCCGCGGGGTTTGAGAGTTACTCGACGTTTCGGCTCTCCTTTTGGAGCCATTTTCAAAAGAGGGGGTGGGTGGTCTACGTGGTCTTAACCTTGTAGTCCAAGGTTCGTTTTGGAGAGTGTCTTCCGAGTGAATTTCTTCAGTCGGAAGGTTGGGTAGAATTGATATTTAGGAAGTTTTGGGTGTTTTGTGGTTGAAGTACTTACATTATGGTGGCTGATGTCTCGTTGCTGTCTTGAGAATGTTAGGCACTATCGATACGTTCACTGTCACTGTTTGTAGGCAAATTGCCTCTGACAGTGAACGTATCGATAGTGCCCAACATTCTCAAGACAGCAACAGCCGAGACGTCAGCCACCATAATGTAAGTAATACACCTTCAACCACAAAACACCCAAAAATATCCAAATCTACCCAACCTTCCGACTGAAGAAATTCACTCGGAAGACACCCTCCAAAACGAACCTTGGACTACAAGGTTAAGACCACGTAGACCACCCACCCCTCTCTTGAAAATGGCTCCAAAAGGAGAGCTGAAACGTCGAGTAAAACTCTCAAACCCACGCGGAGAAACCCGAAAAACCTCTAATGACATATATAGTATATATATATCCAATCAGTTTCTCGAAAACGGCTCTAACGATTTGGATGAAATTCACGGGTTAGGAGGGTTTTTGTGTTAGCGATTCGATCTATCACGGTCTCATCTTCGGCTAAGTAGATTTTGATGAGTTTTTTGTTAATTGAAATAATTATTCACAGGTGGTTCTCTCGATAAAAATGTTTATTTACATTTTTATTCAATTTCCTTTAATTATTAATTGGTTTTTTAATTTTAAATTCCACAATAATATCATTATAATTATTATTATATATTAAAAGTTAGACAATTTAATTGATTAAAAATCGAGTTTTAAATCCCACAAACGTATTTTTTCTATATTAAAATTTGTCAATTTAATTGATGAACTCAAAAATTGTTATTTAATTAAAAATAATTATTAAACGGTATTTATTTATATACCTATTGTACATATATACACATAATCTGTGGGCCACTACAAGGCTTGAAATTCAAAAACTGGGTGAGGGGCGGGGGTGATGCATGTGTGTGTGTGTGTGGGGGGGGGGGGGGGGGCAATAAAAATTAAAAATTTCATCTAAAATAACTTTATATAAGTATTTTAATTTCAAAAAATAAAAATTTTATTTCTTAAAAACGTCACCAATACCAAAGCTTTATTTGATATTCATTTATATGTATATTTAAGTAATTAAACTGTTTTTTTTTTTAAGGTAAGACGAGTTCTTCCTAATTGGTTGGCTAATCCTTCGATTATACCTGTTAATCTTCAAAATTTAACAACTACAATTAAAGAAATAAAAAATTTAGATGAGACATTGGTAAACAATTTAGAAAAAAATGGTATTACCCATTTTTTCCCAGGTAATACTATAATTCTTTAATATATTATTATAAAAATATAGAAAATAAATTATAATACATTTTTTTTTTTTTCCAGTTCAAACTCAATTGATTCCTTGGCTAATTGCTGAAAATCGTAAATCCTTATTATATCGGCTATATCGGCCACGCGATGTCTGTGTCTCAGCTCCAACCGGAAGCGGAAAAACTCTCGCGTTTGTTTTACCCATCGTTCAGGTATGCGTTTGATCTATCTATCTATACTTATTATACCGGGTGAGTTTTTTTTTATCTTGAGACAGTCTTATAACTCAAAAACAGCGCATTATAATTCCGATGATTCTTTTTTTATTAGAAAGGGGATACTTTAGGGGTAATCCCATATTAATTTGGTCAAGTTCTCATAATATGATCAATGACAAAATAACGGAAATCTCCAATTCTTATGTGCAATAATAAATAAAATCTTTTATATAAAAAAAAACACAATCTTAAAACGTTCATTTAAAACCCGCTAACGTTTCGAGATAATTTCTCTTTTTATGAATTGAATTTTATTATCATTTATCTGATTCATTCGCCCGAATCTTTCTCTTACGAGATGCATGCAAAGTATTATTATATTAAGTCACTTCTTCTTAACATCACTAAAAAAGTAAAATAAAAATAATTTTTAAGAAAAAAACCGACTTCAAAAAATTAAATGCACTAAAAGGTATTAAAATAATTATCTTATTTAGTTACAACTAAACGATGAAATTGTTACATGAAATCACTTTTTGAAGTCGGTGCCAAACAAACTACATATCTAAGCGAGCTTACGCGATGTTGTCTTCATTACACGCCAAACTTACTAAGATCCTTCGAGTAGGATCAAATACTGTATATACCAATACAGGACAGTCTGTCAAAATACAATAGAAAAGCAAACCGTTTTTGGTCTCATGAATTTGAGCGCCACCATGCGAGCAAAATGGAAATCTTGCAGTCAAATCCGACTTTCGGCTACCGACAAAATTAAAAAAAAACTTGAGCGTCATGGAAAATATATATATTGTGTCCGTTTAATGTTATATATGATTTAATAAGATCGATTTTAAATAATTTACGCATTTTAATATTATGCGCTTTATGTAATTTACTTTTTTCTCGCTAGAGTGTGCTGTTTTCAGGGTACCATATTTTTGACAGGCTGTCCTGTATTGTTATATACAGTATTTGGTGGGATTCATAAAATGTATATGTTTGGCACCGACTTCAAAAAGGGATTTCATGTAACAATTTCATCGTTTAATTGTAACTAAATAAGATAATTATTTTATACCTTTTAGTGCATTTTATTTGATTTTTGAGTTCTTATTATTTTATTTGTTGCATTTAATTTTTTTGAAGTCGCTTTTTTATTTTTCTAAAAATTATTTTTTAAACCCGCTTCTTTACTTTACCGTGAACTAGGCTTAAGAGCTGAAAATTTGGCTGAATTATTTTTATTTGGTACCAAAACGATCCCCAAAGTGCTAATAAAAATCGTCTCGGGGGCAGATTTTACCATGCATATCCGGCTATAGCTTTTAAATTATTATTTCAAAACCCACTGAGGAGTCCAGGAGGTGAAGCCCCTGGTCAGGAAGATTCCCGCCGAAGACAGACTTCGCAATTGGGGTTGTCATATACTTCACTTAGCACGCCCGACGGGCATTCCCTTATCAGAGAAAAAAACTTTACGAGATATTAAAAAAAAAACTTTTTCTTTTTTTTTAAGTATTTTCGTGACTCTTTTTCACTATTCAGCAAATTCTTCTTCAAACGATATTAAATTATTAATGCAAAGCTTTTTAAGTTTCTTATTAAAAAATAACTCTAAATTGTATAAATGTTATTTCAGGCATTGAAAAATCGAATCAGACGAAAAATTAGGGCAATCGTTGTTTTGCCTGTTCAAGAACTCGCCGCTCAGGTCTTTTCAGTTTTTCAACAATATGTTGAAAATACTGATTTAAAAGTATTTCTTTTAACAGGAAAAAACAATATTGAAGATGAAAGAAAAGATCTTCTTTATAAACATAAATTAATTATAATATTTATTTATTAATTTTAATTATTATTATTCAGTAGGGTTATCTATGTATTTATCTATCTATCAATGAGACTTTTGTTCTGTTAAATTCCGCAAACATTTCTCTATAAAAATAATTGTTTGCCTACTCAATTTAAAAGAAAGTACCTGGCCTCCGAGCGATGCTCGGTAACTTTTTGCTTCGTTAAAAACTATATATCCTGAGCAACCGAGCGATGCACGGCAACCAAATTTAAAAAATACAAATATATATATATAGTACACGCCCCCGCCCCCCCCTCGCCCCCCGGAACCCCGCTCCCAAACCCCGCACCTCGCCACACCCCAAGATCCCCCTCTTGCACACCGCCCCCCCCCACTCCATCCCCACCCCGCACCAAGTTTTTGCATTTTTAACTTTCTAGTGGTCCACAGATTATGTACATATAGGTATATAAATAAATTCCGTATAATTATTTTTTTTAATTAAATATAACAATTTATCGAATTTTTTAATCAATTAAATAAATAATAAATAAAAATTTTATTGAAGCAATTTTTTACATGAAATATTGTATACATTGTATTTGAGGCTTCGATTTCGGAGATTACTTCCCCACCATCAACTGTACTTGATCTTCTAGCTTGTGATAATATTTTTAGTCCATGTTTTTTAATAAGAGGAATTTTAATCAATTAAATTGGCAAATTCTAATATATAACAATATTTGCTATAAAGTATTAGTGGGTTTTAAAATTAAAAAACCAATTAATAAATAAAAGATAATTGAAAAAAATGTAAACAAACTTTTTTATTGAGATTTTCATCTATCAATAATTACTTTAATTAAGAAAAGATCAATTAAGATGAAATTTGTCAAGGTCCTAGCCAGATCGTTTTCTCATCCTCAAAACTTGTTAATAGAGTTGGTTTCATCAAAATCGAGAGAGCCGTTTTCAAAATAGAACTAAGATACAAATATATAAATAAATATATATATACAATTTTTGCTCGTTTAATAAGAGTAGATAGATATGTATTATTATTGAATGTGATTGCAGTTAGTCCAGTATCTAATCGAGTTTTTGTTTTGTCTAGATAAATTAACCGGGAAGCAAACGTTACGTGAAATCGATATCATTGTGACCACGCCGGGTCGTTTGGTTGAACATCTGGAAAACACAAAAGAATTTTGCGTAGACTATCTTCGATATGTTGTCATCGATGAGGCGGATCGTGTTATGGAACACCAACAAAACGATTGGCTCTATCATCTTGCCAAACGGTTTACGCCAATGACCCATCTAACTCTGACAACGCTAGAAAAAAGGTAATGTTTATTATATATAATAATAATTCTTTATTAGCTATTTTGCTATACATCATACAATCAAACAAGTATATCGTCGGCTTAGAGAGTAAACGTGTTAACTCTATTTTTACTTTACCATACAGGGTATGGTCAAGTATTGCAATCATGCATGAAAATAGTGGTTTTTTGCTTCTTTTTTTCGAAATATCTCAAAAACGGCTTAAACTATTAAAAAAATTGGACGAAACCATGGCATTTCGGTCTACAAAAAAAGCTTCTAATAAGTGAATGAACAAAAAAATTATATTTTTCTATATAATAATTGTTTTGTCAAAATGTCTGTTAGTCTGTGCCTTACCAAATTTTAACGAGCTAGCTCAAAAATTAGTGTGAATATCATAACCAAACAGGTCAAGTTCTGTTTTTTAAATGAAAACCTATATGTTTCTGTACATATTATTCTTAATCTCCAAAAAAACTGAACAACTTTCATTAGAACTATTTTATTATACGACATCAAGTATACAAAATATTAAATCAATTAGATTTCAAAAAAAATTATAATAATTATTTTTAACAATCATTCAACTTAATTATCAAAACTAATGATCAAATAACTAATTATTAAATCGAAAAGTCACAACAATGAAAACAAGTGCTTATATTGATCTTAAAACTTCATTATACTCAGATTTAAGAGATTATTTTCCACTTAATTGAACTAGTTAAAATTATTGAGTTTAAAAAAGTTTATTTCTCGTGTCAATCCAGTAGATAGTTAAATATAGTATTACTATAATAAAAATGGTGCATTTTTTTGTTGAAGACAGAATTGAAATGGTCTTAATTTATGGTGAATGTAGGAGAAGTGTAATGAGGCTGCAATTGCAATGGATGCCGAGCTTTTTCCTGATAGGAATACACCCTGACAAGCTTCATTTTGTTGTAAATCTGTTATTATTAAATTATTTATTTAATAATTAAATATTTGATCATTATTATTTGATAATTATATTGAATGATTGTTAAAAACTAATTATTAAATTTTTTTGAGATCTAATTGATTTAATAATTTTATTATTTGATGTCGTATAAAAAATAATTCTAATGAAAGTTGTTCAGTTTTTTTTTTTGTACTTTCAGAATATGTACAGAAACATATAGGTTTCTATTTAAAAAACAAAACTTGACCTCGAAATACCCCTGAAAGCCTGTTCTAGGTCGACAAACAATAGCGCAGTTTAGTTTCCTCCTTGATATAAATAAACTTTTATTTGAAACTTTTTCCATATAATGCACTGTTTTTGGAGTTATAAGACTGTCTCAAGATAAAAAACTCACCCGGTATATTGAAAAATTTTACATGCAGCCTAGATGTTTTTTTTTTTTTTTTTAAATTTAATCTAAATAAAACATTGAATTTCTTCTCTTTTCAGTTTGAAAACATGTCCACCGCCACAAAACTTCTATTTAGCGCTACCTCTTTCACAAGATCCGGAAAACTTGAAAATTTGAATTTATTTCAACCACGTCTTTTCACTTCTGTCGTTGAGAATAATAATAATAATAATAATAATAAAAACGAAACTATTAAGGTAATATTTTTTTTTTTTACAAATTATTCTAAATTAAATTTTATTATTAGACATTTACTTATTCTTTTTACTTTACCATACATGGTATGTGGTCAAGTATTGTAATCGTGCATGAAAAAAAGTGTTTTTTTTCATCTTTTTTTCGAAATATCTCAAAAATTATTTTGATTAAAAAAAATTGGCCGTAATCATGTCATTTCGGTCTCACAAAAATGCTCTAATAAGTGAACATCGAAAAAATTATATTTTTCGAGATAATAAGATAATAATTTCGAGACTTTTGAATGCAGATAAGAGTAACCCATCTTCAGGAAGTTCAGAAAGTAACTGACCTAGTATCCTTAACTCATAGTAAATCAATATTGGGTAGTAATATTTATTTACTCTTATCTTTATTAAAGATGTTTCACCTTGCACCAACACCACAATCTCTACTGACTTTTAATGCTTTTAAAAATTTCTCCACTCATATCTGAGAATGGAATTGTATCTAATTTGACCACAAGATGGCTCGCCATTAATATTAAAACTAGTTTTCTAATTTGACTAATTTTAATTTTTACAAAGGCCTACATTAAATATTATCAAAGCATTTACAGGTGTGAGAAGCTTCAAGATTTTGCTTTATCATGTATAGTAATGCTTTACAAAATTTCAAATTCTAGCTATGAGATTCAAATGTACAGGATTGTTTTGCACATTAAATTAATTAGATAAAAGATTTCATAAACATATATGTTTTAATTGAAAAGTTTTTGTTTTTCCGAGAGAAGCAGAGTTGTTGATTCACAAAGAGAAACAAAGAGGTTGTCCTCTGCTTGATGCAAATAAACATACACAGATATATATCGAAATTATATATCTGTATATATATATAATTTATTTGTTTGTGACTAGTTTCAAAGACTTGGTCTTCATCATCAGTCTTTTTTAATTATAAATATTATTCATGGAGTCAATACCGTATGGATATTGAAAATTTTCGATTTACTTAGCTAGGAGCCAGTAATGTTATATAATGATACTAGCTCACGCCCCGAGGGTCGCATATACTCATTGCTGAGAAGTCATTATTTCTTTTTGATCCATCTGTAAATATCTGATAATGCTCTTTACAAAACAATTCGAATTTCAATTCGTTGATTTTAGCCAATGCAACGCTGCTAACGAATTACCAGCTAGGTGCATTGTCATCGTGTCTGCCAGATATGGTAGTTTTTTCTTCAGTTTTCTACTCAAACGTTGTAATAACCCTGACGTAGTATACACCATTGATGGTTCTACCCTTCTCAAGGTAATCAATGAAAATAATTCCTCCCTCCCAAAAATATTCGCCATAACCTTATTCGCAGATAAAATTGCTTTTTCCTTCTTTGGAGCAGGCGCGGATCCAGACCTCTGATTGGGGGGCAGCCACTGAGTAATGGATCCTATCTCAAACTAAATAAAAAGAGCATTATATTTTTAAATTCATTTCCTTTTTTCAACATTTTTAATAGAGACGGAAAAATCGTTCTTTTTAGGAAATAGTTCATTATATGGAACTAGTTCAATTGAATTATATAGTTCAGGGTGGCCGATGTATACAAGATCTACTTTTTATCGTGTGAAAATGGAAAAATTGAAGATGCGCGCGTGGTCATAAAATATTTCTATTTGAAAGGCACAACTTTATTTTCAATTTTCAATTGTCTTAAGGGTTTGGCTACTGGCCCGGCAAGCTTAGTTAGCGCTTGGGTTCGATTCCTAAGGGGACGAACCTCTCTGATATGCAATGTAAAAATATTTCTCTAATATCTATGATGTCCTTAAAAGTTAAATTCATTTTTCAATTTAATGTTATAAAAAAAAATGATGAAAAATTAATTTGCAAATTACTTTAATATTACATGCGCCCGCGATTTTAAACCATTCACTGCGAAAGGAGAATGACGAACAAATAATATGTTTAAAATTAATGTAATTTGAAGAAATTACTACTCTGAAAGATATTAATTTGCCGATGGTAATAGATTCACTTACTAGAAAATCATAAGATGGTGTCATCTATTAAATCCGATGAAATGGAATATTTTTAATTATATGTCAGAGGGGTGAAAAACAACCCCTCTGACATATAATTAAAAAATTCCATTTAATAGATGACACCATCTTATGATTTTTCTACCAATTACTACTCTAAAAACTTAATTTTTGCCAGCTTCTCCCTCCCCAAATAACTAGGTCAAAAGTTTTAAATAAACATATAAAAAATGTTGATTCTCAACGCTTCGGGGAGGGGGTCGCCCCCCCCCTGGATCCGCGCATGCTTTGGAGGTGCTTCACCTGATTGTGTTCATTGTTTGGACTGTTGTTTATTTTAAGTCGTATAATGGTGAACATCAACAGTTAATAAAAATAATTTTTAAGAAAAAATAAAACCGACTCAAAAATTAAATGCAACAAATAAAATACACTAAAAGGTATAAAATAATTATTATCTTATTTAGTTACAACTAAACGACGAAATATTAACATGAAATTACTTTTTGAAGTCGGTGCCAAACAAACTATACCTATAAGCGAGCGTACCAGCCAAACGTACTAAGTAAGATCCGTCCGAGTGCGATTCATAAAAGGTATATGTTTGGCACCGACTTCAAAAAGTAATTTCATGTTAATATTTCGTCGTTTAGTTGTAACTAAATAAGATAATAATTATTTTATACCTTTTAGTGTATTTTATTTTGTTGCATTTAATTTTTTGAAGTCGGTTTTTATTTTTTCTTAAAAATTATTTTATTTTTCTCTTTTTAGTGATGTTATTAATAGTGATAATATCATCAGAACTTGACCAAATTAATATGACACCATCCCTAAGACACCCTCTTTCGGATAAAAAAAGAACCATCGAAATCGGTTCATAAACAAAGAGGTTAGGTCTCAAACAAACCTAATAAAAAAGGTCTAATACCTATGAAAAAAACGAAAAAAAATGGGACCAATCGGAAGCTAGACTGGACCCAATGCAAAAAATTTTTCAAAATCGGTTGACAATTGGCGGAGATATGAGGTAACATAGGCACAAAAAATTCAGTCGAATAGAGAACCTCCTCCTTTCTTGAATTCGCTGCAATTTCGCTTATACAGTGCCAAATTCCATTGAATCAATCTTCCGGCGCAACTTTTGATCGATTGTTATCAAACGCGGCACCCACCTAACAAAGAGCTTCTCCATGCCCAGCTGTTGATGTAAAATATTGTGAATACCTTCAGTTGACAACCCAGTAGTCTCAGTTATCTCACTCACTTTCAATCTGCGGTCTTAGCTCGATTTTATCTATTTTTTCGAACATTTCACCAGTTGAGACATCAATCACGACCTGGTTCGTCAACAGTGCTCGTGCGACTTTTCTTAAATTCAGAAATCTACTGTTTGACCGTTGAATATATTGAGAAGTGTTTTTCATTGTTGTATCCATCTCTTCTTTGATTTGAATTGGTGTTTAAGCCTTTCAAATAGAAGTATTTTATGACTGCGAGCGCATCTTCAATTTTTCCCCATTTTTTCACACAAACAACTCAGGTTTTTTCTTTTCAATAGGCTGTCAAATCTATACTATACAGATCACTCGACTTAAAAATTGGTATACAAGTTAGTTTAGCTTAGTACTATAGAACACGAGTCAAAAATTACACCTGCGTGACTCACTTCTGGGTCAGCCCGTGAAACTTATCAAAACATCCTCGTACTTCATATCTGAGACTGGAATTGTATCTAATATGACCAAAAGTGGCCATTAATTTAATTTTAAAACTAGTTTTTTAATTGAACTAATTTTAATTTTTACAAAGGCCTACATTAAATATTATCGAGTGCATTTACAGGTGTGTTAAGCTTCAAGATTTTGCTTTAGCATGTATAGTAGTGCTTACAAAAATTTCAAATTTTAGCTATGAGATTCGATGAAAATGTACAGGGTGAGCATAATCTCTTTTCCTGATTGCAAAAATTTGTAATCTTTTTGATTACAAATCTTCAAAAGCCCTTTATTAAATATTGTAGATGAAATTTTGATATTTGACCCTGACAGACATTTACGTGTTATTTTTTACATTGTACTTCATTCCCTTCATTTGCTAA
Organism: Forficula auricularia; assembly: GCA_024734495.1. Taxonomy (NCBI): domain Eukaryota; kingdom Metazoa; phylum Arthropoda; class Insecta; order Dermaptera; family Forficulidae; genus Forficula; species Forficula auricularia. Next base: position 16,252,873 of record JALMQS010000030.1, on the reverse strand, counting down.
TTTTATAAAGGACTTGCTGCTCGACGGCCCTCTTGCTAGCCAGGGTGCTAGGCCCTCTGGACCCCCACCACCCGAAACCTACCCAGCACTCCCACACCCGCACCATGCACCCGCGCTCTACCCCCCCCCCCCCTATGCCCCCTGAACTCCCCACTCCACCAACCCAGCACCCCACCACTGCATCCCACCCACCCCCGCACCCATTTTTTTCATTTCTACCCTTCTAGTGGCCCACAGATTATGTGTATAAAATTTGTTTTGAGTTTGCTCCAATAGCAGGAATTTACTTTTTCACCCCCCACCCTTTTTTTGGGTGTTTTTTGGAGGGAATGTTTTTGAACAAAAGTTTCAGAAATCACATCCCCTACAACTTTGCCTATAATAAAATTTGCCGTAGAGCTAATAGTTTAGGAGTTATTTGATAATTTCCATTAGTGCTCCTCCCCAAACCCCCTTTTGGGGTCTAAATATCAATACGTTATATAGCAATAAACGTAAGTTAGATGACATCTGATGCAAATATGAAATTTCAAAAATAATCCCTTCGGCCGTTTTTACGTGAATCGTGAGCAACCACAATTTGGCGTGATTTGGACCAATGTACAGACAAAAACTTAATTTTTATATATAGATTTATAAATGTTTTTTTTTTTTTTAATTTCTCCACTCATATCTGAGACTGGATTCTTATTATATTAAACGAGCAATTCTTGTATATATATATGTTGCCAATTCGATCTGTAACGGTCTCATCTTCAGCTAAGTTGCTTTTGATGGGTGTTTTGTTAATTGAAATGTAATTATCTCACAGGTGGTTGTCTCTACAATTTCATTTTTATTCAATTTCTATTTTTAATAATTATTTGGTTTTTTTTTATTTTAAATTCCACTAATTAGATCATCACAAATATTATTATATATTAAAAATTTGCCAATTTAATTAATTAAAGGTATTTTTCTATAAAGTAATTTATTAGAATATCAATTCTCATTCTCAAAAAATTCGACAAATTCGAAGCGATTGTAGCTATCCTTCTTCAAGATTTAAAAGGGCATGAACGAATAAACCTCCGTGTATATTAATATTATTTTTAATTGCAATTACATTCAAAACTTTCGTGGCCACTGATACACGTCTTGATGATGGCCATATGCGAAGTGTAGAAAAAACTTTGGCAAAAAATTAAGTTTTATTTCAATTTTATTTTATTTTTAGCTGCGATTAAAAATCGACCCTTTTACCTGAATTTCTAGCACTCAAAAATAATATTAATATATCGCTTTTAACTGAAACAAAAAATTACCGAGCATCTCCATGGTACTTGTATCTAATATGACCATTGACCACAAATGGCCATTAATATTAAAATTTAGTTTTTCAATTGAACTAACTTTAATCTTTACAAAGGCCTAGATTAAATATCAAAGCATTTACAGGTGTGAAGCTTCAAGATTTTGCTTTAGGCATGTTTATAGTAATGCTTACAAAAATTTCCCTATTATGTGATTCAATGAAAATATAGAGTGAACATAAAATCTTTCCCAGATTACAAGAATTTGTAGAGAAGTAACCGAGGAAGATAGAAATGTGAAATATCTAACATTGTACAGTCCTATTCTCAGACTCGAATTTCGGAATTTCCTCCCTGGACTGAATCTGGGTTCTAATAAAACCATCTCTGGTTTCCTGCTCACAAACAGTTGCTGAAGCTTCAATAACTAGTTTAATATGTCTTTTCAACGGCCTGTGAATGACAAGGAAACTTGGCAATATTCATTTTAAAGCCAATTTGATACTCTCATGCAAAGTTTGATTTGGACAGCAGTAGAGCGGCTGCCGGCTCTTGAGTGAAAGCGTCATCCCAATCAATCGGCATGATGCGGTCACGAGCCCCGTCCCATCTCCAATCGGCCCACCAATATTTTTTCTTTTCAAACAAAATTATGCTAATTCACGGTAAATTTAATTTAAATATTTATTTTTATTATCATTTGGAACAACATTTTAAACAATTTAAAACATTTTATTGTAACATTTAACTTAAAATTATTTTTTAATTGTTAAAAACAAGGGAAACAAACAAAATCAACCTTTACCACTGTGTGTGACGTCGCCTTTATTTTTAATTACGGCTTGAATTCTTTTGGGCAACGCACTTATTAAGTTTTGACACTCATCTTGAGTGAAAGTATCCCAAATATTTTGAAGTTTGTGTTTTAATTCGACTACGTTTCTAGCTGGTTGTATTCGTAATAGCTTTTTCATTGTGTTGCCAAAGAGTTTCTATTGGTGACAGATTAAGGACTGCTTGCCACCCACTCCAAAAGCGGAACATTACGACTCGAAAGCCATTTTAAAGATAGATTTTTCTTGATGTATGTAGCGGGCCGCCCTCGTCTTAATGGAACACAAAATTATTAGTATTCTGCAATGCATCTGCCATTGTTGGATCTAGCGATTTTTTTAAAATCTCTAAATATTTATTGGTGTTTTCAATTCCATCAATGAAGTGAAGCTTTCCAACACCTCTAGCAGACATTGCTGCAGCCTCATACCATAACTGAAGCAGGAAATTTTGCATTCTTTTTTAAACAACTGAATTGAAAGCTTCAATTTTCTGACCAGATAACTCTGCTTCGATTGTCTCCCAACACAAACTTCAAAACGGTGACTCATCACTCCAATGGACACTATTCCATTCATCACTCGTCCAATTAATGTGACTTTTGGCCCATTTAAGCCGGTTTTTCTTTGTTTTAATGTCAAGAGTGGCTTTTCTTTCGCCTAAAAAAATTAGTAAAATTACAAAAAAAAATTTGGAATAAGTTGGAATAAAATTACATTTGTAAGTTTTACAACCTAACTTAAGGGCTTCTCTATGGCACGTGAATCTTGAAACACTTCGCCCCACAGCATCGCTCCAAGGAACAGATAATTCACCATAGATCGAACGCCTGTTTTTTCTAATAATCTTCTTCAATGCCCGTCTATCAGCATCTGATATTTTGGATTTCGACGCATACCGAGGTTTTGTAGCTATTGTACCCGTTGTTTTATAAACTCGAATAATATTTCTGACAGTAAACTTTGATAAATTAACTAGATCGCCAATTTCAGCGTTTGATTTTCCCTTTTTAAATAAATTGATAATAATTGAGCGAATTTTTTCATCAACAACCTTTTCCACGAGTCATTTTTACTAATAATAAACAAAATTTGGGATACTTTCACTCAAGATGAGTGTCAAAACTTAATAAGTACGTTGCCCAAAAGAATTCAAGCCGTAATTAAAAATAAAGGCGACGTCACACAGTGGTAAAGGTTTTGGATTTTTGTATGTTTTCCTTGTTTTTAACAATTAAAAAATAATTTTAAGTTAAATGTTACAATAAAATGTTTTAAATTGTTTAAAATGTTGTTCCAAATGATAATAAAATAAATATTTAAATTAAATTTACCGTGAAATAGCATAATTTTATTTAAAATGAAAAAATATTGGTGGCTAATTGAGATGGGACGGGGCTCGTATCTTGTTTAAAAAACGCGATCAAAAACAATTCTCGTTAATGTATTAATTATTCTTTGATATATTAATGAGAAAATTATAAAATTATTTAACTTCATTATTTCAAGTTAGAAATATATAAATTCGGATATTATTTTCACTTAATATCTGACAAAAATCACTTGCTTTCGATTCGCGATCGTATCAAATACAGGAAACTTTTATGATTAATTTAAATAAAATGTGCAACCTCAAGACATTTGAATTTTGGCTCAAAATTTTTCGAGAATATTTTGAGCCCCATAGGCAATATAAGAGGTCAGGCATATCAAAATTCAAAAAATTGTATTTTTCACTTACACCCTATTGTTTATTATAGTAATTCAAAATAAAGCATTTTGGTGTTTCAGACCGCCGTTTTAGTAATAAATAATATAATATCAAAGCTTATTTTCCTTTATTTATTTATTTTTATTTATTTTTTTTGTTTGTCTTACCCAGAACGAAGAAACCAGTAAATTCGTTGCAAAATATACGACCCCGGCTGAATTAACGGAACATACTTTAATAACTCCAATTGGCAATAAACCTTTGGCTTGTTTCCTTTTATTAAATGGAAGTGGGATTTTGGAAACGCGGCCGCTGCGCACTCTCTGCTTTGTCAACTCGCAGAATTCAGCCCATCGGCTTGCTTTAGTTCTTAATCATTTAGGTGAAGATGATGGAATTAAAGTAGGAGAAATGTCAGCCGCACTGTCAGGCCAAGACCGGAAGAGGATTTTAAAAGAGTTTACTAATGGCTCGATTCAAGTGTAAGTATTCTAAATTATTAATGATATAGAATTATATACACACGTGCAAAGAAATGGAATCACCTTCCTTCCGAGTTGTTAAATGTAATATTCATTCTCAAATAAAAATAATGTTATATTAATATAAATTACTAGCTGCAAAGCCCGACTTCGGCGGCCCTCTTGTTAGTCATGGAGCACGCCCTTGGACCCCCAACCCACGAACCCCACCCTCACACTCCACCCCCACCCCCAGAAACCACCCATCACCCCACTCATTCCCACCCCACCCTGAATCCCACCCCGTGCCGTCAACCCCCGCCCACCCCGCACCCCACCCACTACACCTCTGGACCCTCATCTGAACCCCCCACTCCACCCTGCACCCCCGGACCCTCATACTACCCCCGCACCCCATACTTTTCACCCTTCCTCCCTTTTTGGGTGGTTTTTTGGGGGAATTTTTTTAAACAAAAGTTAGAAATCACATCTTCTACAATTTTGCTCATAATAAAATTTGCCGTAAAGTTAATAATAGTTTAGGAATTATTATATAATTTTCATTCGTGCGCCCCACCAACCCCACTTTGGGGTCAAAATATCAAAACGTTATATAGCTATAAACGTAAGTTAGAAGACATCTTATGCAAATATGAAATTTCATAATAATCCCTTTAGCCGTTTTTACGTGAATCGTGAGCAAGATTTTCGCGGAAACCACAGAAACATACAGACAGATAGGAATTTTGTTGAGGGTGTTTTCGTTCATAGCTTTAGCTTGAAACGTGTTGCAACCAATATTTGGCGTGATTTGGACCAATGTACAGACAAAACCTTAATTATATATATATAGATACCGTTTTAAAGCCAAAGATTAAATCAATCTAACGGTATATCACTCGCATCCATAATAATAATTAATTAAAACAGGAATAGCAGGGAATTGGACAATAAATAAAAAACAGAGTTTTTATTAAATGGGCCAGACGTTTCGTCGATTTATTTCGACTTCCTCAATGGCCCATTTTATCACTCTTTGTCAAAAGATAATTCCACTATGCGACGAGACATGTTTAATCTTATTTATTATAACTACAATACATTATTGGCCTCAATTATTCAACAATCTTGAATCTTTTTTCTCCTTTCAACAATTAAAAATCAAAATTCTTATAAAAACAACATAAAAGATTTTTTTTTGGCTTTTCCGAGCCTTTCTAGCCATAAGCCATTTACGATACTATTTATTATTTTTAAATTTGACCCTACCCCGGAGGTCAGATTTTAGCCGGATGCCTCAGAGTCGAATTCGAACCGGGTCCACTTGGTTAGCAGGAAGACACGCTATCCGCCTAGACTATCGGCCCCCCCCCCCCTAAAAAAGATTTTTATAAGAATTTTGATTTTTAATTGTTGAAAGGAGAAAAAAAGGTTCAAGATTGTTGGATAATTGAGGCCAAAAATGTATTGTAGTTATAATAAATAAGATTAAACATGTTTCGTCGCATAGTGCTAACTGTCTTTTGACAAGAGTGATAAAATGGGCCATTGAGGAAGTCGAAATAAATCGACGAAACGTATGGCCCATTTAATAAAAACTCTGTTTTTTATTCTATTGTCCAATTCCCTGCTAGTCCTGTTTTAATAATTAAATCAAAATGTTTTTCATCAAAAGTCATTCAGTTAATTTTTAATTATTTTGACTTGGAATGAAAAATTAAGAAAAAATGAAAATTTTGGAGGCTGGGTATTATTCAAATTCAACAAAAAAAATTGTTTACCTTATAGGAAAAGTCATTCCATTGCCCTTCGAATTTTGAATCTCCTCAAAATTCGAAACAGTCAACGACCTTTATTTAAATTATATGACATGGCTATATGTTTAAATTTAGAATCACTAGATCGCGAAATTTTACAAATTAAGATAACAATCTTTGAGTAAAATATTTAACGCGTTGACTTACATATGTCAGAGAGGTTTGGCATTGCTGTTACTGGCACTCGGGTTCGATACCCGAGGGGGTGAAACACAACCCTTCGAGCATATAATTAAAAATATTCCATTCCATCTGATTTAATAAATGAGAAGCATCTTATAATTTTCTGAAAAATTCGTATCTATTACCATCGGCAAATTGAAATCTCTCATATTTTTCTATCCTTGACTCCGGGTGGATTAACTCGACCCTATTTTTATTTTATTTTATGAAAATCGTATTGTTTGGAACTCTAGGCTAACTCTCAATCCAGAGTTGAATAAGCCGCGGATTATTTTTTTTAATGAAATTGGCCTTAAAATTATAAATAAATGTAGTTTTATTATTACGATTACTCAGTATGCGCCCGGGATGCAAGTCTGTTTCCCGAGCAGCCTTAGTAGCAACTGGAGCCACCGAACGATGCGCTGTAACCCCCTCCCCTAAACCACACACCTCGCCCTACCCACCCCCACCCACAACTGCACCCCACCTCCTGCACCTCCCACATCCACCCCACCCCGCATTTCTAGCTTTCTAGTGGTCTATATATTATGTGTATATTTGTTTACTCGTACACCAATTTGCCCACATTCGTTCATATTGATAAACATTATAAAAAAAATAAATAGGAAAATAATAATAAAAAAAATAATCGTATAGGATCTGAAATAAAAACATAAAATTAAATAAGTTTTGTTTCCAAGTTATATAAAAATAAAGTCACTTCAACCTCTTTATTTGTAAACACACCTGTAATGTTATGATTTAGACACCTGTTAATTAAAAACAAACAAAAAATTCCTAATTTTAATATATATACTATATATATATTAATATTTGCTATAACCTATTAGTGGGTTTTAAAATTAAAAAGCCAATTAATAAATAAAAGATAATTGAAAAAAATGTAAACAAACTTTTTTATTGAGATTTTCATCTATAAATAATTACTTTAATTAAGAAAAAGATCAATTAAGATTAAATTTGTCGAGGTCCAGACCTAGCCAGATCGCTTTTTCATCCTCAAAACTTGTTAATAGAATTTGTTTCATCAAAAGCCGTTTTCAAAATAGAACTAAGATTCAATATATAACAAACAATTTTTGCTCGTTTAATAAAAGTAGATAGATAGATATGGTAAATAAATAACTGATGACTTGTTGTTCTAGGCTTGTGGCAACAGACACCCTGGCACGAGGGATCGATTTGCCTAATGTCGACCTGGTCATCTCGTATGACTCGGCAAAGCATTTGGAAACGTATATCCACCGAGTGGGCAGAACAGCTCGGGCAGGCCAGCATGGAATCGCAGTCACCTGTCTCATTAATAGGAAATCAATCAAATGCTTTGACCGAATGATAGCGGATGCTGGCAAACCAAAAATTGAACCACTTGAGTTTACAGAGGAACATACCAATCCAATTCAAGAGAAATATCAACAGGCACTTGAAACACTCGCTTGCGGAATTGAGGTAAAGTTGCTATTTCATCAAAAAAATAAACATTTTGTACTTATTAAATTATTGGATAAAAATACTTGGTAGGTTTCACATTAAAATATAAAAATAAAACGAATTTATTTTGGAAGACTTTAATCGGTATACTCGATAGTTACTTTCTGTTGCTCCTGAAGATGGGTTAGCCACCAAAAATATATACAGTGGTACCCTGAGATACGAATTTAATTCGTTCTGTGATCATCGTCGTATGTCAAAAAAATCGTATCTCAAAGCAATTTATCCCATTTAAAATAATGTAATATATATTAATGCGTTCTAGCGATATGAAACTAACCCAAAACACAGTTAAATTACACATAATATACACAATTTGTATATAGATAAACGAGTAATAATACACATAATGTTTATTAATAAATTAATAACACAATGTTTATTAATCATCACTTTAACGTCAGGCCTTTTTGGCCTCACTTTCCTGACTTTCACTGCGTGAGAGCTTCATAAGGTAACGATCAAGAGAGGTCTGTTTTTGCCTTCTTTTTAAAATGTTACGAAAGAATGTGAGACACCTATCATCAAATAAGGCACATCGCAAATTCGTATCTCAAATTTTTCGTTGTATGTCGAGGTATAAATTTTAGAATATTTCATGTTGTATCTCAAAACATTCGTATGTTAGGACATTCATGAAATATTCTAAAATTTATACCTGACATACAACTGAAAAATTTGAGATACGAATTTGCGATGTGCCTTATTTGATGATAGGTGTCTCACATTCTTTCGTAATATTTTAAAAAGAAGACAGAAACAGACCTCTCTTGATTGTTACCTTATGAAAGTCTCACGCAGTGTAAGTCAGGAAAGTGAGGCCAAAAATGGCCTGACGTTAAAGGGATGATTAATAAACATTGTGTGTTATTAATATACAGTGAACGCTCTATAATATAAGCAACTCATTTGAACCAATTTCAATAAAAAAGTTTCTTATTGGGAAAAGTTGCTTATAGGGAAAAAAGAGTATAAAAATACTTACCGTCTGGAAAATATTTTCACTTGTTTCTTTTACTAACTAAGCTGTGTAGAATAAATAAATTCAGTTTTATTTTGCAAAAGAAAACATTTTATTATTATTATCATATAAGCATAGTTATTAATTATATTAAAAAAAATTAAACAATCAAATTTTAATAAATCTTTGGTTTAGTTCAACTTTCATTTGGAACTAAATCGTTTAATTGTCGCCGCTCCAAGAACCAACACTATATCGTCGATTTCACTATATTTTATTGTATTCATTCGCTTAATCTTACTTTGATTCATATACGTTTTGGATCCATATTCTTCTAAATTTTATTTTACTCTATTTATTGTAGATTTAGCAACTTTATATTCGTTACAAATGTCCTTTGTTTTCTTACCATTTTCAATGTCCTTTAAAATGGATAGTTTATCTTTTAACGAACTTGAACGTCTTTTTTCTTCTGATTCATATTTTATGGTTGAATTTAAAGCACAAAAATATTAATTAATTAATTTATTAATTAACAGAAACTAACAGAATTCAAGTAACTATTCTATTTAACAGAAATTCACTTCAATACTGGCAGCACAAAACACAAACATAATCCAATAACAGAATTTTTTACAATTTGAGGTTATGTTGTTATTTACAGTTGATTTCACTTCTGAATTGGCCTAAACTTAACTCAAATATTTAGCTTTAAAAAATAAGTTGCTTATACAGAACAGTTGAACTAAAAAAAGTTGCTTGTATAGAGGTTGCTTATAAAGAATGTTGCTTATAGAGAGCGTTCACTGTATTAATAAACAAATTAATAAACATTATGTGTATTATTACTGGTTTATCTATATACAAATTGTGTATATTATGTGTAATTTAACTGTGTTTTGGGTTAGTTTCATATCGCTAGAACGCATTAATATATATTACACTAGCTGCAAGGCCCGCCTTCGGCGGCCCTCTTGCTAGCCAGGGGGCACGCCCCCTGGACCCCCAACCCTCGACCCCCCACCCCTCACCCCCCACTCCCACCCACCACACCCCCGAAACCCCCCAACACTCCACCCCACAGCACCCCCACTCCGCACCCGTTCCCAACCCCCTCCCCCACACCACAACCCGCACCCCACCCACCTCGAATCCCGCACCCCATCCACCCCGTGCCCTCCAACCCTGCGCACCACACCGCCGCCTAGCCCCCTGGACCCCACCCCCGCTATGCCCCTGAACTCCACCCCGCACCACCCCCACCCCTACTCCGCCTCACTCCTCACCCCACCCCCATTGCACCCCCACACCCAGTTTTTGCAGTTCTAGTCTTCTAGTAACCCACAGATTATGTATACAAAATTTGGTTGAGTTTGGCCCAAGAGAAAGAATTTTCATTTTTTTACCCCCCCCCCACATTTTGGGTGGTTAGTTTTTTCATTTCTAGCTCTCTAGAGGCGCACAGATTATGTATACAAAATTTGGTTGAGTTTGCTCCAAGGGCAAGAATTTACATATTTTTCACCCTCCCCCCCCTTTTTTTGGGTGGTTTTTTGGGGGAATTTTTTTAAACAAAAGTTGTCAAAAATCACACCCCATACAACTTTGCTCATTATAAAATTTGCCGTAGAGTTAATAGTTTAAGAGTTATTTGATAATTTTCATTCATGCGCCCCCCCAAACCCCCTTTTGGGGTTAAAATATCAAAACGTTATATAGCTAAAAACGTAAGTTAGAAGACACCTGATACAAATATGAAATTTCATAATAATCCCTTCAGCCGTTTTGACGTGAATCGTGAGCAACTTTTCGCGGAAACCACTGAAACAGACAGACAGACAGACATATAGACAGGAATTTTGTTGAGGGTGTTTTCGTTCATAACTTTGCTTGAAACGTGTGCAACCAAAATTTGGCGTGATTTGGCGCAATGTACAGACAAAACCTTAATTTTATATATATAGATATAGATTATTTTAAATGGGAAAAATTGCTTTGAGATACGATTTTTTTGACATACGACGATGATCACAGAACGAATTAAATTCGTACCACTGTAATAGTTAACAAATTTTTATTTATTTATTAATTTTTTTTTTGTTTTTCTCAATTTTACAGAAAGAACATACTGAAAAGATAATCAAAGAAAAACACTTGAAACGCCGGACATCTAACAAGATTAAAAAGAATACAAATAAAAAAATCAAAAAGCATATAAAAAGAAATGACATAAAAAAAGATTAGAAAAAAAAGAGAACAATACACAATGAATTAGGATAAATGTTGGAATTATTTCGAAATGAAATGTAAATATTATCATTTTTATTTTATATTATATAAAAAAAAATTATATACATATAATATGTATATATTTTAGTTAATAATTTTATTTTTTATTTTAATCCTTTCTTTCCTATTTCTTATAATAAATTATCTTTATACAGGGTGGTCCCGAATTCATGGTACAAACTTTAATGGTAGGTACAGGACATTGTAACAATGAGTTATTGTATAGGAATGTATAGTCGCAAGTGACGCGGTGAGGCGTAAACAGGGGAAATAACGGCTATACATTATACATACATTATACACTATATTACTATTACACTATACATACATATACATATTACATATACTTATTACACTATACATTCCTATACAATAACTCATTGTTACAATGTCCTGTACCTACCATTAAAGTTTGTACCATGAATTCGGGACCACCCTTATATGTATAAATTTGTTGATGAAACCCAAACAATCTGTGAAAACTTCCTCTTAAAAGATTTTCATCAAAAAAACTAAATAAAAAATAAAATATAATATATATATTCAGATATCAAAATATCCAGAAATGTTTTAATAAAAACCAGGAGACCAGGAGGCGTCGCAGCTAGTATCTTATCTTATAAATAAATATACCGGCTGAGTTTTTTATCTTGAGACAGTCTTATAACTCAAAAACAGTGGATTATATGAAAAAGTTTTAAATAAAAGTTTATTTATATCGAGGGGGAAACTAAACTGCGCTATTGTTTGTCGACCTAGAACAGGCTTTCAAGGCTATTTCAAGGTCAACTTCTGTTTTTTAAATGGAAACCTATATATTTCTTTACGGATCCTTGATCTTCAAAAAAACTGAACAACTTTCATAAAAACCATTTTTTTATCCGACATCAAATAAACAAAATACATGAATCAATTAGATCTCAAAAAATAATCTTAATAATTATTTTTAACAATTATTTAACTTAATTATCAAATAATAATGATTAAATAATTAATTATTAAATAAATATTTATTAAATCGAAAAGTCACAACAATGAAAATAAGTGTTTATAATGATATTAAAACGTCGTTATACTCACATTTAAGAGATTATTTTCTACTTAATAGATCTTTTTAAAATTCTAGTTCATAAAAAAGTTTATTTCTCGTGTTAATCCAGTAGATAGTTATATTGTATTACCATAATAAAAATGGAGCATTTTTTTTGAAGACTGAATTGAGATGGTCTTAATTTATGAGGAATGTGGAAGGTGTTATGAGGCTGCCATTGAAATGATAAATGGATGGCGAGCGTTTTCCTGATAAGAATAAACCCTCACGACCTTAATTTTATCGTGTTGTAAATCTGTTAAAAAAACAGAAAGTGTAAAGGGTACGAAGAAACTACAACAGGCCAAAATAACAAAATTGGAACTGGAATTCATCCAGAAGACTTGGGATACCCTCTGGAATATCACAGACCAATGTCGAAAAATTATTAAAATATTAATTATTATTAAATTATTTATTTAATAATTAAATATTTGATCATTATTTTTTGATAATTAAGTTGAATAATTGTTAAAAATAATTATTATAATTTTTTTTTTGAGATCTAATTGATTTAATCATTTGTTTATTTGATGTTGGATAAAAAGATGGTTCTTATGAAAGTTGTTGAGTTTTTTTTTTTAAGATTAAGGATCCATAAAGAAATATATAGATTTCCATTTAAAAAACAGAAGTTGACCTTGAAATACCCTTGAAAGCTTGTTCTAGCCCGACAAACAATAGCGTAGTTTGGTTTCCCCCTCGAGATAAATAAACTTTTATTTGAAACTTTTTTTCATATAATGCATTGTTTTTGAATTGTAGGACTGTCTCAAGATAAAAAAACTCACCCGGTATATATATATCTTTGTTCCTCGACTCCTGCTTAGAGGCACAAGTCCTTGGTGGCTAGGTCCTCCAAACATCAATACAATCTAGCTACAATAGATTAACAAATATCAATACAAATTAATTACAACAATTAATCAAATAATAAACAAGTAAAATAAAAAAAATAAAAAAAAATAGAAATATATGCTCATTAACAAATAACATGACCATATATTTCCATCAAAAGATAAAAAGTAATTTAAAAATTCCGCGCAAAAACCCGATACCAGGAGCAAGCGACGCATTAGCCATCCCGGCATTTGCCATAAGTTGTTAAGGAAACCTGGTCAAAACCTTAACAAGGATGGTATGACCTCTCTCTACCTCAGCTAATCTCTGCTTGTGAGAACTAAATAAAATTTCGTACAACTCTAGGACATTAGGACTTGACAAAATTTATAATTGATAAGATTGGAGTACTTTTTGGAGACGGGCTGATAAGTGAATTAAGTGGATATCGATGAGGCAGTCCAAAAAAGAAGAAGATAATTTACACTATCTTTTTATTCATAAAACCGACGTTTCGGAGGCTATTCCCTCCTTCTTCAGGGTTTTGAAAAGGCATTGGATTTCCTTCACTGACTTTTCAAAACCCTGAAGAAGGAGGGAATAGCCTCCGAAACGTCGGTTTTATGAATAAAAAGATAGTGTAAATTATCTTCTTCTTTTTTTGGACTGCCTCATCTATATCCACTTTATAATTGATTTAATCATAGGGGGCAGAGGACTATAATCCCAAATAGTAACAGACAGATTGTTCCACAAATCAATGCCAGATCCTACAAATGAATGCAAACAAACCTACATATTAAAATCTGAATTAACTTGTAGGAACCAGACTGTATTTAAATTAATACTACTACTAATTAATTAATTCTTCCCTATATCCTTATAATCTATAAGTACCTGGAGGCACTGCTCGGTAACTTCTTCCTTCAGTTAAAAGCTTTATTTTAATATTATTTTTAATTTAAAAATCAGATAAAAATGTCGATTTTTATTTGAGAGCCGTTTTCAAATTAAAAAAAATACAAAAATATATAATATTCGCCCACTGTACCCCACCCCCTGAAATCTCGCCCTACCCCCGGATCCCCCACCACTGCACCCCGCCTCCTGCACCTGTTTTGATTCAACCATATGATTCATTTTTATTCATCCAATTGTTAATAAATAAAACCGAACAAAATGTGTTGTTTTTTCAGAAAATTGAGTTCTGCCTATGCGAAATATATTTTTAAATAAATTCTTGATTATTTTTTATTCTATTAAATAAATAAAGTTCTTTATAAAAACAATTATAAAACGTTTATTAATATTTCTAACGTTTAGGTTGAACAAAATATGTTAAAATCCACAATCACAATACTTCTTCAAGGCCTTTGAGAACAATAAATTAAGCCAACCCATTGTCTGCCTGTGTATAAAAGGAAAAGGGAAACCTTTTTTAAAACTCCCAAGAATAGGATTTGTCTACCTGAGAATAATTAATTTGATTACAAAAAAACCCATTAAAAACAATTTTGTCGAAGATGAGACCGTGACAGATCGAATTGCCATCCCAAAAACCTCCTAACCAGTAGCAAAAGCTGCAGCATGTAAGCTTGGCTTTCTTTTCCGAACCAAACGATTTTTCACCCCCACTCAACTCCTTATATTATACAAGGCTCAAATTCGCCCCTGTCTTGAATATTGCTCGCATTTGTGGAGAGGAGCCTCCAAGTATTCTCTTAATACCTTAGATGCAATTCAGAGGCGAGCTATCAGACTGATAGGCGATCCTACATTAACTGACACTCTCGACTCCCTAGCCCATCGTAGATCTGTCTCCGCCCTTTCCCTTTTTTTATAGATATTACCATGGCTTTTGTTCTGACGAAATAAAATCGATAATCCCACCAAAGGCTTCATTTGCGCGAAATACACGATTTTCTAAGATTCAACACCCCTAAGCGCTTAAACTGGATACTAATCGAACAAACGCATTCGCCAATTCATTTATCCCTATGACATCTAGAGACTGGAACTCTCTTCCCCCGACCGTCTTTCCAGCTACTTATAACCTTCAATCTTTCAAGACCAGCATCCACAGATACCTTCGACTGCTACCCAATCCCTAAATCTCTTATCTTCACGATACAAGGGTCCACCACGGACTACAGAGGTTGTACCTTCTTGGTGCAACTTCTTGTATCAATATCATTATATAAAAAAAAGACGTTTATAGAAAACGGAAAGCAGGATTTTTCGGAAAATTTAGCACCTTACATTTTCTTACCTGTTCTATCGATCTAAAATATTTTTAGCACTGCGACGTTTCAAATTCCATCGAAAAATGGAACACCCCGTATATTAACACATTTTTAGAACCGCCCTTTTATTAAAATACTTTTTTGTTAATATTGTCCTAAACCTATCTATATCTGTTTTCGAGATAAAAAATAATTTGTGTTAAATATGGTCCAAAACATGGCGCCCTAATTAAACATAAATAAATTAGTGCTCTCAATTCATGAAAAGTTGATATTTTGGTGGTAGTTTAGACACACTCGAAGTATTTAATTTACGCCGAAAAATCGACTCCATATCACACAGGGCGTGCTAAAATTACTATTATTTCCATTATTTATAAGGGAGGTAAAAAGTTCGTTTTTTCAAATGAGACCCCCTGTATATTACTCAATAAATTCAAATACGAAGAAAAATGCTTTAAGGTAGTTGTTTCGCGACAATACTAGCAAAAAGTTAATGCTAGATTATATAGAACAGACAATAAGGATTCATAATTCATAAGACCAAAACTTTTTGCTGTTTATGTACCGATTCTAGCAAAAATCTGTGCTCGTTTAACAAATCTGGCAACATTGTAAGAGATTGAATATTTTTATATTAAAATGACAGATAAAATACATTTTAAATTTCTATAAAAATCGTTTTGTTATTTTTTAACAAATGTAATCAACGCCTACGTTACACCTTATGAAAATTATAATTTTGAAAAAAATCTAGCGCATGCGAGCTTTATACATCTTTTGCTGTTTAAATAAATGCGCTGTTGCCAAATTGTTTTTAGTGTAATATTTTTTATACTTTTTTCATAATTTTCAAGGATTTAGGTGTCGGTTCTAGGTGAAACATTATAAGTAACTTATGAGGAGAATTTTCAGGTTAGGTTTCACAAAAAGGAAATATTAAAACAAATGTATGTTTATTTGAGTTTGATTCACTTCAAATCATTTTTGAACTCCTGAAGATGGGCTAATAACCCGAAATATATATCGAGTGAATCAAACTCAAATAAACATACATTTGTTTTAATATTTCCTTTTTATGAAACCTAACCTAGAAAATTCTCATAAGATACTTTTTTCATTATTATCTCAGTTTATGTGTTGTAACTATGAATCAAAATTGTCTTAAAATATGTATTGATTATTGTTTAATGTTGGTTTAGTTTTTTATAAAAATGGTAAGAAGGGTTTCTTAATTATAATTAAATATGTATATAAATTTTCTGATATCCCGTATAGTGCAATATTAAAGAGTCTGACAAAACTCTATTTTTGAAATTTAATATCTCGGTAACTAGATTGTTCATAGATTTCGTTTTTATTTATCACCAATCGATGCACAAGTATTTAAATAATAATCTGTATAAATTTCAAAAAAATCCTAAGAAAACTCATTTGGCGGAACAACAACTACCTTAATTAAATGTTTTTAAGATTATTTTTTATAAAAAAATTGTATTTATTTATATTATTTTTAAAAACAATCAATAAAAATTTTTCAATATATACGTATAAAAATAAAATTATTCACTTAGGATATCTAACCAAATGGACTTTGTTCTTGAGGTTATATATATAAAATAAATAAATTATATTTTAAAAAACTAAAAAAACATGTTTCTAAAAAGTAAAAATAATGTAATACTTCTTCAAAAGAGTGGGGCACTTTGCCGAAATTAATTAAAAGTTTCTGTGCCCCACGCTTTTTGATTAAGTACTTTTTAGAAGAATGTTTTTTAGTTTTTTTAAAATATAATTTATTTTTCTAGTTTTTACTCTTAATTATTTTTATAGAAAAAAGTTTGCGGAATTTAACAGAATGAAATGTATTTATTTTTATATAATTACATTTAAATTTATTTAGTAGGTAAACAATTATTTTTATAGAGAAATGTTTGCGGGATTTAACAGAATCAAATGTCTCAATCATATGATATTTTTTTTTTTTTATTTAATGACCTCGGAAATGGATCCATTTGGCCAGTTTCTTTTTTTTTTTTTTTTACAATATTTACATTTTTATATTAACATAATTATATACAGTTGCAATATTATTTAACAGTGTTTACATTTTTATATCATATAAATAGTTTGGATGCTATTAATAGTTTAATGATTATCTCTTGAGTCTCGGATTCATGACAGTCAGGATTGAGATAGCTAAGAATTAATCCCATTGATGTAGGGAATGAAATTTTATGAGCAGATCTAGTATAAAATAAGTCAATAGCTTTATTGTTTTTTGGACACCCTAGGAAGATGTGATTGACATCACCCATTTGGCTGCCATCACAGTCACAAAAAGGAGTGTCTCTTAGATTAAACAGAAAGAGTTTTCTGGGGGTAGCTGCATGACCCATTCTCAACCGTACAATTAGAACAATTATTCTCCTATATAAATGACTGTCATGAAACCATGACTTGGTTCCAATTCTGGGCATTATCGAGTACAAGTAGGATCCCCTCGACTCTGAAGAGGAGTCCCAAAATTCTTGCCACAATTGAATAGATTTTTTTTTACAATATTAATAGTATCTACATAGGTGAGGCCCATGTTTAATGGATCCCCATCTGAGACTGCCTGTTTCGCTAAAGAGTCCACTATTTCATTAGGCTGGATACCCACGTGGGAGGGACACCATAGGAATTCAACTATGATATTTAGTTGTCCAAAATTTAAATTTAGAGACAGATTGGAGCAGTTTCCAAACTTGATGTTACTACGCCTCCCTTAAAAATATTTAATCATTTGGCGCCCCCCCCCCCCCTGAAGATTTCATAAAATAAAAACACAAACATTTTTACTCTTATAAAATTTATTCATACAAACTAATGGAAAACGATATTTTATTATTGTTTTTAATGAGATGGATGTGCTTGTCTATTAGCACAAAGTTTATCAAATCTTGGTGTTTGTGACGATATAGCTACTCGTAGCTCTTTTTCTACAACTAAACGAGCTCGATATTTGGATTTCATTGCAGCCAAGGCAGAAAATCCCGTTTCGCATAAATATGATGTTGCGAACGGCAGCAGTACTTTCAAAGCTTTGTTTGACAAAGTGTTATATTCTGTATGAAGATTCAACCAGAATTGAACCAGAGATACAGTCTGAAATTTATGTTTTAATGTAGTATCACAAGATAATTCAATCAATTTTTCTTTTTCAATACTTGTCAATCCAAATTCATCATCTTCTTCGTCGATAAATGGATTCTGTATCCACGCAAACTTTGTAAAATCAAGATCACCAAAATAATTCGAAAATTGAAGCAACAAACCATTCAAGTGTTCCACAAAGAGATTTTTGTTTGCTTCTATGTTATCTCGGGCGCATAAATTTAAACGTGGAAACATGTCAATCTTATTTTTTTGCAAATTTGATTTCCATAGCTCCACTTTTTTAATAAATGCTTTCACTTTGTCTTTTTGTATAAGCAAATGCATTTGCGGTCCTTGCATTGATTTATTAAGAACACTCAATTTTTCAAAAATGTCAACCAAATATGTAAGTTTAACAATAAAATTATCATCCCTAAACATATTGCCGTCTTCATTATGATTTTCCTCGAGAAACATAGCAATTTCTTCTTTGAGTTCAAGTACCCTTTGAATCACTTTTGCACGAGATAGCCAGCGCACTTCACAATAGTACAGAAGTGACGTGTAATTAGCTCGCATATCTTCACACAGTTTTGCGAACAACCTTGCTTTTAATGGACTGTTTTTTATGTAATTTATAACTTTCGTTACTTTTGCAAAAACATTGTTAAGTTCCTCGCTTATAGTTTTTGATACGAGAGCTGCTCTGTGGAGCATGCAGTGCGTCCAGAGAACCTCAGGTGTTTTCATTTTAACTAGTGTTTGAAGACCAGTTTTGTGTCCCGCCATTGATTGTGCACCGTCAGTACAGAGCCCAATGCAATTATTCCACATTATGTCGTTCTCATTAAAAAATCTGTCTATTATTTTGAAAATTTCATTGGATGTGGCTCTGTCAGGAATTGGTTTGCAAAATAAGATATCTTCAATTATATTAGTATCGTCAACATATCGAACATATGCAATTAAATGTGCGTCTTTAGCTACATCAGTAGCTTCATCTACTTGTATGGCGAATTTTGAAGTACGCATTCGAGAAACTAATTGGTCACAAAGATCTTCAGATATATCATCAATTCTTCTGCCAATTGTATTATCAGCAAGCGGTATTTGTCGCAGCTGATTCGCATAAGATTGGCCAAACATTGTTTTGACCATATCAATAGCTGCTGGCAAAACTAAGGTTTCTGCTATTGTGTGGGGTTTTTTACATTGCGCGATTCTGTACGACACTAGGTATGATGCTAGTAATGCATTTGATGGAATATGAACAATTTTTTTGAAATTTTGCTTGTTTTTAGATAACTGATCCAATTTTCTTTGAAAAAATTCTTGGGGCTTACCAACGTATTCAGAATGAATAGTTTCAAGGTGCCGTTTCAATTTGCCGGGTCTCATACTATCAGCAGCCAAAACTTTTGAACACAACAAACACATTGGTTTTTCCACATTATCGTTAATAATATTAGTAAATCCGAACGATAAATAGGATAAGTCGTATTTCCTTGTCTTGGGAGTTCTTCCTTCCTGTTCCTTGTGGCTTGTATTCCCACTACTTGTGCCAACATCAGAATCTTCATTATTAGTGGATTTTCGCTTATATCCTATCAAAAACTTATCCATTTGTCTGGAAATATTAGGAATAATTGCGTCTAGGTATATGGATGCTAAGTTACGAAATGTTTAGTTGAACTATGCGCGATAAAGCACGATGGTATTTTTTCATCTATTCTCTCATTTTTTACATAGAAAACTTTAGCAGTAATTTGGAAAATTGTTCACTGTGACTAATTTTCGCGGCTTCCTTTAGACTAGTCCGCGCCTCCCAGTTTGGAAAACGCTGGATTAGAGGGTGAATTGATTGCCAACGATGTTCAAAGGCCATGGAATTTGGCGCATCTTTTTGTCTTTCGAGAGAGCGGATATATACAAATCATTGATTAGGTTTATCCTAGCAAATAAGATCAAGCTATAGTACAATTGACAACTACATATATAGTTATTATACCTAATTTATATTTGGCTGTGAAAATTTTATTATTTGTGACATTTTTTTCATTATTTATTTATTATTATTGATTGTTTATATATATTTATTATTTTTATTCATAATTTATTATTTTCATTATGACATTATTTCATTATCTGTGATACTATTTAATTGTTTGAAATTATTTATTTATTTATTGTTTATTTGTTGATTATTGTATATTTTATTGTACCCAATTTTGCCACTACAACTCTGTTTATAGAGAAATCTTTGCAGGATTTAACAGAATGAAATGTATTTATTTTTATATAATTACATTTAAATTTAGGTGGTAAACAATAATTTATAGATAAATGTTTGCGAGATTTAACAGAATCAAATATATTTATTTTTATTATTTTTCTTATATATCTAATTACATTTAAATTTAGTTGATAAACAATTATTTTTATAGAGAAATGTTTGCGGGATTTAACAGAATGAAATGTATTTATTTTTTTTATAATTACATTTAAATTTAGGTGGTAAACAATTATTTTTATAGAGAAATGTTTGCGAGATTTAACAGAATCAAATATATTTATTTTTATTATTTTTTTATATACCTAATTACATTTAAATTTAGTTGATAAACAATTATTTTTATAGAGACAATTTTGCGGGATTTAACAGAATGAAATGTATTTATTTTTATAAAATTACATTTAAATTTAGGTGGTAAACAATTATTTTTATAGAGAAATGTTTGCGAAATTTAACAGAATCAAATATATTTATTTTAATTATTTTTATTTACCTAATTACATTTAAATTTAGTTGACAAACAATTATTTTTATAGAGAAATGTTTGCGGGATTTAACAGAACAAAAGTCACATTGATAGATAGATAAGTAAATAGATACAAGTGAATCTAATATAAAGCATATAAAATTTTTTGAATTGAATTAAAATGTATTTTATAATGATAGGAAGTGAAGGGTATTTAAAATAATAATATATATGTATGAATGTATAACAAGTAGGTTAGGAGAAAGAGGGGAGTTTATCCCCTCCACTGGCGCTTGTATTTCCCCTCTCCCTCCCCTCCCTTGCTGTTAGTTTCGAAAGGGCTGGCTGGCTGGCTGGCTTGGGACGCTCGGTTCCCGATTGCTTGATTGCTAGTTCATTTGTTCAGGGCTGACTACGTGAGCGTTGACACGCACACACATACACCCACTCTGTCCTCTGGAATCGAGCCAGATGCGCCCTTAAATCGATATTCGTCATTTTAGTGATTTGCAACAACTCAGTGCACTTTGACTTGCCTCATTCATAACAACAACAACAACAACAACAAAAATGAGCCGAAGAAAAAGAATTCGTGTTGAGTATCGAGAAATGGAGGAGAAATATAGGCATTTTATTGAAGAGGACGAGGAGGGCTATGAATCCGGCGAAAAAGGTAGAAGAAAAGGCACAAGCACGCCTGAAATCAAAGAAAATACTGTCAAATCGGATCTGAATGCGGCCCTCAAGGAGCAAGAAGTCCACGCAGAAATTCCAGTCGGCCCGCAAGGGGCCGCCTTTCAGAGCAGACTGCCCTTTGACAAAATGTCCATCGACGAGGCCACGTGTTTCCCCGACATCTGCCAAGGCTCGCCGGAAACACAACAAGTTTTCATCTCGATCAGGAATAGAATCTTACAATCCTGGCTGGAAAACCCGAAACACCAGTTAATTTTTGACAATGCATTAAAACAAATCCAACCGCCTTATAATAGTGATGTTCCATTGGCACAACGAGTGCACGCCTTTTTAGAACGACACGGCTATATTAATTTCGGCATTTTCTCACGAATCTCAACATTACCAACGGAGAAAAAAGGAAAAGTTTTTGTTATCGGGGCCGGGGTTGCTGGCTTGGCTGCCGCACAACAAATGAAACAATTCGGAATGGATGTGGTTGTGTTTGAGGCCCGGGATCGGGTCGGTGGACGGATCGCGACGTTTCGCAAATCGTCCTATATTGCCGACCTTGGCGCAATGGTGGTCACAGGTCTCGGCGGCAATCCCGTTGCCGTTTTAAGTCGACAAATCAATATGGAATTGCACAAAATCAGGTCCAATTGTCCTTTATATGAATCGAATGGTAATACAGTGCCGAAAAATATGGACGAGGTGATTGAACGGGAATTTAATCGTTTATTAGAAACCACCAGTTATATTTCGCATCATTTGGATTTTAATTATGCAGATAAAAAGCCAGTCTCTTTGGGACAAGCCCTTGAATGGGTGATTAAATTACAAGAGAAAAACGTTAAAGAGAAACAAATTCAGCATTGGAAGAATGTGATTGGCCTACAAGATCGACTCAAAAATAACCAACAAAGTATGTTGGCATTGCGGGAGAGAATTTTGGCCTTGAATAAACAGCACAAAGAGGAGAGTGATAATAAAGAGCCGCGGAATATTACCGATGAATTTGTACACCGATCGAAATTACGCGATTTAAATAATGCATGTCAGGAGTGGGATCAATTGTTTGAAGAGCAAAAAGAGATTGAGAATAAATTACAAGAATTGGAATCGTCGCCGCCTAGTGATGTCTACCTGTCCTCGCGAGATCGGCAAATTCTCGACTGGCATTTTGCTAATTTAGAATTCGCGAATGCAACGCCGCTTACGAACTTGTCGCTGAAACATTGGGACCAGGATGATGATTTCGAATTCAGTGGAAGCCATTTGACAGTGCGCAACGGGTACTCGTGTTTGCCGATTGCCTTGTCCGAGGGGTTGGATGTCAAATTGAATTGCGCGGTGCGAGAAGTGCGCTACGGAACCGAGGGGGTGGAAATCGTGACGACCAACTCGCGAGCCAACTGCAACCCGGTCACCCACAAGGGCGACGTTGTGCTCTGCACTCTGCCACTCGGCGTGCTCAAGCATTCCAGCGCCCCACAGTTCACCCCCGAGCTGCCCGACTGGAAAAAAGCAGCCATTCAACGATTGGGATTCGGCAATCTCAACAAAGTCGTCCTATGCTTTGATAAAATCTTCTGGGATCCGCAGGCGAATCTGTTTGGTCATGTTGGTAGCACAACGGCCAGTCGGGGCGAGTTGTTCCTCTTCTGGAATTTATACCGCGCCCCGGTTCTTCTAGCCCTGGTCGCCGGCGAGGCCGCCGCTGTTATGGAAAATGTCTCCGATGACGTCATCATCGGCAGATGCCTGGCCGTGCTGAAGGGGATTTTCGGCAACAACGCTGTGCCTTCGCCGAAAGAGACTGTGGTGACCCGGTGGTCGGCGGACCCCTGGTCCCGGGGATCCTATTCCTACGTGGCTGTCGGCGCCAGTGGCAACGATTACGATATCCTAGCCGCCCCCGTCAAGAGTACACCTGATACTCAACCGAGGTTGTTTTTCGCAGGCGAACACACAAATCGGAATTATCCAGCGACAGTCCATGGCGCGTATTTGAGTGGACTTCGGGAGGGTGGCCGAATCGCGGACCAATTCCTCGGCTGCCCCTATGCTGCCTCAAGTGCCTCTGCTGCACCCAAAGAAGATATTAAATAAATAAATAACATTCTCCTGGACATTGAACCCCCCACCCCCGCACCCACCCGACTTATTGATGGATTAATAGGTCAATTAACATACATGTTTTTTGTTATTTTTCTTATAGTTATATTCTACATATAACCAATTTGTATTTAAAATCATATTTATATAATAAAAAATGTTTATTTATTTATTGGTTTGAAAAAAATTAATTTAAATTACTTTTACCTTACCTTAATATGTATTAAGAATATTTTTTAGCTATTTTGATTATTATTTATGTCCATCATCGATTAAATTAATAAGTAGTTGTTGTAGGGAAATAAAGACAATAGCTTATGGAAATATTTTTTATTTTATGCCAACGTTTCGTTGACTTCCTCAGGATCCCAAACAAATTAACTTCTTTGCATATTTGTAATTTTATAACTATTCATTCTGAACAAACACATATAGGCCTATTTAAATAATCGTATATTTCCTATATTTGATTCATTCGCGAATCAAATGCAGGTGATTTTTGTCAAATATTAAGCTGAAAATAATATCTGAACTTATATATTTCTAACTTGAAATAGTGAAGTTAAATAAATTTATAATTTTATCATTAATATATTAAAGAATAATTAACATATTAACGAGAATTGTTTTGATCGCTGTTTAAACAAGATATATATCAGTAAGACTACTGCTGGATGAAGCTATTGCAGTCTGCTGAGTCTTAATTTTGGACCAAGAGAGAATGAAAATAATGTTTCACCTAGAACCGACACCTAAATCCTTAAAAATTATGAATGAAAAAGATATGATCCATTTTGCGTTTAGCTCGCATGACACTTGGATGGATCATCCCTCATGCGGGCTAAACGCAATAATGACGTTGGATTATAAAGTTAAATGGATCATATCTCTTTTCATTCTCTCTTGGTACAGACTTAAGACTCAGCAGACTCCAAATAGTCTCAACCAGCAGTAGTCTCATGAGCTATATATCTCTGTTTAAGGTAGTAGTTCCGCCAAATGTGTTTTCTTAGGATTTTTCTGAAATTTAAATATAATATTATGTAAATAGTTGTGCATTGATTGCTAGCAATACGAAATTTATGAACAATACAGTTCCGGAGATATTTGATTTCAAAAATCGAGTTTTTCAGGCTCTTTAACATTGCACTATACGGAATATTGGAAAATTTACATACATATTTAATTATAATTAAGAAACCCTTCTTACCATTTTTATAAAAAACTAAACCAACATTAAACAATAACCAATACATATTTTAAGACAATTTTGATTCATAGTTACAACACAGTTTCTGAGATAATAAGGAATAAATAATGAAAATGTATAAAAAAAATTCTCACTAAAAACATTTTGGCAACAGCGCATTTATTTAACCAGCGAAAGATGCATGCGCTAGATTTTTTAAAAATTATAATTTTCATAAGGTGTAACGTAGGCGTTGATTACATTTGTTAAAAAATAACAAAACGATTTTTATAGAAATTTAAAATGTATTTTATCTGTCATTTTAATATAAAAATATTAATCTCTTACAATGGTGCCAAATTTGTCAAACGAGCACGAGATTGGCTAGTAGTGGTACATAAACAGCAACAAGTTTTGGGCTTATGAACTATGAATCCTTATTGTCTGTTCTATATACTCTAGCATTAACTTTTTGCTAGTATTGTCGCGAAACAACTACCTTAAAAGGCGCGATCAAAGCAATTCTCGTTAATGTGTTAATTATTCTTTGATATTGAAGCGAGCATCAAAAGAGAGTGTGTCTTCTGCTGAAATATAAACTTTATTTATTTCTAACGAGATTATAGTTTCGAGGGCTTTGCCCTCTTCATCACTGTCTATTACAATATGATTCACAGGAATTGACTTCTTCTTGATGATTCATACAATAATTCCTGTGAATCCATTGTAATAGAATGATGAAGAGGGTAAAGCTCCTCGAAACTATAGTCTCGTTAGAAATAAATAAAATTTATAATTCCAGCTAGAAGACACACTTTTTATTGTCTCCTTCAATATATAAAAATTCTGCTACTCTCGGCACAAAACTTTCAATTTAATATTCTTTGATATATTAATGAGAAAATTATAAACCTATTTAATTAGGAAATATTTTCAATCTGTGCCTATATATGTTTGCTAAGAATGAGAATATTTATATAATGACAAATATGCAAAGAAATTAATTTGTTTGAGCCCTGAGGAAGTCAACAAAGTTCAAGAAACGTTGAGCATAAAATAAAAAATATTTGCATTTTTTTTTTTTTTTTTTTTTTTAATGCAATCGAATGCAAGAAGGGGTGCACCAGTAAAGATGTAGCCCCTATGGATCTCGAAAGACCCTTGCATTACCGAAGAGAAGGGAAAGTTGATTAAGTGAGAGGGTGTAGACGTAGGTGTCTATGCACCCTGGTTTTGAAGGTTTGAAGATCATAGGTGCTGGGAAAGATAGAGGCTGGGAGAGAGTTCCAGTTCCTTGAAGTCATGGGGATATATGAATTCGCGAATGAAGTGGTCCGGCACTTTTCCAATTTGACCGCGAGAGAGTGTTGGGAGTCGGCAAAACGTGTGCTGCGTGCAAAGCATGCTTTGGGGGAATTATTGATTTTATCTCATCAGAGCACCTGCCGTGATAGTATCTATAGAAAAGGGAAAGGGCAGAGACATCTCTTCGATGAGCCAGCGAGTCGAGGGAGTCGGTGAGGGTAGAATCGTCAATTAGCCTGACGGCTCGTTTCTGAATTGCATCAAGGGTAGCAAGAGAATATTTTGAGGCTCCTCTCCACAGATGAGAGCCGTATTCGAGACAGGGGCGGATTTGGGCCTTGTAGATGGTGAGAAGTTGTGGGGGTTTGTAAAATCGCTTGGACCTGAATAAGAAGCCAATCTTCCTTGCTGCAGATTTCGCCACAGAGGAGATGTGTTCATTCCAAGACAGGTCAGATGCGACAGAGACGCCCAACATGGATAGGCTGTCACACATTTTCAGGGTAATTTGAATCGCAAGTGAATATCAGGGAAACCTCTATTTTCGCGCCTAGAAATTGAGACAACATTGAGTCTTATTTGAATGTTATTGTTCTTATTTCCCTACAACTTATTAATACATTTTTACTGTGAACGAGAATTGGTAGAATCTATAGCAAGCTAGGGTTTTTTTTCTTTAAATAAATAACTAAGTCTTAATCAAAAAATAATAATTTGTTATTTTATAAAATATATATCAATAAGCTTGTCCTCTCAAGTTGATGCAAATAAACATATACTTAGCAAATACCTATAAATAATATGTAATTTTTGTTAAATCACACAAAATTATAATTATTTATTATTGAACACGACAAATAATACAAGAAACTACTTTGATTATAAGCTACTAGTTTATTGAATTATTTGTTCTTGTACAATAAATAATATGGTGATTTTAATAAAATTGATCACAAAAATAAAACCTTTAACAGCTACATTTATTTATTTTAGGTTAAAAAATAAAATGGGAGATGGAATCTTCTGTTTTTAAATAAATGCAATTTTTAACCACTGTCTAGAGACTATAGTTTCGAAGGCATTGCCTTCATCATCAGTCTATCACAAATATTTCAGTATTTAGTTACATTCAAATTAATAATCAATGTATAAATCTTAATTTGAATGTAACTAAATACTGAAATATTTGTGATAGACTGATGATGAAGGCAATGCCTTCGAAACTATAGTCTCTAGAAATAATTAAAAATTATTTTATTTAAAAACAGAAGACTCTCTCATCTTATTTTATTTTTTAACCTAAAATAAAACAATTCTGTTACCATCGACAGTGAAATCTTTTATTCAACTAATAGCTACTTTTATAAATGAAAGTAGGTATACAGGTGTCCAGAATTTCGAAAATGTCAATTGTATTTTAGAAAATAAATAAACATATAAGTATATATATATATATATATATATAACAATTGACATTTTCTGAATATATAAGGTTGACAACCAAGTAATTGCGGATTTCACTCATAGATGGCTTCCGTTGAATTTTTAGGTTTACTGGTGTAGTCCAAATGTAAAACACATTTTGTTATTTGATAGTTGGCAATTCATGCTGTCAATCAGGTAAAAAAGTTTTTTGATCGGTTGCGTAGTTTTCGTTTGGCATTCGTTGAAAAATGGAAAATCAAAAGGAACATTTTCGTCATATTTTGCTTTTTTTATTTCCGCAAAGGGAAAAACGCATCGCAAGCTCACAAAAAGTTATGTGCTGTTTATGGCGACGAAGCCTTAAAAGAACGGCAGTGTCAAAATTGGTTTGCCAAATTTCGTTCTGGTGATTTTTCACTCAAAGATGAAAAACGCTCTGGTCGTCCAGTTGAAGTTGATGACGACCTAATCAAAGCAATAATCGATTCGGATCGTCACAGTACAACACGTGAGATTGCAGAGAAGCTTCATGTATCACATACATGCATTGAAAATCACTTAAAACAACTTGGCTATGTTCAAAAACTCGATACATGGGTTCCTCACGAACTGAAAGAAACGCATTTAACGCAACGCATTAACAGCTGCGATTTGCTAAAGAAACGTAATGAAAATGATCCATTTTAAAACGACTGATAACTGGCGATGAAAAATGGGTTGTTTACAACAATATCAAGCGGAAAAGATCGTGGAGCAGGCCAGGTGAACCAGCTCAAACAACATCAAAAGCTGGTATTCATCAAAAGAAGGTTTTGTTATCAGTTTGGTGGGATTACAAAGGAATTGTCTACTTTGAACTCTTACCACCCAACCGAACGATCAATTCTGTTGTCTACATTGAACAACTAACGAAATTAAACAATGCAGTTGAAGAAAAGCGGGCCGAATTGACAAATCGAAAAGGTGTTGTATTCCATCATGACAATGCAAGGCCACACATCTTTGGTCACTCGGCAAAAATTATTGGAGCTTGGTTGGGATGTTTTGCCACATCTACCATATAGTCCTTACCTTGCACCATCTGATTACTTTTTGTTTCGATCTTTACAAAACTCCTTGAATGGTAAAAATTTCAATAATGATGATGATGTTAAATCGTACCTGATTCAGTTTTTTGCTAATAAAAACCAGAAGTTTTATGAACGTGGGATTCTGATGCTGCCTGAAAGATGGCAAAAGGTCATTGATCAAAATGAGCAATACATTACAGAATAAAGTTATTTAGTTCCATGAAAAATTGTCTTTGATTTTCTAAAAAAAAAAAAAAATCGCAATTACTTAGTTGCCAATCCAATAATTGAGGTTTTCTGAAATTGAATTGTTATTTCTGAAATACACATGGAAACGTTGTAGTTTTGTATTTAAAAGAAAACAAAGCAGCTTGCTAAATTCAACATGATTCTGTTCATTAAGAGAGATCAATGAGGTTGTTCTCTGCATGATGCAAACATAGATACATATATACCTAATTTATTTGTTTAAGCTTATAATTTCAAAAGTTTGACGACCATCATCAGTAATATACTATCCAAATTATACAATCTCTCCTATAACTCTGGAATATTTCCTGAAGCCTGGAAACTAGCCAGAATCCAACCAATTAAGAAAAAAGGCGATTCTTCCAACATAAAAAACTATCGACCCATAGCAATCACTTCTGTCTTATCCAAAATCATGGAAAAGGCCATCAACGAGCAAGTTCTACGACACTTAGAGTCAAATAAATTTATCCACGATAGGCAATACGGCTTCAGGAAATTCCGGTCGACTGGTGACATCCTAGCATATGTAACTCATATCTGGAACAAAACCCTGGAGGCCGGGAATGAAACCCTCGCGGTAGCTTTAGACATTTCAAAAGCCTTCGATATGGTCTGGCACAAAAATCTTCTTGCCAAATTGACCTCCGTCGGCCTTGCACTCGAAACTCTGTAAGTTGCTCGGAAAGTTTTCTTTCAGACCGTAGTGGTTGAGTGCTGTCATCGATGGAATATCATCTTCCCCCTTCCACACCAACGCTGGAGTTCCTCAGGATCGGTTATCTCCCCTACGCTTTTTCTTATCTATATCAACGACCTTCTAAACTTGCCCTCCAATCCGGTACATTGTTACGCAGATGACAGCACCCTACATAACGCCCCTGCATCGCATAAAAACCGTGCAGACATTGCCTCTTCAATTAATTTAGACTTGTGCAAACTTAAAAACTGGGGATCCCAAAACTTAGTTAACTTCAATGCAGGAAAACTCAGTGTTGCCTTATTTCTAGGCGCGTCGACAGAAACCTCCCAAACATATCATTCGACTCAAACTCACTAGAATTCAGGGATAAAATTTCAATGCTAGGCGTAACTCTAGGGTCTGACCTTTCATGGAATGACCATATCTCAACCACTGCTAAAGCTGCAGCGCGCAAACTTGGTCTCCTATTTAGGTCTAGACGCTGTTATACTCCCAGTCAACTTCTTATGCTGTATAAGGCTCAAATTCGTCCCTGTCTCGAATATGGCTCTCATCTGTGGAGGGTGCATCCAAGCATTCTCTTGCTACACTGGATGCAATTCAGAAGCGAGCAATTAAACTAATAGGAGACCCGGCTCTAACCAACTCACTCGACTCCCTGGCTCACCGAAGAACCGTTTCTGCCCTTTCCCTGTACTACAGATACTATCACGGTGTCTGTTCAGTCGAGCTGAAATCTCTTATCCCCCCTAATGCCCTCTTTACGAGAAACACGCGGTTTTCTAACGCTCAGCACCCCTTCGCTGTCAAATTGGATAAAAGTCGAACAAGCGCTTTCGCCAACTCTTTTATTCCTATGACCTCCAGAGACTGGAACTCGCTCCCTGCCACCATCTTTCCCGCGACTTATAACCTTAAGCTATTTAAGACCCGTATCCACAGATACCTTCGACCTCCGCCCAACCCATAAAATTCTTTCTTCTTCTTTTCACGATGGAGGGGCCAACCAAGGCCTTTAGGGGTTGCACCTTTTTGGTGTAACTCCTTCTCTCATCATTATCATTAAAAAAAAAAAAAAAAAAAAGCTGCTAATAAATGAAGTGATTATAGGCTTTAACATATAACGAAACGCCCATTTTAGTTAATTGAATTTAATTAACCCATACGAAATAACACACAAATATTTCTAATTTAAAAGAATGATGATTATATGTTAGACCTTCGAAACTATAGGCCCCAAACAAATAACAGTATGGAACGGCAGTGTGACTATTTCGACATAAAACTTTAATTAACAAGGATCCAGATGGAAGCGATTCCTTGAAAAAATCTTATGGACAGGTCCTGCTCTCTAGTATCCACAGATTCTTTTCAAGGGAATCCTTCCATCTGGATCCTTGTTAATTAAAGTTTTATGTCGAAATGGTCAACTACTGGGCTGCCGTTACCTTATATATAATTTATTTGTTTGAGACTTATAGTTTCAGCAGGTTTAACCCTAATCATCGTGCTCTTAATTAGAAATATTTTGTGTTATTTTTGTGTAATAATTATTCAATTAACTATAGATAATTCGTTTGTTATAGCAAAAACTATAATCACTTCATTTATTAGTAGCTTACTGATGATGGTCGTCAAACTTTTGAAACTATAAGCTTAAACAAATAAATTATATATGTATGTACATTGTACATATATTTCAACCAAATAATTGGAGATATGGGATACCAGACATTTAGAGAGGTCAAACAGCTGGCGGGGGACAGAGTCGTAGTGGAGACGGATTGTTGCATCAAACCAGTCTTAGGACTGTATACTGAATGATGATGATGATGATGATGATGTATGTATATGTTTGCATCATATATACCGGGTGAGTTTTTTTATCTTGAGACAGTCTTATAACTCAAAACAGTGCATTATATGGAAAAAAGTTTCAAATAAAAGTTTATTTATATCGAGGGGGAAACTAAACTACGCTATTGTTTCTCGACCTAGAACAAGCTTTAAAGGGTATTTCGAGGTCAAGTTCTGTTTTTTAAATTGAAACCTATATTTTTCTGTTCATATTCATAATCTACAACAAAAACTGAACAACTATTATTAGAACTATTTTTTTATACGACATCAAATAAACAAAAATATTAAATCAATTAGATCTTAAAAAAATTATAATAATTATTTTTAACAATCATTCAACTTAATTATCAAATAATAATAATCAAATATTTAATTATAAAGTAACTTTGCGACATACTGTTCTGTGACATTCTAGAATATTTCCCAAGTCTTCTGGATGTATTCCAGTTTAAATTTGTTTTTTAACAATTTACAACACGATAAAATGAAGCTTGGGAGGGTGTATTCCTATCAGGAAAACACTCGGCATCCATTTCAATGGCAGTCCCATAAAACTTCTTATATATTCACCATAAATTATTAAGAAAATTTCAATTCTGTCTTCAACAAAAAATTCTCCATTTTTATTATAGTAAATACAATATAACTATCTACTGGATTGATTCGAGAAATAAACTTTTTTTAAACTCAATAATTTTAAGTAGTTCTATTAAGTGTGAAAATAACTCTCTTAAATCTGTGTATAGTAATGAAGTTTTAATATCAGTTATAAACACTTTTTTTCATTTAATCATTAAAATCTTGTAGTAAGATACGAGGTAGGTTTCACTCAACCTACCTCGTATCTTACTCAAGTTTTTTTATTATTATATTAAAATGTTTCACCTAGAACCAACACCGGCGAACTCCTTAAAAGTTGCTTTTTTCTATTGTTGTTACTTTTTGATTTTTTAATAATTATTTATTTAATAATTTTCAATCATTATTATTTGATAAATAAGCTGAATGATTGTTAAAAAATAATTAGTTAGTAATTTTTTAAGATCTCAATTGATTTAATATTTTTGTTTATTTGATGTCGTATAAAAAATACTTCTAATAAAAGCTGTTCAGTTTTTGTTTTAGATTGGTGAATATGTACAGAAACATATAGGTGTTCATTTAAAAAGCAAAACATGACCTCGAAATACCCTTTTTGAAAGCTTGTTCTAGGTTGAGAAACAATAGCGTAAGCATAGGCTTCCCCTTGGATCATGCGCGGATCCAGGGGGGGCAGGATGGGGGCGACTCTCCCCCCCCCCCAAGCCATTGGGAGACCAACATTTTTTATGTTTATTTAATTTTTTTTTTATAACATTAAATTTTAAAATTGAAGAAAATAAAGCTCTATAGTGAGAGTGGGGGGCGCCTCCCCCCCCCCCCCCCGCTTGGACAATTCGATCGTGACACACTTCCGAGATCAAAAGTAGATCTTATATACCGGTGACCGCCCCCCCCCAAAAAAAAAACAGAGGTCTGGATCCGCGCCTGCCCTTGATATAAATAAACTTTCATTTGAAAGAAACGATTAAGTATTATGGCCATCCTGGATATAAAATTTGAATTTTTATGATAAAGTAAGATTCTTTAATGTCTAATTAAGAGTTCTGATTTATCAAATATATAATTGTTGTTTCCTTTTTAAATTTTTTTTCTTACTTGATCTGTTTGAATCATATTGTTTATTTTCTTTGTAATTAAATTGGCCTAATATTGTACATTAAAAAGGCTAGATGCCCTCACAATCACAATATTCTTGAATAAAAAAAAATGTTCTGTACTAGTGCATTTAATTTGCTAAATTTTCAAAATATCTTCGAGATGGTGGGGGGGGGGGGAAATGTCAAGTGCCTAGGGGCCCCGGGGTCTCTAAATCCGCCCCTGCAGGCGGGGTGTGAGTGTTGGGTTTGGGGGGGGGTCCAGGGGGCTTGTACTATATATATAGCTTTTAACTTGAAGCAAAAATTTACCGAGCATCGCTCTGTGGCCAGGTACTTATAATTAAGAGAGAGGCAGGTATTTGTTAAATTTATGTGGATAGTCGGATGAGATTATTTGTATTTGGCGGTTGTTGATTGTTCATTGACTAGAAGGAAAAGAGCGGCTAATGCGTGAGCCAATAGGGTTCTAGTATTTCTCTGCGCTTCGTGAATGTTCGGGTTCTATTCGGGTAAGTTCGTGTTGGCTGAGCTCGGCGGCGGCGGCGGCGGAACCAGCAAGACCTGCGCTCTCTAGTTCAGGCAGCGCTAGCGCCCCAACATGGCGGAGGCCTTCTCCTTGCATGCATGTGCACGTTTAGTAAAATGCCCCACACAGGTTGGATTCTAAGTGAACTAATTAGTTTAGTGCAGTGGATAGTGTTATTGAAAAGTTGATTCAAGTGAAAAATGGCGTTGGAGCTGCGACTGCACAGCCCTGCTGGCGCAGAGCCCGTTGTTTATCAATGGCCTCTCACCTCGGGTCGAGGATCGGTGAGTTCCTTCCTTCCTCACTATCAGCTAACTTAAGAGAAACCGAAACGCTCTCTTGCTCTAACAGCAACCGAAACGCCCATCCAAATAACATTAATCAATCACACTTTTCAATTATTATTATATAATACAAGCCAGAGGCCAAAATAGCGCCATCCATTTTTATTATTTATCATTCTTGGTAAATAAATAAATAAAAATCAATCATCTGATATCTTATTTATAGATAAACATTAGTAATCTATTTTTTTTTAATACAGACCAATGAACAAATTATCTATAATTAACTAAATTTTTCATTTATTTTCTCTCCATAAAAGTTAGTCGTGAGCTTAGCATCAAAGAGAGCGAGACATGTTTATTGAGAAATTCTTGTTTTTTATTATTAATATAAATAAATAAATAACAATCTTTGTTTACAAAACAATCTTTAGAACATTTATTTAAAATCCAAACGTTTCCCAAAAGAATAATTTCAAGGAAATTTTTTAAGAAATTTGAAAAAATTATCCCTTTAAGAAATAAATATTTTGAAATTAGAGCATGATACAAAGTGCCTGGGTGGGTAACTTTTTGCCTCCTAAATAGATTTCATTAAATTATAAATTGTGGTCTTTTTTGAGGCTCTTGAAAACCTTGGAAACAGATGGGATGTCTTCGTTAGGAAAAAGGAAATAAAATTTCTTTATATTCTAACAAATTTATTTTCATGGAAAACTTATGAGACGTTTCGGCGGATATTCTCACACCATCATCAGTCCAAGCTTTTCATAATATAGTAGTGTAGAATGTCATTTTGTTTTTACAATTAATAACATTATAATCAAAAAGCTGGAGGTATTTTGTGTGTTGAATTGTTATTAATATAGTATGTCAATATCAGTGAATATATTAATATTAATTATTATATTTTAAGAAAAATAATTATAGAAACAATATAAGATTTAAAACATTCAATTATATATATGATATATTCACTGATATTGACATATACTATATTAATAATACTTAAAACAAAAAAGCCTCCAGCTTTTTGATTATAATGTTATTAATTGTAAAAAGAAAAAAACATTCTACACATATAATATATGTACTATATAATGAAAATGTTTTAAGAGGAATAACTATAGAAAACAACTTATAAAAAAGGCATTCTATAAGATTTAAAACATTTCATTATAAATATGATATATTCACTGATATTGACATACTATATTAATAACAATTTAACACACAAAATACCTCCAGCTTTTTGATTATAATGTTATTAATTGTAAAAAGAAAATGACATTCTACACTACTATATTATGAAAAGCTTGGACTGATGATGGTGTGAGAATATCAGCCGAAACGTCTCATAAGTTTTTCATGAAAATAAATTTGTTAGAATATAAAGAAATTTTATTTCCTTTTTCCTAACGAAGACATTACATCTGTTTCCAAGGTTTTCAAGAGCCTCAAAAAACACCACAATTTATAATTTTAAAACATTATAGTACCATATCTAAGATTTTATTAAGTTTTGAATTTCGTATCTTTGAAACTTGTGGTTGCAAAACGAAGGCTGGGGATAAATTCTTACGTACGTAAACATTCCGTTTTTTTTTCTATTTTAGCCAAAGTCTTGTTATACCTTTAAATAGTTTAAGTTTCAAATTTCAAGGCTCTGCGATTTACCCAAGACGAGATATGAACGATTAAAATATTTATTTTACGACATGACTAATTTACACCCCTTTACTTTATTTCAGTTCGATTAAAATTAATACACGACTAATAACTCATGGCACTTGATAAGTACACCAATTTTAAACAAAATCGTTAGTTCAGTTTTTGAGAAAATGAAAAAAATAAACTGACGTGTTCTGATGTGGCCATTCACTTGACTTGAACATACAACCATGGCCCCTAAAATTATTTATAATCATGTAGTGGGGGGGGAGTAGTTTTTGCATTTTTAGACTTCTGGGTTCCCACTGATTATGTATACAAAATTTGGTTGAGTTTGATAAATGGCCAAGATATACATTTTTTGACCCTACACCAC
Source organism: Forficula auricularia (assembly GCA_024734495.1). NCBI lineage: Eukaryota > Metazoa > Arthropoda > Insecta > Dermaptera > Forficulidae > Forficula > Forficula auricularia. Next base: position 16,216,608 of record JALMQS010000030.1, on the reverse strand, counting down.
CTCAACCCCCCATTTCGGGCGGTTAGTTTTTGCATTATTAGACTTCTGGTGTCCCACTGATTATGTATGCAAAATTTGGTTGAGTTTGCTCAAACGACCTAGATTTTGAATTTTTAACCCCCCCCCCACCCCCCTTAATTTTGGGTCGATATGCACCGAAATCTAATCAGCTCTTAATCTCAATGGACAAAAATTACGTGGGAAATTTGGTTTCGATATTTACACTAGTTTTTGAGCTAGCTCGTCCACAAAATTTGGTAACGTACAGACTAACTAACAGACATTTTGACAAAACAATTATTATCTCGAAATGCCATGGTTTCGCTCAATTTTTTTAATCAAAATAGTTTTTATTTATTTATATTCTCGGATGGATTTTCATTTATAGATTGTATTTTGTACGAAATATTTTCTTATTTAAGGAAATTAGCTATACAAAAGGTACAAGGTGAAATTATCCAAAATGAAAATTCGTCCCTTGTTGGGGACCACATTTTTTTATACCTCGTGGAAAATTTGATTATTACCCAAATGATAGATTTTTTTTGTTTACGGGGAGGCATTTCTGTTCATACACATTTTTGTTTTCAAAATCGTTAAAGTCATCTTTGACAAATTTCAAAAATAGTATTTTAAAAAAATGCAAATTAGAATCAAAAAAAATCAGCTAAACGTCCCTTTCTGACAAATTGGCTTAAACATGTAAATTCAAAATTTCATAATCACACTACTCATCAAAAAAATTTCCCCGTAAACCTAACCATGCATTCCAGTAGAGTTTAATACGCTCATTCTCATGCAATTTCCCGATTTTTTACAACAGGTTAAGAGTATTGAGATATTAAAGTCCATTTTGACCTATTTTCGAGTCCCATTAATTATTAAACAGCAATATTTGAAATCAAAATATTTTGTTGACGTAATATAAACGAGCTTCCTCCTTGATTTTCCAATTATCCCTTGTTTGTAGCTCAATTATTACTCGATTTATAACTAAAAAACTAAAACTACGTGATTATAAAGGATAAAAAACATATTGAAGGAGACAATAAAAGAAAAGAAAGTCTTCTGTTGGAATTATAAATTTTATTTAATTATAACGAGAGTATAGTTTCGAGGGCTTTGCCCTCTTTCATCAGTCTATTACAATTATTTCACAGGAATTCATAAATTAATTCTTGTGAATCAATTATAATTGACTGATGAAGAGGGCAAAGCCCTCGAAACTATACTCTCGTTATAATTAAATAAAATTTATAATTCCAACAGAAGACTTTCTTTTCTTTTATTGTCTCCTTCAATATATAAAAATTCTGCTACCCTCGGCACAAAAACTTTCAATTTGATAATAAGCATAGATAACAACATATGGTCTTAGTTTTTTAGTTACAACTCTAGTTCTAATTGAGCTACAAACAAGTGGTAATTTGAAAATCAATAAGAAAACTCTTTTCTATTATGTCAACAAAATATTTTGATTTCAAATATTGCTGTTTAATATTTGATGGGACTCGAAAATAGGTCAAAATGGCCTTTTTCGTTATTTTGACCTATAATATCTCGAAACTCTGACGTGTTGTAAAAAATCGGGAAATTGCATGAGAATCAGCGTATATAACTCGACTGGAATCCCTGGTTAGGTTTACGTGGAGAAATTTTTGTTTAATTTTTGTCGAGCAATGTTTGGTTCAATGGTCTAAGTAAGTAATCGTATGATTCCTATATTTGATTCAATCGCGAATCGAATGCAGCTGATTTTTGTCAAATGTTAAGTGAAAATAATATCTGAACTTTAATATTTCTAACTTGAAATAATGAAGTTAAATAAATTTATAATTTTCTCGAAAAAATCACCTGCATTTGATTCGCGATTGAATCAAATATAGGAAACATCGATTAATTAATGGCAGGCACCTAACATACGTGCTAACAGATCGGGCGCTCTGGACTGAGAAGATTGAATATATAACATCTCAGATTTCAAATTAATTTGGTGAGTGTTATGAGGGCTAAACGCAAAATAACGGATCATATCTTTTTCATTCTCTCTTGATCCAGACTTAAGACTCAGCAGACTCCAATAGCTTCAACCTCTAGTAGTCTCGCGATATATATCTTGATTAAAAAGCGCGATCAAAACAATTCTCGTTAATATGTTAATTATTCTTTAATATATTAATGAGAAAATTATAAATTTGTCTAGTAAGTAGCATTTTGGTTCCACACATACACCCACGTGGCTTTTCTTAAATCCTCTGATGAACTAGGGGGGGGGGGGGGGGCTTGAAATTTGAAATGCAAAGATGTATAAAAATGTCAATTATTTCTCGAACAAGATTTTCAATAATAACTAATCGAAATTCAACCAGTTTCCTATTGGTTGAAAAAGGTTTCGTCAATTAGTCAGATTTGATTGGAATCCAGAAGAGATCAGATCATTTCTGTTGATGGTCAGACATTAAATGAAATCATTTGGTATTAATTACAACACGACAAGAGACTGAAACATCCAAGCTGATTTAATTAAATAAACATGACAATTTTTCTCAGATATTTTATACACATAGCAATGCCTAACTAAGTCTGCTTGAAGGGGACCATTATGTAGAAATGATATCCACTCTAGATAGGATTTATTAACATTTACTGTCATTTTTTGATTTTTCACGTTTTTATTATTTTCTCCATATATCTCATTATTTAAAACTTATTTAAATATTTTAAAAAGCAACTTTTTTGACTCTTCAAAATAAAAAAAATCGTTTTTTTCTTCTTTCAATTCTCGTTTTCATTTTTTCAAAGCAAGCTTTTTCTCCCCTTGTGTGTCAGACTGGAATTTCCATATCTCTGATAACTCACGAATTAAAGGTCATAGAAAGTTCTTTAATGTGTCAAAATGTTTTTATTTATACAAGTATTTCAATAGAGACTGTCTTAAGGGGAACATTCGTCACTGAAATAATATTACATTTACCACCTGACTAATACACGTACACAAAAATTTGACATATATCAAGGTGTTGCTCAACTTGGCAACGTCGCATTAATATACAAACCTTATTATATGACGTATAGTAAAAATTTCACAATTATTTCTCATCATGAGATATTTTAGTTTTTTTGGGTTATAAATTTTAAAATAATTGATTTTCAACTTTTGTAAAAAAAAAATAAGCTGACGTGTTCTGATGTGGCCATCCACTTGACTTTACCATACAACCCTGCCCCTCACTTATATTTAATATTTAATAAAATTATTTATAATCATGTAGGGGATGGGGGTTAGTTTTTGCATTTTTAGACTTCTGGGGTCCCAGTGATTATGTATACAAAATTTGGTTGAGTCTGGTCAAATGGCCTAGATTTTTAACACCCGCTCCACCCCCTTAATTTTGGGTCGATATGCACCAAAATCTAATCAGCTCTTAATCTCAATGGACCAAAACTACGTGTGAAATTTGGTTTCGATATTCACACTAGTTTTTGAGCTAGCTCGTCCACAAAAATTTGGTAACGCACAGACTAACTGACATTTTGACAAAACAATTATTATCTTTTTATTTATTTATCTTTTCAATTTTCACTTATTAGGGCTTTTTTGTAGAGCGAAATGTCATGGTTTCGCTCAATTTTTTTTAAATCAAAATAGTTTCAGCCGTTTTTTGAGATATTTCGAAAAAAGAAGGAAAAAACACTTTTTTCATGCACGATTACAATACTTGACCATACCCTGTATGGTAAAGTAAAAAAATGGCTTCTTGATTCATCTATGAATAATTCCTTTAAATTTCTTCTAATTCTTACTAATTTAGAAATAATTTTATTCATCACTAAGATAATTTCTTTCAATGGCTTCAATTCATATAAAACATTGACAATACATACCTATCAAACAAGCTTAATTTCTTTTATATATTTACTTACGTATCTACTAGTTTTTATATTTTTAATGTGATTTATTCATTCTACGGAAATAGAATGATTAAGAAATCTTTTTACCTCATTTCCTTATACATATATATTTAAAATAAGTAACAATTTCCTTATTCCTGATATATATTGTAAACTCCCTTGACCAAATTTAAAATTCTGTCAGTTTTTAAATATAATCCCTTGGCCTTTAAGAATTTACGCCAAAAATCTTTAAAATTCGTCTCACATTTCTTGATTTACTTTTTAAAGGGGCAACATGCAAGCAATGGACTAAAAAAAAAACCTGACACTCATAACCTAGGTATACAATTTTCTCAAATTCTAAATTTTCCATATTAAAACTGGGTATGGTCATTTTTATAGATGTTTTAAAAATTTGTCTATATTATGAATCTTAAGTTCACATTTCTACAATGATCATACTACCTTGAGACAAGCTACAATCGATTTTTTGTTTTCATTTTCAATTTTGGACAGTTAAATCTTCTCATTTTTTTTTATTTTTTTTTACTTAACCATATACCATATGGTCAAGTATTGTAATAGTGCATGAAAAAAGTGTTTTTTTCCTTCTTTTTTTTTTGAAATATCTCAAAAACAGCTGAAACTATTTTGATTAAAAAATTGAGCGAAACCATGGTATTTCGCTCTACAAAAAATCTCTAATAAGCGAACATCGAAAAAATTATATTTTTCGAGATAATAATTGTTTTGTCAAAATGTCTGTTAGTCTGTGCGTTACCAAATTTTATGGACGAGCTATCTCAAAAACTAGTCTGAATATCGAAACCAAATTTCACACGTTGTTTTGGTCCATTGAGATTAAGAGCTGATTAGATTTTGGTTCATATCGACCCAAAATTAAGGGGGTGGAGGGGGGCATTAAAAATTAGGCAATTTGACCAAACTCAACCGAATTTTGTATACATAATCAATGGGACCCCAGGAGTCTAAAAATGAAAAAAACTAACCTTCCAAAATGTGGAGGGGTGGGGTGTAGGGTCAGAAAATGAAAATGTAGGCTCTTGTACCAAACTCAACCAAATTTTGTATACATAATCAGTGGGCCCCCAGGAGTCTAAAAATGTAAAAACTAACCCCCTCCCCTACATGATTATAAATAATTTTATTAAATATAAGTGGTAATGTCAAGTGGATGGCCACATCAGTCACGTCAGCTTAAAAAATAACTCCTAGATTAACGAAGGCAGCAATTTACTAGATATTTTTTACTAAAGCCAAAATGAGAATCATCGTTCTTTCCTTCAACTCAACAATTTCTTTTAAATCTAAATTGAGATTGTCAAAAACACATGAGAATGTTTTTATTCTTGCTTCTAAAAAATAATAGAACTTTTGGAATATACAATTTGGGGTAAACTAATCAATGATTAAATCTGCTTAATAAATGATCTATTTCACCGCTAAATTCTCTACAAATAACGAAATTTTGCACAAATGATGTTTTTACATTATTGATTTTATTTTAATGATGATTCGTAAACCATGATACTCATCAACATTTCCTCTCGAATTAAATTCGTGTATTTTTTATTCTCTTTTACATCACACTAGAAAAAACCTTCATTATTTCTGTTTATTTTACTTTATTTATTTTATGTAATACTCTTTCCCATTTCGTTTCAATAACCTTGGTACATTCCATCAATCTTTAAAAATAACTACATACAGTATTTTTTTTCTTCAAGAGAAATAAATAACTAGGTCACAAGATTTATAAATATCGCCATCGTTGTTACTTTTAATGCATCTTAGTGAATATTTTTTTATGTTTAGGCACGAATAGAATATCATTTATTTTTTAAATGTTATAAAATTGTTTTCAAAATAATTTAATTAACTTCTGAATGTATAATATCTTAGTCTAGGTGTTCTAATGGGCCCAGAAATTAATTTAAATTTTCACCGGAAATACTTGTTTTGATGTTGTCTTGATTAAATAAGACCATTTGGAGCCATCGGACTGTGTGTGTGTGTGTGTGAGGTAGTAAAAGTGGTAGGTACTAAAGAGAGATATCTCCAAAACAAATGAAATTTGATGTTAAAGCTAGTTGTAGATGGACTTATATACTCATAAGCACACCGGTATTTACATTAATTAATCTTTGTTTTTATTTATTTTCCTAAATTTGTCAACATATAATAATCATTTAGTCTTAATTTTTAACTTATACTCGTTAAAATAGTACAATTTAACTCTGTATCTTTTCATAACATTCGACATTAATGACCACATTAGCAAGCCGCTCACCCAGAAATTTTTTCAGGTCGTGGACAATTTTTTTTTTTTTTTTAAAGTTTTGTGGGTATTTATTAAAAAAAAACAAATATTGATTATCATTATTAGATTTCCGTAAATTTACATTTAAATGTATTGTCAGCTAGCTCAATGGACGGGGACCCCCCTCGGAGTATATCCTTGGCCTAGGGAGTCAACCTAATTTGTGCTAGCACCCCTTTCACCATATGAATGTGATTGATTAGGGGAATGTGGGGAATTCCCTGGTTGAGAACTGCTGATCTAGTGTCTATTACATAAAACTTGACTCTCTCTTAACTCATAGTTTTTATTTGTAAACATTGTGAAATTGTGTTATACCTAAATATCTAGGTCATTTTTCCTTAAAAATATTCATTTGCATATTCAATTCTTCTCTTGCTTAAGAAAATATAAACAGTTTTATTGATAAATTTTTCTATTAATATTAGCTAGGCATATTATGAGCATAGGATAGCAAAATTTCTAGATTGTGTTTTTTAATAACATAACCTACAAATTTTGCCATCCTATTCTCATAAATAAAACTTAACTTAACCAAGTTTCAACTTAAAAACAATGTGATAATTGAATTCTAAAACTCAATTCTTTTTATATTAATATTTATTTTTTTATTAGTTTTATATAATATTTCATGCCTTGGATTAGGAGAAAGATTACTGAAAATTGTATTAATAAGAAATATTATTTTATAATAAGGATTCAAGAAAAGACAAAAATATTTATAATCTAAAATTGAAATTACATTCTCGAAGAAAAACAATGGAGTGAAAGACCTTCAAAGAATGAATATTCTCAAGGGATGAATGGCAGTCGAAAATATTTGTGGAGCCGGGCTTTAAAGGAATTACGGAAAAATAAAAGCAGGAAGCAAAAGGGTTCTAGGTTGAGGGACTTGATCCAATTTGGCTTTAATTTGACTTTTCAATGTTTGGTATAGAAATACGCAATTGACCTATTTTTTTAAGAGTCAGCTGAGATTCGAGAGCCTCTTCTATATTGAATTCGTCCAATGTTAATATATTATTTCAATTATTGTAAAACTATGTTAAGACCCTCAAATCATTTAATTGTATATTATAATAATAATATATGACCTTCAAACCCGTGGACCCAGATATAGAGGCTTAAAAACCTTGTGTTATTCGTGATAAAAAAATTGCATTAAATTTTTTTTCTTTCTACCCTCCTGGCCTCGGGAACTAATGCCCATTTAGCCATGCATTAAAATTAAATATATAAAAAAAATCATGGAATAATTTATTTTTTATATTTTTGATTAAATAATTAAAAGTTTATTTTTATTTTCTTTCAGGATAAACATGATGGTGCAATTGAAATTGTCGAAACTATAAGGTCAGTAAACTATTCAGCTAAATAAAACCTATAAGAATAAATAGTTATTTAAGCTCAATTGTGGTAAGGAAGGTCCTTTTGCAGACCAGCATTCATTTGTCCTCTACAATATCATCTTTAACATCCGTTTTGCATATTAATTTTTTTTTACATGAAGCAAAATAAATAATAATTATAAAAAAAAATAAAAGCGACTTCAAAAAAATTAAATGGAACAAAGAAAATAATAAAACTCAAAAATAAAATGCACTAAAATGTATAAAATAATAAGATTGGAGTAATTTTTGGAGACGGACTGATAAGTGAATTAAGTGGATATCGATGAGACAGTCCAAATAAAAAGAAGAAGATAATTTATACTATCTTTTTATTCATAAAACCGACGTTTCGGAGGCTATTCCCTCCTTCTTCAGGGTTTTGAAAAGTCAGTGAAGGAAATCCAATGGGAGATTCCCCTCTGTCTCCACTTTCAGTGGCAGGAACAATAATATATTGTATTTCATTCTCAGCAAAATTATAATGTAGTTATAAACTTCGGTTTTATGAATAAAAAAAAAGATTGTGTAAATTATCCTCTTCTTTTTTTGGACTGCCTCATTGATATCCTCCACTTAGTATAAAATAATTATCTAATTTAGTTACAACTAAACGATGAAATATCTACATGAAATCACTTTTTGAACATATACATTTTATGAATCAAACTCGACGGATTTTACTTAGTACGATTGGCGGGTACACTCGCTTATATAGTTTGTTTAGCACCGACTTCACAAAAGTGATTTCATGTAAATATTTAGTCGTTTAGTTGTAATTAAATTGGATAATTATTTTATACCTTTTAGTGCATTTTATTTGTTGTATTTAATTTTTTTGAAGTCGCTTTTATTTTTTTTATAAAAATTGTTTTTATTTTTTTAGGGTTGTTATTAATAGGGACTTAATACTATATAATACCTTGCATGCATCTCGTAAGAGAAAGGGTCGGGCGAATGAATCAGAAAATGATAATAAAATTAAATTCATAAATAGAGAAATTCTCTCGAAACGTTTGCTGGTTTTAAATGAACGTTTTAAGATTGATTTTTTTATAAAAGATTTTATTTATTATCATTTCGAATATTTGCTCATAAGAATTGTATATTTACGTTAATTCGTTCGTCATTGATCATATCATCAGAACTTGACTAAATATCATGGGACCACCCCTAAGGTACCCTCTTTCCAATATAAAAAGAATCATCGGAATCGGTTCATAAACAAAGAAGTTATGCCTAAACAAACATAGTAAAAAAGTTCCCATACCAATGAAAAAAAACAGGACCAATCGGAAACTAGACTGAACCCAATGCAAAAAAATCATCAAAATCGGTTCACAATTGGCGAAAGATATCAGGTAACATAGACACAAAAAAAATCGGTCCAATTGAGAACCTCCTCCTTTTTTGAAGTCGGTTAAAAATATTTATTTTGGAAACAAATTAGAATTTATGGCGCTTCAATGTTAAAAAGTAGGTCTGTGTTTTTCTAGTCTTCCGATCTATCGATTCCCACTCATGTCAAATTTTCCCCCTGAAAAATAAAACTTTTATGTAATTGAAAATCAAAATAAATGTACACTAAAATCATTACAAAGAGTACCTACTTCTAATCTGGTTTTCGATTACTTTTAAACCCTTTTTGAATTATAATATTTGTTACAGACTTGAACATGGATGAACTTGAGTCATTGTGCAGATGAATTCCTTATCTGTCAGTGCCAATCCAATTAAAAGTCTTTAACTCTTGGGGGTTCCCAATTAGTTTCTCTTACTATTTATTCACCCATGTCCAAATAATTTTAAATCTTTGTTGAGTTTTTCGATAAGTAATTTACTCGCTTATCGATTATCTTCTTAATATATATTTTTATATATACACACTTAAAATGATATATTATTCAAGTCGTTTAACTTGTACTGTTAACATTCTAGTTTTTTCTTTTAATTATCTGAATTATATTATTTTAATAATCGTGTGTTGTTTTTCTTACTTTACTCTTTATCAATGTTCATTGATTAGAAACTTTTAGAAACTTTTATTAACCCTTTGCACTCCGAACAATTTTTAATATGACCTATCATCAAATCCGAATCAAAATATTAATAATGACTCATAATATGAGTGAAAATATAAAAATACAATATATTTTATAAAAATCAAGAGTAGAACTTGATGAAGAACCAAAGAATATTTGAATTAAATATACCGGGTGAGTTTTTGTATCTTGAGACAGTCTTATAACTCAAAAACAGTGCATTATATGTAAAAAAAGTTTGTTTATATCGAGGGGGAAACTAAACTACACTATTGTTTGTCGACGTAGAACAGGCTTTCAAGGGTATTTCAATGTCAAGTTCATAAGAACTATTTTTTTATACGACATCAAATAAATAAAATACATGAGTCAATTAGACTCAAAAAAATCTTAATAATTATTTTTAACAATTATTTAACTTAGTTATCAAATAATTGATTATTAAATAAATAATTATTAAATTGAAAAGTCACAACAATGAAAATAAATCTTTATAATGATATTAAAACTTCGTTATACTCAGATTTAAGAGATTATTTTCTACTTAATAGAACTAGTTGAAATTCTTGAGCTTGAAAAAAGTTTATTTCTCGTGTCAATCCAGTAGATAGTTATAATATTGTATTACCATAATAAAAATGGATAATTTTTTGTTGAAGGCAGAATTGAAATGGTCTTAATTTATGGTGAATGTGGAAGAATTGTTATGGGGCTGTCAGTGAAATGAATGCCGAGCGATTTCCTGATAGGAATACACCCTCACGAGCTTCATTTTATCGTGTTGTAAATCTGTTAAAAAAACATCAGGAAATGTAAAGGGTACGAAGAAACTGAAACATGCCAAAATAACGAAATTGAAACTGGAATTCATCCAGAAGACTTGCGAAAACACTCTGGAATATCACAGAACAGTGTGGAAAATTTATTAGATTATTAATTATTATTAAATTATTTATTTAATAATTATATTATATGATAATTAAGTTGAATAATTGTTAAAAATAATTATTAGGGTTTTTTTGAGATCTAATTGATTTAATTTTTTTTATTTGATGTGGAATAAAAAAATAGTTCTTATGAAAGTTGTTCAGTTTTTTTCGTAGATTCAGAATATGTAAACAAATATATAGGTTTCTATTTAAGAAACAGAACTTGACCTTGAAATACCCTTGAAAGCTTGTTCTAGGTCGACAAACAATAGCGTAGTTTAGTTTCCCCCTCGATATAAATAAACTTTTATTTAAAACTTTTTTTCATATAATCCACTGTTTTTGAGTTATAAGACTGTCTCAAGATAAAAAACTCACCCGGTATATATGATGCAAACATATACATACATCATCATCATCATCATCATTGAGTATACAGTCCTAAGACTGGTTTGATGCAACAATCCGTCTCCACTCGACTCTGTCCCCCGCCAGCTGTTTGACCTCTCTAAATGTCTGGTATCCCATACAGGCCTGTAGGGGATCCACCTTCTGGTGTATCTCCTTCTCACATCAATATCATTAAAAAAAAAATAGCGTAGTTTAGTTTCCCCCTCCATATAAATAAACTTTTATTTAAAACTTTTTTTCATATATTGCACTGTTTTTGAGTTATAAGACTAAAAAACTCACTCGGTATACTAGTATATACAATTTTTGCTCGTTTAATAAGAGTAGATAGATAGATACATGAATGTAAGTAAAGCCCTTTGGTTTTTGGTGGTAGCTGCTCTGTGTCTCAGGGTGCAGGGGTTGAGGGGGTGAGGGGCTTGGCCCCTTTCGAGAGCCCCGTTTCGTTTTCTAAGCAAGCCAGCGTCGGTTCGCCTCTTGTTTGAGCCATCCATCCATGCATGCATAGTGATTGCAGCAAACAGCAAAGTTGAATGAACTATGGCTCACTTGGTCCGTCCGTCCGTTCTTCAGTTGAGTTGAGTTGTTCGTCCGTCCGTCCGTCCGTTCTTGACATTCCTTTGCAACGCCAACGCCAACGCCAAACCAAATCCTCTATCCCCTCCCCTCCACCCCTCCATCTGCCCCCTCCCCTCCGATAAAGCTTTTTCTTTTTCCGATTCAAAAATACTCTCTTAATTATTTATTTAGTTTTTCTTTAATTTTGTCATTGGCTTTATTTATAAATTAACTAGAAAGTTTTTTGAACTCTCGCTTTTTATTTGTAAACATTAGAATTTTCTTTTCCGCTTGGAAATTACAACAAGAATAAATAAATAAGTTAAAAACCAATTACTCTCACGTTCTTCATCGGTAAAAGGCGCTTGTTTCTGCTATAATAATTTTAATAGAAAAATTAAATTAAAAAACAAAAAAAAAACAAATAGAGATAAATTATTATCAATCTATAATCAAAAGTGTTGGAAAATCATGTAGTTTGCACCATGTCTTAAAGAGTAACCGTGCTAAATTTGGTCCAAATGGACACCCCCCCCCCCAATTTTTGATCCGATTTCAACCTTAAGTGGGAGATAAATTTAACCTAATTTATCGCACGGAGAATTTACCACTGCTCGAAGCCCCTAAAACCTTAGTAAATTGGATATTGATTAAATTAATCTTTAAGAAATTCAAAGATATTTTTTTATAAAGCGAAATTTTAGAGAATACTTAGCCAGACTACCGTTTTATAAGAACCATTGAGGTCCAGCTGATTCTCCATCCTGAACCAAGAGAGCGAAAAAAGATATGGTCCATCTAGGTGTTACCCGGTATCAATCCGCGTATAGCCCGCATGATACCCCACCACGGACCACCTAGAGGGACATGGCATCTCAAGTTCTTATATATTACTCCCTCGATTCAGACGCTTTTTACAAGTCTATTCTTACATAGAGAGATGATACAAATTAATTTAGAATTCCGCGGAGTAGATTCGCGAGCAAATCTCTATTCTCTAAAATTTCGCTTTATAAAAAATATCTTTGAATTTCTTAAAGATTAATTTAATTAATTTGATAATTTCTATATTTGTATAAATATACTAGAAAAGCAAATTTATTTATAATTTGTTAAAAATTCCGTTTAGTAGATTTGCTCGCGAATCTACTCCGCGGAATTCTAAATTAATTTGTATCATCTCTCTATGTAAGAATAGACTTGTAAAAAGCGTCTGAATCGAGGGAGTAATATATAAGAACTTGAGATGCCATGTCCCTCTAGGTGGTCCGTGGTGGGGTATCATGCGGGCTATACGCGGATTGATACCGGGTAACACCTAGATGGACCATATCTTTTTTCGCTCTCTTGGTTCAGGATGGAGAATCAGCTGGACCTCAATAGTTCTTATAAAACGGTAGTCTGGCTAAGTATTCTCTAAAATTTCGCTTTATAAAAAATATCTTTGAATTTCTTAAAGATTAATTTAATTAATTTGATAATTTCTATATTTGTATAAATATACTAGAAAAACAAATTTATTTATAATTTGTTAAAAATTCCGTTTAGTAGATTTGCTCGCGAATCTACTCCGCGGGAATTCTAAATTAATTGGATATTGGATTGTATCTAAGTTTCTGAGATTGGCTCGTGATCCCGGCTTCTTTTCCTTCTACTCTGTTCTTTTCACGATGGAGGGGCCAGCCCATACAGGCCTTTAGGGGTTGGACCTTCTGGTGTATCTCCTTCTCTCATCAATATCATTAAAAAAAATCTAATTATCACTTATACTCATTAAATTTAATTTTGATACTTTCATCGTTTTTTGAGCGAAAGCGTACATAAAATTTGGTATCATACGCACTATAACCCACTAAAAACTATTTTGACCTAATTATCATCTCCATAAAATAGAACTTTTTTGGTGTTCCCTATACAAATCTTATTTTAGACCAAAACGCAGTTAATTCGATTTTTTTTTTTTTATCAAATTGGTTTTGGCTGTTTTTGAGATATTTTGAAATTATTAAACAAAAAATAAACCCTTCATGAACGATATCAATATTTAATTTATTAATGGATGCACATAGTCTAATTAGACCCTCACAAAGAGAAACAAAGAGGTTGTCCTCTGCTTGATGCAAATAAACATACACACATATATATCGAGATGACATATCTGTATATATATATTATTTATTTGTTTGAGACTATAGTTTCGAAGACTTGGTCTTAGCTTAGAACTCTAAGCTAAGATGATGAAGACCAAGTCTTCGAAACTATAGTCTCAAACAAATAAATAATATATATATATATACAGATATATCATCTCGGTATATGTGTGTATGTTTATTTATTTATTATCAAGCAGAGGACAACCTCTTTGTTTCTTTTTGTGAATCAACAACTCTGCTACTCTCGTCAAAACAAAAACTTTTCAATTAATTAGACCCTGGTGTACACATAAAAAAAAATACTTCACCATACCTAGTATATATATATTAAAGTAAAAATATTTAAAAAATTATCATTTATTTAAAATAATTCTATATTTAATTTATTTAAAAAACATCAGATATTTCTTTTTTTTTTTTTTTTTTTTTAACTATAAAATCTAAATAGATAAATAAAATTAGTATAATTCTGGATGGAATTGTAATAATGTGAGGTGCAAATTTCGATAGTATGTATTTTTTGGCAATGCTTAACAAGATTGAAGTGAAGGCTGGCTGGCTGGTTTCCTCTCGTGTGCGTTTGCGGTTGGTTGGCCTGGGGGACTGGTGCAAATGACCAACCAATTCAGGCCTTGAGATGGGGGGCCATGGCCTCTCAAGCTCGGCCAAAGACCCCAACAACTTGGCTTTGTTTGTTCATAAACCAAATCTATCAACTAGACTTAATTCTCCATCTGTACAAATTATTATACCATACTAACCATTAATTACTTTGGATAGTCCCCCGCCCCCAAATTGTAGAATCTCTCCACTCGGTTTTTTAAATAAGTTATCGAAATTATTTCTAAAATCGAATCATATGAATGAATGTTTTAAAGCAGAGCTTCTTTAACTGTTCACTTGCAATCATCTCTTTTCACTGGAAAACATTTTAGATGACTCCCCAGGTATACAAATCTGACATTAATAACAAATTATTAAAATCAACATAAAACAAATCTTTGGGATACACATCATTACCAGAAACAACGTAATTGTGCTTTTACTAAATTGTTTTTTATTATTTCCAGTTCTATATATTTATTATTGATTTTTCTATATTCTATTATCACTGTGTTCAGGAAATTTAAATGTTGCCAAATTTTTCGCCCCCCCCCCCCTAATTTGGTAGGCATTGTCTGCATGGCAAGTATGATTTGGTCGGGTCTGCTGGCTGCATAGCCTTGGCGGGATGGGATGGATGGATGTTGGGATCTCAGTTTGGTTGGGGGCCAGTGACCTGTTCCCTGTTCCCTGCTCCCCTGGGGGACCTTGAAGACGCGCGTGCCCCTCTGGCCCTGGCAGCCCAATCAACTTGGAATTCTCCCCTAAAATGAAAAAAGCCTCGGTTGACCTCCTCTCTCGTCTGTTTCATTTACAGTTGTAAGTTGTAGTGCAAATGATAGCAGGGCTAAGCTAAGCCTGGGCTTAGTTTAGTGCTTGTTTAGTACTTTGCTTTTGAACGTACGCACTGACCCAGTTCTGTCGTCGGCGTCGTCTTCCCACCTATCATCCAATAACAAACTAACTCAAAAATTGCTTCCCTATTAAAGGTTTAGCCTTTGTATGTATAACGAGCCATTATTCCCATCCTTATTATATATTAATTACCTCAAGATTTAATTTGCCCTTTAAAATTAAATTAGTGTTTTCCATTTTTTTTCTTTACCATAATTTATGAAAATCAACCACAACCTCTTCGTTTATTTGCTTTTGTTCTAAGCAAAAGAAAATTTCTCCTTACTATAATGTGAATTTAAATAAGTTTGAAATTATAATACTTGTATTTAATTATAATTTTTGCCACTTACTCTAAACATTTTTAAGAAAATCGCGAAAACTTCCACCTCTCAACAAAAAGAGCTATCTCCTGTTGATCGAATTTAAACCAAAACCATGCTTTTACCATATATCTCGAGCTTCTTTTTGATTTCATTTGCATTTGATTTCTTGCTTCTTGAAGAATATTTACTATTTCTTTTCCGATCGTATTTAAACCTCGTTATTAATAAAATTTACTCCAAAAGGTATATTAAACAAAATATTTTAACGATTTATCTTCTATTAATTTTTTTGATTTCGAGCCATTCGGACTGAATAAAAAGGGATTTATAAAAATATTTAATTTTTTAAATACATACAATTGAATAATTTTATTTAACCAGAATAAATATAATGTGTTTCCTTCTCTACTAACTAGCCTGTCTAAGCCTAATGGATTCAGGAACGTTATCGGCGTTTGTGTTTGTATTTGTATTGGGGCCTAGCTGATAAGATTGAGGAGAGGACTTTTCTGTTCACCATCTGTTTGCTCTGCTATTATATATTTATTCCATATCTTCTTGCTAGAGTATCTCGCTGTGCAATTGGCTCTGACTCCTCTGCTCGTGCTTTAACTTATTTTATTTATTTTTTACTATTCGTACATCTTCATATTGAATAAATAAAAACTAATTTGATTATCAGTTATAGAATTTCTTTGCCATTGATAAATTTTTAAAGTACCTCGACTTGAGTTGGGCCAGGTCACTTATTTACAATTTAGTTTAGCCAGTCATTGAATTATGAATTGACTTAGTACATATATAGGCAGTTGTTAATTATTGCTTGCATAATCTTCCCAATGAGGAACAAAAAATCGTCTTATTTTCATCTACTAGATTAGAATAAAATAATGAAATGCGATAATGATGCTGATGATGATTATATTATCATTTTAATGAAACTTATCTTAAAATTCAAGGAGAAAGACCTTTGATCAACAGAGCTAGATTTGTTAAATATTAAACACGCGTTTATATAAATAGATGTTATTAAAAATATCTAGGTAGAAATTTAAAAAAAATTAATCTACAAACATTTTTATTCTACTGCATAATAGATCTCGCCGTTGGATTTTACTATATATAAATAATAAATATACATATATTCATAGAGTCATTTTCTTCAATTTTGATGCAATATCTTTGATGTGTGAGAGTAAAACCGATAATTCCCAAAATTATTTTTTACAGTAAGAGCTTATAAAAATAATTATAGTAATTAAGGAATAACAAATAAAAAAGTAAAATTTCTTATTTCCTGCTACTATATAATATGAATGATATTTTGAACGGTTTAAACTGCGAAAATCATTTTTGGAGTTGCCAGGTTTCTTCCAAAAACCACACATAAGGATATGTATTTTATAGTGTTGTTTTGGTTGTTGAGATGTTTCTCTGGCAACATCTGCCTACGCATTCTGTCAAGTTGATCAACCAACGGTGCTGTCAAAATCACTTTCACAAAACTTCACGATCATGACTCCAGAATTAGGCTTCAAACTGTGTACATTCTTATTAGAATAAAATCCAATTGATTTAATCTAGAGGTGATTTCAGTCAAAACTATTTAACTTATAAACAGAACAAGATAGTTGGAGGGTCAAAAACTTAACATAGCGCGATAGTTATACAAATAGATTGGCAACACCTCTGGCATGTTTCCAGCACCCGATTCCATACATCTCCGGAAGTAAAGCATTCCTGGATGGCTGACCTTCTACGAATATATGTGCTGTTGGCAATTCCAGTCGTGTTGCTAGTATAATATTTCACTGGAATTGATTGGCAAGGTTTAAAGGGGGGAAACCTGGGGGTCGCAACCCTTTACCTCTACTAGAAATGCAACATCTATATCCATATATAGTATATATAGCCCCTGTAGGGGCAAAAAAGTTTTATATTTGATATTGCTTTTCAAATGAAGACAAAAATATTTTTTCAATCGAAATCGAAATAATTATATTTTTCTTTTTTCATATCATATTCTTTTATTTAGATATGTTTATTTCAATTGAGATAATGATTTGTCTATGCAAATAATCAGCTCTAATCAATTTGACTAGCTTACCATAATACGAGAATTATATAATAGCTTAGGCCATTTGCAAGCTTTCTATTGGTTCGTCCTTGATAAGCTCTGGCTTGAGTGTTCACTGTTCAGTGTTCAGTCCCTAAATAGCCCTGGCCATTTGCTCATTAGCAAAGGACAATGTCTGCCCTTTGGCACTGCCACTCTGGACATGCCAAATGACCAAATGACCCAATCACTTCTCGTGCATCCCACTTGAGACTGCAGAACGCATCCGGTTACCGTTAACTCGATCGAGTAAAGAAAATCTTTCTTACATTTAGCCATTTTTTCTTTCTATTTTTTATAATTAATATTTTTGAAAATTAGGAAGTTTTATCTAATTTTAAATAAATTTAAATAGATTTTCTCATAGGTGAGGCATTTTTCCGCTTTGAGAATGACAAGTCTTTCACTTATTCTAATTTTCGAGAAAACTAACATTAAAATTTAAAAAATATTGTTTTTTCTTCGAGGGGTGAACCGCGATTGGAATTAGGTGTACACCGTCGTTGGAATTCATTAGATAATAATCTATTGACTTCCACTTGGAAGTGGAAGTAGGTGTACACGATTTTAGGTCGCAGTTCACCCCTCGGTTTTCTTAAACTAACTAAACTAACACTCTCTTTCAAAATCATGAAAATTAAGAAAATATATTGCAATTTTCTTTTTGAGGCTCTGCTGGTCAGGTTGATGATCAAGAATATTTTTTCGGGTTGGGCCTCCTGTCGTGAAATTAGAAAATATGTTATTTTAGTTATTTATATGTAAAAAAAACTAGAAAATTAAAACTACCGAATGCCTCGACCCGTAATAATCTTCCAGGTAAACTATTAATTTATAGACATTAAATGACATGTCCTTACTACCAGCTAGTTTGAACGAAAACCTTGCTGTCCCATCTCTAGTTGACAATGGTAGTTTAATTTCTCTGAATTTTACCGTTTTTTGAGATTTCGTGATAAGAGACAGACTAATGACAGAAAACATTCTTAATGGATTCAGGGGACCTCAAAACAAAACATGTTGTTTATCGGATGAAAACTCGAATTGGAATTTTTGAAACTATCGATACACTTTCACTTATTATCGTTAAATAAAAGAAAAATAGTCTCGTACTTAATATACATTTTTTAGTGGAGAACATTGATGATATTTTATTTATTTTTACCAAAGTTTAAATATAGATGTGAGAATATATATATTTTTTCATCGTCCTGTCATTTTGCCAAAGTAAAAATAAAAAGAGTTCACTTACCCTATTTATTTCTAAACTGTAATATTTTTAGAGAAATGAACAAAATTCTTTCTTCGTTTTTTCCTCCCTAGATACTTTAGGAATATATTGGGAGTTTTTTGAAAAGGATTAGCACCTTGAGCTTTGAAAGAGGAAAGAAAGAAAGCCAGCCAGCTAGCATATGCTGTTGAATTTGCTCTCCGATCTTCCTCTTGGTTATTTCACGTTGCCATCTGCTCCTCTGTTCCTTGGTTCGAGCCCCTCTACTCTAGCCCACCCATTCAAATCAGACAATCGAACACCTTGCATATTCTAGAACACCTGTCGGTCTCTTGAAGTGCAACTGTCTTGGACGGTTTCCCGCCAACGAGGGAAAAAATAAATTATAATGATTTATACGTAATTGGATATTTTTTATCTGAGGGGTTTTTCTTTGAGTGTGACATTTCGTTACAAGTGAACTCTCCGGGTTTATTTTCAGGACTGATGTTACTTAACCTATTTGTTGTATTAATAATGTGAACATCTTTGGGCTAAGTTTTAACTTGCTAGTTCTCTCACGGCTCACTAACAAAAAATTTCCCATATCTTTAAAATTGCGGAGAGCGTACCAAGTTTTTGAAAAAGTTTATTCACTTTTTTTTTAAATATGTATTTATTTTTGTCTCTCTTGGAAGAGGTTCTCGTTACCTCTGTTGGTGTTAATTGATTGAATGAACTTTTTGGGAATTTGTTGCTGGTTGCTGGGC
The DNA here is from genome assembly GCA_024734495.1 of Forficula auricularia. Taxonomy (NCBI): domain Eukaryota; kingdom Metazoa; phylum Arthropoda; class Insecta; order Dermaptera; family Forficulidae; genus Forficula; species Forficula auricularia. The sequence continues at coordinate 16,196,973 of JALMQS010000030.1, read as the reverse complement.
CAGCAGGGCTTCGGTCCAATTCGACTCTCTACTTTCCAACAAGGTATTGATCGGTTGGTTGGAAAGGGTTGTCTGCCCCAAAGGCTCAAACAAGATTTGCATTGCGCCCCTTTCTTTTTTGAAGCGCCTCCACGCCAAGCCAGGCCACTTGCTTGCTTGGTTCTTTGGTTCTTGGAGCCAGAAGCTGACTCACTAGTACCAACTCCCCTTTTCGAGAGGGCTGGCTGCTTGCTGCTTCCCTTGCAGCTTTCCTGAACAAGAGGCTCCCTTTTAAAAAAGGATCAACCAATTGGATATTAAACAACCATCACGATTTAATTCTCATCCATCTCTTCTTATTTATTAGTTCTCTAGATTTTTTTAGTCAAATTTTATTTTGCAAGCTGGTTTTATTAGTTCTCGGGGGATTTTACTTTATTTCTATTCCATATTAGTTGAATTCAATTAATGATTAAGGTCCGGTTGTTTGTCGCAAAGTAAATGCTTTTTTCAGTGCCTGTCATCTGATTGGCCATCCCAGTCCCATCTACCCTTGGTTAGTTGTAAAAAGCATTTACTTTGCGACATACAACCGGCCCTTAGAGAACAAAAAAAAAACTGAGCAGGCAGACGGGCAACCTCTTCCCTGGCATGCTATTATCCTTTGCCTAACTCGGTTCAGGCCTCGGGTGCATCTGCGCCATCTGGCAACAGCGCGCCAACTACGACCGGGACACGCTTTGTTCTCCTTTCCACGCGTCGGTGATGTAATGGCGTTGCGCGGTTGTCAAGTCGCAACCACCTCATATCAACGCAGTGGGCATTTTTCGCAAAGCAAGCAAAGTGATCAATTGCATCTCCATTCGGAGAAACAGCCGCTAATCTAATCTTGTCATTTACCAATCAGTAATCAGAAAAGAACGCGATGTCCCCATCTGTGCTTCTTAAGAGAGAATTCTTTTGGATGTCCGTTGGCACAGGAAATCCTCCGACCCATGGGGGCGGATATGGCCAGAGTATGGTGGCCTTGATCGCCCTTAAGTCCGTTGGCAGGTGTCAACTTAGGAGGAGCTGAAGTTTCCAGAATAATAATTGTATATATTTATAATAGTCCAAATTGTGCATCGTTTGTTGAATTGACCCAGGAGGTAAAAGTAAGTGGGTTGGACTTGAATAGATGAGGGGATGGAAGAAGGTAACAATGGCAAGTAAGACCCTTGAACCCTCAAGAGATGTCTGTCTGTCTCTCTGTGCTTTTTTGCTGTGTGTATGTGCAATCCCTGTTGGTTGGTGTCAGCTGGCAGCCAAGCAGCCAGGCAGGCATACTTTACTTACTTACTCTGTTCACTAACCTTGACACGATTCCTGTTTGAAACCAGCTGAGGGGAGCAATTCGCTCTCTCGGTCCCAAACACACTTTGGCACTAATTAATCAACCAACAAAGCATCTAACAATCAACTAACAAAAGAAATCATACAAAACCAACATCACAAGAAACAAATTATTCGAGTTAGGTACAGGGAATCATCATCAGAACCATTGAAATGCAACGTTAATTTCATCGAATTTTAATATCAAATGCAAAAATTATATAACATTAACTCCAAATAGCTGTTTATAATATATTTCCATTTATTTCAGGATAAAGAAATGAAAAATAATTTGCTAGTCTTTGCTTGTTATTTGAATTTTCGGTTGTAGATAAAATAAACTGCAACGGATCGTTGCTAAACTTTATCCAAATTCATTTGAAATATTAATATGTTTATTATTAATCAGATATCACTTGCAATTTGCAGTTTATGTTGACTTTAAAAATAATGATCAATTGTCATTTATTAGTCGAGGAATAACCATTCTACATTGGATTTTTGACGTTTCGGTTATTTGGAGGAATCGAGTTAAAATCAAAAATAGCGACCGATTCTCATCTAATACTTGAGGAATAACAATTCTACATTAGATTTTTGACGCTTCGATTATTATTGGTAACCATTGCTGAAGACATGGAGGAATCGACTTAAAATCAAAAATAACGATCGATTCTTATCTACTACTAGGAATAACGTTATTGCATTCCATTTTTGATGTTTTGACTATTAATGGCAACCTCTACTCAAAACGTGGAATAATCGACTTAAAATCAAAAAGACTAAATTCTTTTTCAGCAAACAACTCAAGCTTGAGAATTTAAAAAAAGTACTATCTTACTCTAGAATAAAGTACTTTAAAATATAATTTTACTAAAAACTTTATTTAACCTTTTTTGTAGTCCCCGGGGTATTTAATTAGGATATTAAATTTCATCAAAATTGGTTAAGTCATTTTCAAGATATTTAGAAAAAACTAAAAAAGTACTGAAATAAAGTTCTAATGTTTGTGGACCGATATGTACCAAAAATTAATCAGATCTTCATTTTGTTAAAAGGTTTTCAATTTAATTTCATTCTGTGTAACTGTGTAACTGTGTGGAAAAAATCGTGGGCTAAAAAACGATAAAATTCGCATTGAATAAAGTAAAAAAAAAAATACAATCCGGGTTTATTCATTTCTATTTTTTATGAATAGAAAAAATAAAATTAAGGCCTTATAAATACACAGCTGTTTCTGTCCGTATTGTTTAAGTTAACAAGGTTAAAAGTAGGTAACCAAAAATTTAAAATGTATTATTATCTTTATTTATTTATTTAATTACTTTCACTTATATGATAATAATAAGTCGAAGTAATGAGATCACGTCTCCAGTAATTCACTTTTTGAGGTGTTCTAATTCCACTAAGATCGAGTTTACTTTCACTTTTGTTCTTTATTTAACATCTTTGATAGCTTTCAATGCTAGAATTCAAAATTTGCATTTCGTGCTTGTCTAGCTCATAAGATGAGTGGTGTGTGTGTGTTTGTGTGTTAATGAAATTTTCCAAACGGTAAATCCCAGTAATGCAATTTGAAACTTGAACTGAAGAATAGTGGGGATCCCCGTTGGCATTACAATGTTATGATTCTTTGTCACGTGTTTTTATTTTTTTTTCCAATTTTATCAAATTCAATTTCTTTTTTTAATTAATTTAATTTATCAGAAATTCATTTGGTTAATGTCCATTCTTTATTTATCAGAAATGTTTCTTAATATTTTTAAAATATATTTCTATTGGAATTTCCTAGTTAATTTACATTTAATTGTGATTTAATAAAAGTGTAAATACTTCTCAATCATATAATTAAAGATGAAGGACTAGTGAAAGTTGTGAGGTGCACACACTAGTCAGTATATTTCATCAATGGTTAACAGTATAACAGTTAAGGATGATGAATGGAAAAAAATTTAGACAAAATTAAATTTCTTTTCTCATAATTATTATCTTCAAAAGAAAACTGAATATATCTATAATTGAATTTTTTAACAAGTACATATTTAGTTTAGTTTCATCTAATGACATTTCTAAGTAGCCATTACCTTTATTGTCGTAGATCATCTATTGATCTTTTCAAAGGCTTAGTCATCCTCTACAGAGAAATCAACCTCATCACTCTTCGTAGGAAATAATAATAATAATAATAGTTGGTTTAAATCACAAAATTGAATTTTACAAAATATAAACGGAGGTGACCGGTTAGAGCGTTTTTGCACCTTAACTTACACGAATTGGATGGACTAAGCTCTATAGGTAGGTACACGACTAATAATTCCGATGATAACTCAAATATTTTATTTATAATGATTCATCATATTCATCAACTTGGAGAATATCAGTTATTCATATATAGGCTAGCTAATTGACTTTAAACAATATCATATCCACCCATCTCTAGGGGACTTGAAAACCTCAAGAAATGCGGGTACTTCGTGTATTTTTCGTTTTATTTTCAAAATGCAATATATACCCTATTATAGATATTTTTACTTTACCATACAGGGTATGGTCAAGTATTGTAATCGTGCATGAAAAAAGTGTTTTTTTCCTTCTTTTTTCGAAATATCTCAAAAACAACTGAAACTATTTTGATTAAAAAAATTGAGCTAAACCATGGCATTTCGGCCTACAAAAAAGCTCTAATAAGCGAACATCTAAAAAATTATATTTTTCGAATTATTATATTTTTCGAGAATTGTTTTGTCAAAATGTCAGTCTATGCGTTACCAAATTTTTGTGGACGAGCTAGCTCAAAAACTAGTGTGAATATCGAAACCAAATTTCACAGGTAGTTTTGGTCCATTGAGATTAAGAGTTGATTAGATTTTGGTGCATATCGACCCAAAATTAAGGGGGGTGGAGGGGGTTAAAAATTAAAAATCTACTCTCAACCAAATTTTGTATACATAATCAATGGGACCCCAGAAGTCTAAAAATGTAAAAACTAACCCACCCCCTACATGATTATAAATAATTTTAGGGGCCAGGTTGTATGGTAAAGTCAAGTGGATGGCCACATCAGAACACGTCAGCTTATTTTATATTAAATTATAATCATAAGACTGTTTTGACATAATTATAAAATTAAAGCACTATTTTATCAGAGTAGTGTCTAGGGAAAATCGAGGGGTGAACCGCGACCTAAAATTGTGTACACCTACTTCCACTTTCATTTCCAAGTAGAAGACAATAGATTATCTAATGAATTCCAAAGCAATTCCAAAGACAGTGTACTAATTCCAATCGCGGTTCACCCCTCGGGGAAAATAAAACTAATAATTGTTTTTCCAAGAGCTAAAATATCTAAAATTTGACTAGAAAAAAAAATCTGTTAATCCCCTCAGATTATATTCTAGAATAAAATCTTAGCGTAATGACGTATATTTAAAAAAAACTTGCCATGCATCTTTTTCTATTTAAAAATTATCCTTTTCGCAAAAAATCTATGTACTCATCCTGAACGCGGAAGTAATTTTATAAATATCATTCTGGTAAATCCTAATGATTCATTTCCAAATATATATATGAAAGTGTGTGTGTGTGTGTGTGTGTGTGTTTTACACTGAATAAATAATCAAATGAAACGAGTGTCTGTGCCTGTGTGTGTCGGGAGAGGGAGTTTTATTTTGGGTTGGTTGTTCCTGTCGTTGTCGCCCTGTTTGATCCTTGGCCCAGATGCACCAGGAGACAGCTTATATTAAGCTCCAACTTTTTTTTTCCAGAACCAATTCTCTTGCAAATTTATTTATACATTTAATAATCTTATATAGAAAAATTCTCTGATGCAATCTATTGCAACAATCTTCATGCACCAAAGTGCATCGATGACGTCAACCTTGCAGATTTCCTTTGGCATTGCTCAATCCTTTTATTTAAATTATTTTTTTCCACTATTATTATTTTAACTACGTTTACTTATATAATTTCAAAACTATTATTATTATTATTTTTTTTCTTATTAAATGAGAGTGCATATTCAATGTTTTAACCATTTGAAGCAATAATATATAATTTTTTATTTATTTTGATTTGCTCTTTCCGATTTCTCTAGTCAATATCTCCTAGATTGCCGTCCTATTTTTACTCGAATACTTTCTCTAGTTGTCTCTAGCCTTGGCTGTAACTAACCTCTGCAAGTTTTTTTAAGCTTAGTTTGTTTTTGCATCATTTGCACCCTCCCCCCTGAAATAACTGATCATTTTTTTTTAATAGTAAACAGTTGTAATTTATAATCGATAAAAACTAAATTAAAATAAACAAGGAAATGAATAGTTTATTTATTTAATCATTACTATACTACGATATTTATTCACACTTACTCGAGATAATTTAAAAATACTACTAATTGCATTTGTATTTGTTTCATGAATGAGTGAAAATTCTTATATTTAAGGAAACCACTAATTATTTTTAATAGATTAGTTCCAAATGTTACTTCTCCTCTTAAGGCAGAATGCTTAAAAACTAATTAAAAAAAAAGCAAAAGAAATGTTCTACAATGAATGTGGATATATTATCTATTGATAAGAAAGATAACTGAATTATAGTTTTTTTATCAGAATGAGAAAAAGAATCGTATAGCTGTCTTATATATCACCATAAGGTCTACGTATAGTCAAGTATTGGAATCTAGCATAAATAAACTGCTAAACTTTATAAACTTTATCCAAAGTCATTTGAAATATTAATATCTCTTATATTTAGTATTATTATTTAGTATTACTTATATTTAGTATTATTATATTTAGTCATTAATATCTCTATTCCTTTATTATTAATCAGATATCACATGCTATTTGAAGTCCTTGTTGACTTAAATTCAAAAATAGTGATCGATTCTCATCTATTACTTGAGGAATAACAATTCTACATTGAATTTTTGTCTTTTCGGTTATTATTGGTAGCCATTGCTGAAGACATGCAGGAATCGACTTAAAATCAAAAATAACAATCGATTCTTATCTACTACTAGAAGAATAACCTTATTGCATTCCATTTTTGATGTTTTGACTCTTAATGGCAACCTCTACTAAAAACGTGTAAAAATTGACTTAAAATCAAAAAGACTAAATTATTTTATGGTAAACAACTCAAACGTGCTAAAATTCAACATAATTGAATACTACAATTTGTGACTTTAATTGAGACCATGGGTTCCGTAGTCTTTACCTGAGGACCCTTTGAAGTCGCGCTTGCCACGAGACCAATTACAATACTTTCCCCATGCTTCGCATTGGATAAAGTAAAGTGTTATTTTTTCATATTATTGAAATATCTCAAAAACGGCTGAAACTATTTTATTAGAAAAATTAAGCCCTTTTATGGCTTTTCGGTCTACAATAAAGCCTATAGCGAACATCGAAAAATTATATTTTAAGAGATAGTCATAATTTTGTCAAAGGTCTGTTATGTTACGTTGACAAAGGGTAAAACCTTAAAATTCACCTTAGTGCCGGGTGGGATGGCCAATAAGATGACAGGCACTTTCATCTGATTGGCCATCCCACCACAAGGTGAATTTTAAGGTTTAACCCTTTGTCAACGTTTAAAAAGAGTTTACCAACCGACATACAACTGGCCCTTATTGTGTTACCAAATTGTGTGTAGTCTCTAGCACAAAAACCAATCAAGCTTTTTAAAACGAAATTTTAAATTTATTAAATTTTGATTGAAATTCCACCAAATAATTTTTTTCAGAGGGTTTAAAAATTTAAATCTATTATCCGATTTAGACTAAATTTTTCAGTGTAGCATGAAAGTGCTTAGGAAATTATCTTTGCAAAAATCAGCTTCCAAAAATCATCTGGGAGGGGTGTGGGTGGCGCATGGTAACCTCATGAGATGGCCACACCCCATATATTTTTTTTTTAATTTTTACTACAAAGCTATAGAATCAGGGTAAATTATTATTTTCGACTGATTTCTTTATACACACCAAGACTGAAAAGAACTTTTCTTAATAAATTATACCCAGCAAAATGACAGAAAACTAGTTCAAGGATGTCTGAATTAAATTAAATTTAATATAAAATTAATGGTTTGAAATAATTTATTAGTTCCTTGAATACCGAAAAGCAACATTAAACAAATTTCAACTAGTGTTTTGTTGCTATTGTTGTTGATGTTGATGTTGGATTTGCAGAATTTCCTTCAGTTGTCTGAGTCGATTGGTTGGTTAAGTAGGCCGTAGTCGGTGCAGAGCCGACCTGGCAGGGCATCGAACTCGCGACCAGTGCCGTACTACGCGATACCAGGCTGGGCTGGCTGGCCCTGCTCAGTGCGCACCGAGGGGTGAACCGCGATTCGAATTAGGTCTACACCGTCTTTGGAATTATTTTGGAATTCATTAGATAATCTACTTGGAAATGAAATTGGAAGTGGAAGTAGGTGTACACGATATTAGGTCGCGGTTCACCCCTCGGTGCGCACCGAGCGAGTACTCTACACCAATACTCACCACTATTTTTATTTATTTTTACAAGGGCTAAACTAAAAATGAACCCACGCCCTTTTTACTTCAACCCAAACTCAAGTTTGAGTTGTTTGCCATAAAATAATTTAGTCTTTTTGATTTTAAGTCGATTCTTCCACGTTTTCAGTAGAGGTTACCATTAATAGTCAAAATATCAAAAATGGAATGCAATAAGGTTATTCCTCTAGTATTAGATAAGAATTGATCGTTATTTTTGATTTTAAGCCGTTTCCTCCATGTCTTCAGCAATGGTTACCAATAATAATCGAAGCGTCAAAAATCTAATGTAGAATTGTTATTCCTCGAGTATTAGATGAGAATCGATGGCTATTTTTGATTTTAAGTCGATTCCTCCATGTCTTCAGCAATGGCTACTAATAATAACCGAAACGTCAAAAATCCAATGTAGAATGGTTATTCCTCGACTATTAAATGAGAATCGATCATTATTTTTGAATTAAAGTCAACATGAACTGCAAATTGCAAGTGATATCTGATTAATAATAAAGGAATAAACATATTATTTTTTTTATTGTTAAAGGATAAATAATTAATATATCCAGTACACACCAAGCCAGCAAAACATATTAATATTTCAAATGAATTTGGATAAAGTTTAGCAACGATCCGTTGCAGTTTATTTTTTTCTCAATCACACACATGATCATCAGAATCAAAAATTTATTTTATTTATAAAAGCAAAGAGTATTTTGCAATCACTGTGCTAGTCCAATGATTAATATTTCTAATTATTTATTAAAAAAAAAAAAAAAAATATTCACTTATTGAAGTATTGGTGGCTTTTCTTATGAAATCCGACATTAATATTACAATGCTAGAATGATAAAGTAACCTGTACAGTGTACAGTGTATACTTATCAGACACCTACTTAGGAACTTATTTCTGGGTCCGCAATATTTTTGTAGAAAAAAATAATACATTTAATAAAGATTTTTGTGAATTTACGTTTTAATATAGCGTAAGCCCTCTCTTTGTCTACGTGCTTGATTCACATTCCCTTACCGCCTTAGCATTACTGACACTAACATTTTGGTGAGTGAAAATACGTGATCGTGCAAATAAAATAATCTACTTCAGTATTTATTGGATCAATTCCTATCTTATGCATCGATCATTGTTTAAATTATTTTTTGACGTGTTTTTTATAACCTCCTCAATATTTAATATCTACAAATGATCAGGGTAGTAATTATATATGTATGTATGTGTGTGTGGGTAATAAAAAGCAAGTTCAGAAGGCTAGGTATCTTCTCTGCTGGTCAAATTGACTTGTCGAAGGTCGAGAGAGAAAGAAAGCTGGCTGGCTGGCTGGCTGAGCAAAGCAAAGCAAACCAAAGCTAAGCTAAGCATAGCTAAGCTAAGCCTATCGTTTGCGTGCGTGCATTGAAGGTTACTCACCTGTTCCTCCTCAGCCTTCAACCTTAACAGAAAAAAAAATCCTCATGCATACAGAAAGAGAAAGAAACAGAGGGGGGGGGGATACAAACAAATTAATTAGAATGTTTTTCGTCTATTTTTTATCAATTTCACTTTTGTCGATTGTACCTATATTGAACCAATAAATTAAAACAGAGATGAGTAAATTTACCTTTGATCAAATTTTTTCTAAACTCATTGAGCAGCAACATCACCTGATAAAAGCCAACCATCAACTATGTACAAATATTCCGCACCGTTTCGATTTAAAGACGAAACCTTCGAAATGCACTAACACTGCACAGTAAAATTTACCTGCATCTCGGATCCAAAAAGGGAAATCTTAATTATGAATTTTTCACTTCTTAAACCGGAATAAAGTCGAGGCCAATTCCGGTTTATTTTTATCTAGCTAACTGTTTGTTCATATATTTATTATCAGCTCAATAGAAAGTAATAAATACTCTAGAGTCAGTTTATTTTGCAACAACGTTATCTTGTTTGGTACCGCTTTGTTTGGTTCATCGACCAGAAGTACCTTGGGGTTCCCTTGAGGCTGGTCCCATCATCGCCATCACCATCACCAAGGCACGCCAGCCAGCCTCTCCAGTTCCAATCCCGTTATTTCGAATTTACTCTCCGATAAGTGCATCGAATAACAACGCCGTTAGAAAAGAAACAACGAGGCCTATAAATATTACCCCAAAATTGACACATTTCACCTTAATATGATAATTTTTTCATTTTAATTTTCAAAAATGTGTATTAAGTTTATCAGCAAAATATATCATTCAAGATTATATTTCAATTAAATCAGCATTAAAGACTAATATAGAAATGATCACGATGATGGAAGCATTTCGAATATAAATAAAAGATTTCAATTTGCCGATGGTAATAGATTCAAATTTTCTTAGAAAAATCATAAGATGGTGTCATTTATTAAATCCGATGGAATGGAATATTTTTAATTATATGTCATCGAGGTTCGCAACTCGCAGGTGAGCCAGATGGCCCGGATTGCTGTTACTGGCTCGATTCCCTAGGGGGTGAAAACAACCCTTCTGACATATAATTACAAATATTCCATTCCATCGGATTTAATAGATGACACCATCTTATGATTTTCTAAAAAAAAAAAACAGTTATATTCTTTTTAATTAATGGATTTGGGGCCGCCCATAAATTACGTGCCAAAATATGACCGGGGATCTTAAAATTGTCATGTCACAAAAGTCAAATTTTTTTTTTTAATTTTCATACAAATTATAGATATAAAAGTGATAGTGTGACGTCTCAATACAGGAGGGCCTTAATGAAAATGTGACAGAATGTGACACAGGGGGAGGGGGTTCTAAAAATCTTGAAATTCGTATGACCTAATTTATGGACGGCCCCTTTTATGATATTTGAGGGGCTTATAAGTACCAATTTACCATATTAAATTTATAAAATTAATTACCTTTAGTCTTTCCTTGAATACTTTAGGTACCTATATCTTTCATTATCATAAAGGAGGGCAGAGAGAGGGGGGATGTGAGAGTTACCCCCTTACTACAACCCTTATCAAATATTCCTAGTACCAATATTACATGTTTAAAGTTGCCATTATGTAGAAATAGAGATATGAAAGTATTTATTTAGCCTGGGCTAGAGAGAAATTAGAAAGTCTAAAATTTAATTAGTTTTCATATTTAGAAAAAAAAACAACAAACATTTTGGCACCAGAAAGAACTTTCCATGGCCTTCTATTCTTGAGCTATCGTGGGTATCTTAATCCAGGCAGACAAGACACATAAGGCCTGACGTTAAAAAAACCCTTGCCATTATCCTTGATAGCTGATTAACTATTAATTCTATTTCTTTTTTGTTTGATTTTCTTTCCACTCAGCAAACCGTTCACAATTGTAGATCAAGGCATCCTTGCTCATTTTCCACCATTTCTAGACACAAAAAACTTTACGTAACCCTATTTCACAAGGCTATCTAATATTTTACATTGAGCACAAAATTTACGTCTTAATTTTAATATTTTTAAATACTATATCGCTTTTCTATAAAAAAATATAATTTTTGAAATTTTACTATTAAAATTCTGCCCATCATTTGATAAGTATTAACTGATTGGTTGTTAAAAAAAGCAAGGTCAGAGTACGTACGTAATATACTTCCTCTTAGAGACAACCTTTTCCTATGAATTTAGAGAAGTTTTTATCCTTCTATATTCGATTTGCTTGAAACCACGTAATTTGTGAGCTTCAGTTAAAGCAGCTGGGGGAGCTCTTATCATATTATTTTTAGAAAGAGCGGATAAACAATATCTACTTCTTTTTTTATCTATATTGATAAAAAAAAGTCATATTGACAACTTTCTACCATTGTCCATGCCCTTTGGTCCTCGATAAGGTTTAACTTCGACATGGATTTATCTTCATCCCCCACTGTATGGTCATATTTTTTCTTCAATTTCATTTTATACAAGAGAGAGACCAACTTGGGGTCTTTTTGAACAATCCTTCACGTTCTGGTAGATTTTTTCATGAAATCTCGTTCGTTATGCTTCTTTACTTTAAAGAAAACACTTTTGACATAATTTTGAAAAGAATTCTTTGAAATGTTTGTTCTTTTTTTTGCGTCACAAAATGAAACCCCCGCTGTAAATTTGGACACCATATCCCTCGTGACCATAGGAGATAGGAGCTAGGAGATTAACCGCGAGTAGTCGTTGCTCCCACGCACGCATCTGGGACCTGGGACCTTGACCAGGAGGTCGTCGTCCCTCGAAAAGCAAATTCCATCCAGCCTTTCACCATCGTCACCCTACCCTCCTAGCCTCCTCTCCCTTCTCTTCCACAAACACAACAACAACAACAACAACAACATGAACAGCGCCCAATATCAAATAGAATTTCTTCTATCTAATACCTAGAATATCGATTGATTGATTAATTGAATTTGCTTTGTTTCTGTTTCAGATGGGTCTGCGACGATTTGCCTCAATTGAAATTGCCTCTCGAGAACAACATCCTCTGCAACTACGACACCCGAAGGTAAACTGCCCCCAAACACGCTTCTTTCAATTTCTAAATGGAGAACCCAGACACGAGAGCGATATCACTTTCTTAGATTGATTAATTAATTAAAGAGAAGCTTCGGAAATAGAATGTCTTGCATCAAATCAGACCCCATATATTTTATCAAATCAATTATAATAAAAAAGAAGAAAAAAAACTGTATTGGAAATAACTCGACCTCTCTATAATCTCGTTTTGGGCCCCATAAAGATTTATAATAAATATTACTAATCTGAGAGAGAATCATTCGGAATGGATCTCTAATGACAAAATTAGAAAATTATTTAAGTTAAGTTAAGGTTGACACTCCGAAATATATATAGTGAGAAAATTCTCTCTCTTTTATTTCTTACACGTGAAACAAATGACCTAGTGAATAAAGCCCACTGCACACGAGGCTTTTTCCTCTACCTGTTACCATAGTATTTTCCAAAAAATATTTTTATTTTATTAAAATATGTCTCACCTTGCCCCAACACCAGATGGACTCTCTAAAAATTATTATTTAAGTTTTATAATGGCGTTTCGGGTTCATAGAAAATCACAAGACAATCAATCACAAATTCATCAATTTGGACCAAAAAATATATATTTTTTTTTATTTTTATTTTATTCATTTATTTTTTTTCAATGGAATATTATAAATGGGGAGTCGGGTAGCTCAGTCAGCTAACGCACTGGCTTCGTTTCGGCATCGATCGATTATAACGATGTTGAAGTGGAGGTTCGGGGTTCGATCCTAGCTGGCAAATAAAAAGTTCTACCGGCTGAAAACTCGGCTCCCTCACTAACCCTACTAACACTTTACTTATGTGCTGTCTAAATGGGCTTTGTTCCCGGTGACATTAAATAAATAAATTTAAAAAAAAAAAAAAAAAAAAAAAAATATAATTATTCATTGAAAATATTGCAAAAAATTCAAATTTTTCAATTTCCTGTTCTAAACACTAGTGCAAACTCAATAGATTTCAGCTAAAAAACAACGTTTTCTTCTGATTATCTATTGTTTCAATCAGAATTTTATAAAAATGAGTTTTTACTCTAGATAATAATCAAGTTATATTAAATAAAATTTTAAGATATTTTTTTATTTATTTTTACTTGTTTTCATTTATATTTAGTACCAGCTTAATGATTTCAGGGGGGGGGGGGGGTATGCTTTTGCCCATTAAGATTAAGGGAGTATGGTCTAGGTCAGTGATGGCGAACCTTTTGGATTTGGCGTGTCAAAATTCAGAAAAAACCTGACTTAACTCGGCTGGTGTGTCACATCTAGAAATATTCATAATTTTGTGATAGTTGAAGCCCTAGTAAAAAAACAAACATATTTTGATTAAATTGAAAGTTTTTGTGCCGAGGGTAGCAGCATTTTTATATATTGAATGAGACAATAAAAGAGTGTGTCTTCTGCTGAAATTAATTCCAGCAGAAGACACACTCTTTTATTGTCTCCTTCAAAACAAATTTTGGAAGTATTTATTTATTCAAAAATAAAACCTAATTATTCTTTAATTTAGTGACTTAGTGAATTAAGCGCAACCTCTTTTTAATCTTCTTGAGCGAAGACCGCTCGTAAAATGATGCGTGTCACCCAAAATGTCTTAACGTGTCACTATTGACACGCGTGTCGTACATAGGTTCGCCATCACGGGTCTAGGTTCTTGGTGAAACATATTTTGGTAAAGTAAAGAAAATTAAAAAAAAAAAAATTCTTAGTGAAGGAGACAATAAAAGAGTGTGTCTTCTGCTGGAATTATAAATTTTATTTATTTATAATTTATAATTCCAGCAGAAGACACACTCTTTTATTGTCTCCTTCAATATATAAAAATTCTGCTACTCTCGGCAAAAACTTTCAATTTAAAATTCTTAGTATTTTCACAAAAATATACTTTATAATTATATTTGTGAAACCGACCTAGAATTTAAAAAAATTTTAATTTTCTTTATTTTATCAAGAAATGCCTTTGAATTCCCTCTCTTCTTCTTTTTTGGACCCGTTAGCAATTATTTTTTTTAAAGCCCTTGTCTTTATTTTTCTAATTAAAAATAAATTCAATTGTGACCAAAATGTTTTTGTACCTTGCAAAGTATTTTAATTGACTTAGTGATAATAATTAAAGTACCTATACAGTTTTTCTAACTGAGAATGGATGATTTTAACTATTCTTGAACATTTCAAGAGGAACTGTTGATCTAATTTCAGTATTTTCCTCCAAGATATTCTAATCCTTTCACAATTAGATAATTTAATTTTTTCTAATTTTGTCAAGGGCAGAATTCTTTTCGAAACCTCTTGTCTGTTCTAGATTTCGATTTCACGGTAATATTTCATTTTCAATTTGAGGCCGTAAATTGTAAATGTTGGTTTCGTGTCTCCGTTACCTAGACTGGTTTGTTTCCCTCATTCGAGCGATTGATGCACTTATAGTACTACTTCAAGATGGAACCCTCAAGATTTACAGGCCATGCGATTGCGTGATGTCCGTGATTTACGACACGTTTCTTCAGTGCATTGAACTAAAGACAAGCCAACAAAATGGCTTGTCTTGTTCCATTGCGACCTTCGCCAAAGCCTTGCTGTTGACCCTTTCTTTCAACAATTCCAGCCACAATTGTCAAAACAAAAGGCTCCAAAAATGACCCTGCCTCATCTCCTATTGATTGATAGATTTGAATAGATCTTTGTTTAATGCAAACAATATGAACATAATTCTTTGTTTTTTCCTTCGGTTGATTCCCTGAGCTATTTCATTTCGTGTTGTCTGTCTGTCCTTCTTTGGGATCGGCTTCTTTTTTCCGGAACCTCTTATATGGCTAGCTTTATATAAATATAGATAGATTGTGAGCTTGCTTGCTATGCTTGTTAAAATCAACTCTCACTTTTGAATTCTTTTCTAACCTGTTGGGTTTCTTGCCTTTTTTTTTTTTTACTTACATGTCAACTCTTTTTTTTCTCTCTCAACCGAAGTTTTTCCAAATGTGTTTTTGTTGAAGTTGTTCAAATAGAATTTTCTTTTTCTATACAACCAATAGAAGGTATCCAATTGTTTTCGATATCTCATTAAATGTCTCTGCCTTCATGAATTATTATTATTTCAATTGTTTTTTTTTTGTCCATTTTGGAAATAAATATCTTCTTTCTTTCTAAAATAAAAAAATAAAAAAATCTAAACCAAAAACATTTTTTTTTCTTTTTCTCTAAATTTCTATTTAAGAATGGACACTTGTCTTTTTGAAATATATATATTTTTTTTAATGATATTGATGTAAGAAGGAGATACACTAGAAGGTCCATCCTTTAATGGGCTGGCCCCTCCATCCTGAAAAGAATAGAGTAGAAGGAAAGAAGCCGGGATCACGAGCCAAATCTCAGAAAGTTAGATACAATCCAATATCCAATTTACTAAGTTTTTAGGGGCTTCGAGCAGTGGTAAATTCTCCGATCGATAAATTAATTAGGTTTTTTTTTTAAATTTATCTCCCACTTAAATATGCTTGATATTTAAATTCCCTCTTTTCCCCGTATAAAATGATCATACAATTTGTAAAAAATTGTCAGGGAAAAAACGTCTTTATTTCCTTGACTTATAACGTCAAGCAAATACCTATAGTTGACGTCAAGCAAATACCTCTAGTAGCAACGTGTTATTTATTTGTATAAATCACTGCTTGGAGCTGTCAAAGCATCAGAGCAGAGCACAGTGTCAGGTTTTCTTTCCCTGCTAGATGATTATTATTTATTACTTAGTTTTACTTTTAGGCTATAAAAAACATCTGAAACGTCTCCCGAGAACTTTTATGTATCCACGTGGTTTGTTAACCCATTAGTAGTTGAAGTTATCAGAACTAATTTCAAATTGGAAATTAATATTATTTCAAAGCTAATGATAATTAAATATTAATGGACGGAGGAACCACCTCATTCCTAACAGTTTATTTTTATTTTTTATTTAAATTATTAAATTTGTTTTATATACTTCTTACTGGAGTTATTATAAGCTAATTTCTCTCTGTTCTGGCAATTCCCTAGCCTTTAATTCTTTTTGTAACTTGAAAGAAAGATATAATATACTTCGTGGGAAAGGGTAGAGGAAGTTGATTTCCCTCTAGAAGAAATGGAAGAAGTCAGCTGCTTAGGACAGACAGACAGACAGACAGGTGGTTCAGGTGCTCCAAGCATTTTAAAACTCCCTTTACTTTATTCATATATTTTTATCATTATTTTGTTTTGCTCCGCCTCTTTAATTATTAATACAATCGAAAATCTAAAAAAGTTGAAATTGTTCTCTTATTGTTATAATAATAATCGTTATATTGTATAAGAGGATTGAAGAAAGATTGATTTATCCTTTTACAAAGCATTTTTCAATCAGTTTTCTCTTCAATATTTGCACTTTGTGTTGTTTGTCTATTGTAAAGAATGTTGTTCTTAGCAAAACTGAGATAAGACTTGCAAGTAAGTACTATTCTAGACTTTTCCCCACATACACACTAACTCTTTGGATTCCCACCCACAAAAATAATATATATATATATATTTTTTTTTCGATTTTTGTATTCAACATCCTTAAAAAATGAACAAGCATGATTTACATCAATATTTTTTAAGAAAATTCTCATTAATTTATAACAAGCTGACGCCCGGGCCTCCGGCCCAGCGTCCACTAGCCCCTGGCGGGAAGCGTCTCGTTTTATGGTTAAAATTTATATAGATAATAGCTGACCCGATTTAAAAAATAATAGTTTTGAAAATAAATTGAAAATGCAAATAATTATAGAATAGATATTAAAATAGTAAATGAATTATATATTACTTGTCAAAATTGTTCCCTTAACCAAAAATAATATTGACAGTTGAAAGATTTCCAAAAAGCTATTATCGGCCATCTTGTTTGTTTGCTTTTACCCCCAGAGAGGCGCTGGCGTTGTTTTCTCGAAAAAATATTTTTTACATGTCACATGTGTGATATCTATAAAAACACTATATATAAAAACACTCGTGTATTTGAATGGAATGTTGTGTGAAAATTTCAAAGAAATCGGTGAAGAACTTTCGGAGATCCTTCAACGTATCATTTAACTGTAACAGTACATTTTTATTTATATAGATGTAAATCTATCAACTACGGAAAAAAAATAGCATCTTCAAAACAAATGAATTTTTAAAATTCAAAATTAAGAATGTAAAATAGAAAAATATATTAATTATTAATAATTTATATGAAAAAACAAACGTACTTGACATATTCGAGTTAATTGTAAAGTATTAAGAGGTGAACCGTAAAATGTTTTCAGGGTGGACCAACCATGGTAAAATTATAAAAAAATATTTAAATCATCTAGTATATTCTCCAAGATTAAGCTTCATTCTGAAGGCATTTTCATAGATAAAGATAAAAGTACGAGTCAACTGAACCCTAGTGATCTGTTAAAATGGAACTTGTTTTGCCATGAACTAGCAAACTTGTTTGTTTGTCACTACGAACCAATTTTGTGATCTTACTCGAAATCATTTTCCATTTATGGAGCATTTAAGTATTACGAAACGCTTTTTGTAAGTTTTTTGAACCCTCCAAAGGTAACAGATCATAACAAATAACCAGCCCCACCATAACAAATTGAATCCCCCCCCGTTTAATGTTGTGTAATACTTGAACGTTCCTTTAGCATAAAGCCTCATTTAAGTCACCTTGAAAATAAAAGTTCATTTATTTTATCAAAAATAATATGTATAAATTATCTTACTTCTTAAAATGTTGTAATTTTGAATATTTTTTTACATAATACATATTTTTATTTCAAATAATATTTTCTCTTTTCTGAGTTTATGCCATTCACACATATGGTTTAATAGTCAGTAATCATAAAATTTAATTGGGTCAGAAATGCAGACGATCTATTTCAATGTTGGCAGTTCACAGAGAATCTGCAAACAACTAACTAACCTCAATATTCTTGTTGATTCTGTCTGTGCATAGATGCCAACTAGTCTTCAATGACCGAATTTTTTAATCAATCTCTACTTTTAGTTATTATTATTTATTTTCATCAGGTAATAAATATTTCTAGAAGTTATATCTAAGCGGCTTGGAGTGTATCTGTAAATTTTTTCTAGCTCACCGCGGAATCGAAATCTGATAAAGAACCTGATTTTTATCAAATTTACAGATTTAATAATTTTCAATTTTTTTCAGAACTTGGATGTATCCTATAATTTAGATATAAGGTATTTTGTTCTATTGTTATTTCTAAAAGTAATTAATCATTAGCTTTAAGTGAATCTCCCTTGTCACAATGCTAAGTGTTTGGTTTTTGTTGCAGTTATGAAAGCATGAAGGGCCTCTGCGACAAGTTCAATCGCGCCATTGATAGCATCGTTCAATTGGTAAGCCAAATCCACCTTATCTCTTTTAATCAGTAGAGATTGTGGTGTTGGTGCAAGGTGAAACATCTTTAATAAAGATAAGAGTAAATAGATATTTTATTTAATATGGATTTACTATGAGTTAAGGATACTGGGTCACTTATTTCACATTAAAATTAAAAAATTAAAAGATATAAAAAGATTTTTCTTTTTCAATATATATATTTCGGGCTATCAACCCATCTTCAGGAAATACAGAAGGTAACTAAATAAAATTTATTGAATGACAGGCTATATATGTTTATTGAACAGAGAGACAGAATTTATCAAATTATTTTTATTTTTAAAAGGACACTTTCTCTTAAGCTGTTATTCAGAAAGAAATTCGGGTTGACCTTTATTTACATAGGATTGTTTGGGTAAAAGGCAAGTTTGTGAGGTCATTGACTTATGTCTCAGGGTTGGAAATGATTTTTACATTTTGATATTAAAAAATCAATTATTATATTTGATTTTATATCTAGTTGATTGTTGATAACATTTTCATCATTTGACAAGGCATATTTTATTTCCATGGATTCAAGAAGGTCCAATCTTAATCCTTTTCTTTCGAAATGAATAGGGGAGGGGTTAGAAGGAGAAGGTACATGATCTAAGGCATATAGATGATTAGCAAATGCGGAAGTAGAGTCTGGATTTATGGGCTGGTTTCTTATTAATTGTCTGTGGGAAGCTAAATGTTCTTTATGCCGTTTTATAAAAGATCGTCCCGTTTGGCCAATATAAATTGCCTCGCAATCATCACAATTTAATTTGTATACACCAGATCTATTTATTTTATCAATTTTGTCGAGTTTATTATTTATTAATTGGGAGGATAAATTATTTATATTATAAAGGGCTGGAGTGATACCATGCTTCTGGAGAATATTTGCTATTGGATAGGTTATATGTTTGGAAATAAAGGGGATTCTTTTATAGATTTTTTCCGATTCGATTGTGAGGGAATGTAATTGCGAAAGCGTGTGTTTTTTATTAATTTTGAAAAATAATTTTTTAATGATTTCCTTGCTATATCCATTATTATGTGCTATATCATAAATGGTATCTAATTCAATATTAAAATGTGTAATGCTAAGAGGGGTTAAGATTAATCTATTGATCATTGAATAAAAGGATGAAAATTTAGTATTTGTCGAATGGTTAGAAGAAAAGGGGATGATCGTGTCAGTGAAAGTCGGTTTTCTAAAAATATTAAATTCTAATTTTTGATTGGTGATGGTTATAGTTAAATCTAAAAATGAAATAGTTTTATTGCCTATTTCTAATGTGAATTTAATATTTTTGTGGATTTGATTTAGATAATTACTAAGTAACTGGATCCCTCTAGTCGTACCAGACCAAACAACGAAAATGTCATCAACATATCTTCTCCAGAATTTGATATAATTATATGAGGGGTTAAAGGGAGACATTACGATTTTTTCAAAATTGGACATATAAATTTCTGCGAGAAGGGGACTTAACGGACTGCCCATCGGTAAACCGGTTTTCTGTTTATAAAAAACATTGTTGAAGACGTAATAATTTTGATTGAGGCATAGGTCAATTAATTTGAAGATTTGAGTACATTGAGTAGGGTCTTGAATATTGTCTAGAATTATTTGATTTAATATTAACTTGAGTTCAGGGATAGGAATTGAGGGGAAGAGACTTTTCACATCAAAGGATATGAGCTTATCAGAGTTATTGATTTTTAAATTTTGGAGATCTTGAGTTAAGTCTAGAGAATTTTGATTGACAAATTTGAAGTGAACATATTTTTTAAGATGTTATTAAGATATTTACATATCTTGTAGGTGGGAGCATTGACATATGTAACTACTGGTCTAATTGGATGGTTGGATTTATGGAGTTTGGGGAGGCCGTATAATATGGGAGGTTGCGGGTTCATTAATCTTAGAAAATATAAATTTGGGTTATTCGGAAGTTTTACAGTAAATGAATTGAGAGTATTTATTACATCATTTTGAAATGTATTGGTCGGATCGGATTTTAACACTTCAGCTCCACTTGATGTGATAAAGTCATTCACTTTCATGATATATTCACTTTTATTTATGATAGTAATGGTTTGTCCTTTATCAGCTTTGGTTAAAATGAGATTGTGATCATTTATTTTGGATTTGATAGATTTGATAATTTTGTGTTCTTGAGATGGAGTTTTTATATGGGCTTTTTCTTCTTCAGATATTTGTTTAATTTTTACAGCTATCTCTGTTTTAATTTCTCTAGGATAGTTGTGTAGAGCAATTTCGGTATCTATTGCTAGTGATCGAAAGTTTTTGGAATTATTTATATTTGTGGGAGCATATTTTAATCCTTTGGAAAGTAATTCAATCTCACTTTTCCAATTTCAGAATCGGAAAAAATCTATAAAAGAATCCCCTTTATTTCCAAACATCTAACCTATCCAATAGCAAATATTCTCCAGAAGCATGGTATCACTCCAGCCCTTTATAATATAAATAATTTATCCTCCCAATTAATAAATAATAAACTCGACAAAATTGATAAAATAAATAGATCTGGTGTACCTACAAATTAAACTGTGATGATTGCGAGGCAATTTATATTGGCCATAAACGGGACGATCTCTTATAAAACGCGCAAAGAACATTTAGCTTCCCACAGACAATTAATAAAAGCCAACCCATAAATCCAGACTCTACTTCCGCATTTGCTAATCATCTATATGCCTTAGATCATGTACCTTCTCCTTCTAACCCCTCCCTATTCATTTCGAAAGAAAAGATTAAGATTGGACCTTCTTGAATCCATGGAAATAAAATATGCCTTGTCAAATGATGAAAATGTTATCAACAATCAACTTAGATATAAAATCAAATATAATAATTGATTTTTTAATATCAAAATAGTAAAATCATTTCCAACCCTGAGACATAAGTCAATGACCTCACAAACTTGCCTTTTACCCAAACAATCCTATGTAAATAAAGGTCAACCTGAATTTCTTTCTGAATAACAGCTTAAGAGAAAGTGTCCTTTTAAAAATAAAAATAATTTGATAAATTCTGTCTCTCTGTTCAATAAACATATATAGCCTGTCATTCAATAAATTTTATTTAGTTACCTTCTGTATTTCCTGAAGATGGGTTGATGGCCCGAAATATATATATTGAAAAAGAAAATTTTTTTTATATCTTTTAATTTTTTAATTTTAATGTGAAATAAGTGACCCAGTATCCTTAACTCATAGTAAATCCATATTAAATAAAATATCTATTTACTCTTATCTTTATTATCTCTTTTATCTCTCTTGCGCTCAAGACGCTCAAAACAAACAAAACATACCCTATAGATCGATCATCAATAGAGATCTGGAATGGATTTATTTTCGACAAGTGTTCCCTATATATGGCTAACCTTGGTGCAATGTTTTAATAGGTGCTTTATTCCTTGTTATTGGCATTAATAATTCAACTGGTGAGCAGATGACATGGCCGGTTTCGTTCATCAATGCCATCCATCAAGTTAGGAGTCTCAGCTCACTTCCTAATTCGATTCTCTTCCCCGTATCAAACACATTTCCTCTAGAAGAAAGACAACGAAGATTGTTGCAATGATTGATTAATCCGCAAAACTCGACTGGTTGGTTTAGTTGGGCAAAACATCAAATACCTACCGGAAGTCCAGGGTTCGCTTCGTTTCTTTGACCTGCCCCACTAACTATATCTATTTTTTTCCTTTCAAAAATTTATCCTATTCCCCCCCCCCCCCCCATAAAAAGTCAAATATTATATAATACCTAATTTATGATTGAACATTTATTTAATACATTTTTTCAGGTAGTTAAATATACTTTAGTATTTGCCTTGTACTTTTTGATTAAACTTTTCCCTAATAATAAATTGTGTAATGGCGCCCATTACGTGATTTATTTTACCCTTATCTGTCATTTACCCCTAAAAATTTGTTAATTAACGATTGTTCACTAAAATTATGGCAGTAGTTGATTCTTGGCTACTTCTTAAAAAACAGTTTCCAACCTCGTCTTTAAAAATAATATCCCACTCCATTTCTTTTTTTGATTGGTGTCATTTTCTTTGGAATAAACCTTGTGTTCTTTTACGTAATAATTCGATTAAAGATTGAAGAAGCCTCAGAAACGACCTGAGAAATTCCGACTGCCCTCTCTCCTAATTCCATTTGCTTGAATGTTCTTTTTTGCCCATTATGAAGCGTTCGCTTTTAGCAGATGCATGCGTTGGTTCCCTTTGGGAACAGATTGGATTGAAGATTGACCTAATTCCCTCTCGGCTGCATTTGCTCGCTATTTTTCCTCATTTCCTTGGTCTATTTCCGAATCACTGGCAAGTTTGAAGGCGCCCAAACCAAATAAATAAACCATCGCGGCTGTTTCCTTTGTTCTTCCTCAGTGAAATCAGGTCAACATATACATGAACAGATTCATCGATTTGACTGAAAAATTGGAGGAAATAATGTTTGGATGTATTCTTAGCGGGTTGACTAGCAAAGCAAGCAACCCTACCTGAGGGTGACTTCCGGGGGCGCTAACCCTCGTGGTATCGATTGGTTCTTCTCGTTGCCTTGAACCCCATTGGCTCCAGCCACTGTCAATAACGACCCTCCTAGGCTACCCGCTACTCATTCATGAAAACAACGTTCGGCTTTTTATTTTATTCTCCCACTAACCTTGGATTTTATTTTATTCAATCTAAATTTATCATAAAATGGCTGACGAATCACATAGAGACACTTACGTGTTCATTCCTATTCATATGCTAATCCCTACATTTAGAAAATACTAACGAATCAGGTATGCCTGGTACTCTTATCAAATTTTGTTTTTATGTCCCAGTACCCAAACTATTTAGTTTTGTAAAATGTGCCCAATTTCAAAAGTGAGATCGAAACAAAGTGATAAATAAGCTGACGTGTTCTGATGTGGCCATTCACATGACTTTACCATACAATCTGGTCTCTCACTTATATTTAATAAAATTATTTATAATCATGTAGGGGAGGGGGATTAGTTTTTGCATTTTTAGACTTCTGGGGCCCCACTGATTATGTATACAAAATTTGGTTGAATTTTCTCAAATAGCCTAGATTTTTCATTGTTAACCCCCTCCCCCCTTAATTTTGGGTCGATATGCACCAAAATCTAACCAGCTCTTAATCTCAATGGACCAAAACTACGTGTGAAATTTGGTTTTGATATTCACACTAGTTTTTGAGCTAGCTCGTCCACAAAAATTTGGTAACGCACAGACTAACTAACAGACATTTTGACAAAACAATTATTATCTCGAAAAATATAATTTTTTCGATGTTCACTTATTACAGCTTTTTTGTAAAGTGAAATGCCCTGGTTTCGCTCATTTTTTGAATTAAAATAGTTTCAGCCGTTTTTGAGATATTTCGAAAAAAAGAAGGAAAAAAACCACTTTTTTCATGCACGATTACAATACTTGACCTTACCCTGTATGTACTAGAAATCATAATCAAATGACATTTTGTTGACCATTTAATTTATACCTTAATTAATAAATTGAATGTTACTCGTAACATTCTTTCAAAAGCTTACTCATCCGAATTCATAATAAAACTTTAAAGTAAAAGAATAAGTGAAAATCGTTATTATAAACATTTTTTTTTCTCTCTTTTGAGTATATGGTAGGTATGAAATAGAATCTTTTTGTTTTCTGTTGGTTGGCTTAGTCCATCCATGGTGGAGTTGTTAGCCGACCCCTTTATCGATCGTCTCAAGTGAACGAAGACCTGCAGTAGAACAATGTACAGTTAGAATAACAACAGACAGACAGACGTGCATAAAACAACGTGCCTGCCTCTCCACAGGAATCTTCAAATGTTTTTATTTCTTTGCTCATTAAGTAAATTATTTTTAACGTTTCGATTTCGTCCTCTACTAATGGAATAAATAGAAATTTGTAGAGAGCATTTGAACATAATTAAATTGCATAGCGATTTCGTGAATTGGATTCGATATGTCAAGTTCTTAATTAAAAATTGTAATTAATTTTATATTTGAACCATTGAATAAACAACTTCCAAACCATCAACCTGTCAAGGTTGACCTAAAGCTGAAAGAAGATCTTAGTCTAATCAAGAGAATTATTAAAATTAGTTAGTAGGTCACCTGTTTTTACTTTACCATACAGGTTATGGTGACGTATTGTAATCGTGCATGAAAAAAGTGTTTTTTTCCTTCTTTTTTTCGAAATATCTCAAAAACGGCTGAAACTATTTTAATTAAAAAATTGAGCGAAACCAGGGCATTTCACTTTACAAAAAAGCTGTAATAAGTGAACATCGAAAAAATTATATTTTTCGAGATAATAATAGTTTTGTCAAAATGTCTGTTAGTCTGTCTGTTAGTTAGTCTGTGCGTTACCAAATTTTTGTGGACAAGCTAGCTCAAAAACTAGTGTGTATATCAAAACCAAATTTCACACGTAGTTTTGGTCCATTGAGATTAAGAGCTGATTAGATTTTGGTGCATATCGGCCCAAAATTGAGGGTGGTGGAGTGGGGGTTAAAAATAAAAAAATCTAGGCTATTTGAGCAAACTCAACCAAATTTTGTATACATAATCAGTGGGCACACAGTAATCTAAAAATGCAAAAACTATCCCACCTACATGATTATAAATAATTTTATTAAATATTAAATATATGTTAAGTGAGAGGCCAGGTTGTATGGTAAAGTCAAGTGGATGGCCCCATCAGAACACATCAGCTTATTTTTTTATTTTTTTAATAATATTCCTTTAAAAGTTGAAATAAAATCTCATATCTTTAATATCTCTGGATTGTCAACATCTGGTGGTGAGTAAGCCACCTTTCCGATTAGGTACTAGATCGTTAATCTTAATAGACATGGGTTCGATTTTTAGATGAAACCACTTCATTATTAATTTTTAAGATATTTACTTTTCAATAATAAAAAAATAAATGAATTCATTCAAATTATCCGCTTCCGTTGACTAAACTTTAATGTTGATAAGTGGTTTCGTACATTAATAGATAGTAGAGAGAGAGCCAGCCATTTGCTTGAGTATCGATCTGCTGGTTGAATCAACTTGTCAGCTTGAAGAAGCCAATGGGTTGGTTGGTTGGTTGTCTGCTTGCTTCACTTGCTTGTTATCGCTGTGTCCGCGAGGAAGGAAGGAACTAAGCGAAACAACCATTCCCTAATAAATTGGGATCAGTGCATGCATGTTCGGTTGGACTTGACCGTTCCATCCATCGCATCGGCTGTTTGTTGTTGCTTGGTGATCGGTAACTTGGAACTTAGTTTACCCTCGGTATCGATTTGTTTATGTTGCTGCATGGTGTGCCAGTGCACTGACCCCGTCCAAATGGCACGCGCGCACCACAAGCACCACTAGAGAATTAGCTAGCTAGCTAACTAGCTATTTTTGCCCCAACTTCGATCTCGCTCTCTCTCTCTCTCCTCTTCGAGGTTTTAAAGAGCAACCCTGAACGTTGCATTGAAAACCCTCCAACCAAAGGGCATCCCAAAATATTCCAAAACAAACAAAACATTATTCTCAATGGAACTATCACATAAAGCAAATTGTCAAGAAAACCAGATATATAAATTTTGTTTTATATAAGTTATGTGCAATATTGGATCCAAGGGCTATGAGGGTAATTTATCAGGCTCTGTTTGAGATTATAATTAACTATGGTATAATTGCATGGGGGTGCATATGATAATGCAACGAAACCACTTATCACTATACTGACTAGACTTATTAAAAAAATTAAGGTACAATCTGACCTAGCTATTGATGAATTTTTTGTTGTTAACTCTGTTGTTTATTATTATTATGATGTGTGTAAGATGATGTATAATGAACATAGTGGCAGAACTAGACATAGATCAATTGCCCTACCAAAGATTAATAAGTCACTTGCCCAAAAATGCCTATTTTGTGGCAATTAAATATTTTAATAAACTCCCAAATGATCTTAAAAATCTGTCGTATGACAAAAAAAATATTGAGAAAAAAATTGGTTAAATGGATTGGATCTTTGTGATTTCACCCTGTGATATGTATGTAAATCTCTAATGTGAACTAATGTTTATCAATGAACACCATATTTCATTTATAGTAATTCTTTGTAAAATTAAATAATTATTAATTGTTATATATATAAGATAGATACGATTTTAATCCGGTCCTATGTACAGTTGACTTATCAACTCTATAGGACATGCCATATTGTATGTTGTGTATTTTTCTGGATAAATAAATAAATAAAAATGCCAAGCAATATATAATAAAATTTTGGTAGGAAATCTTTATTTAAATTCTTTGAATGAATAGTAAAAGTTTATTTCTTTTTCAATTTGTTGACCCCCTCGTAGTATTTTCGTAAAACTATTCTTTGCTATATTCCGGAAATCATATTATATTGCGATTCGATTTACTTTAAGAAATTAATGATCTTTATTTTTAAAGTAATTTGCTGGCTGGCCTTCGCCGATTATAGGTAATCTGATTCGGAAAAGGAAACATAAAATATTCTTGTTTAATATCACGCTCTCATTTTACTCTAGAAAAATTCTCGTAAGGTCACGTTCTGTTTACATTTTTTCCCTTACCCCAATCTGATAATTTGTTGTTGATAATAGAGCGAACTCTTTAAAACGGAAACAAATGTCGGCAAAGCTTGGAAGAAACAATTGGGGCCACCCATTGCTTGAACTACAGTCAGCCTGACTCATTGCCCATCATCTTCCTAGTTTATGGACAAACTCTGTGTGGGACGGAAAATTCACT
This sequence comes from Forficula auricularia, assembly GCA_024734495.1. Taxonomy (NCBI): domain Eukaryota; kingdom Metazoa; phylum Arthropoda; class Insecta; order Dermaptera; family Forficulidae; genus Forficula; species Forficula auricularia. The sequence goes on along the minus strand of JALMQS010000030.1, from coordinate 16,169,373 downwards.
TTCTTTTTACTTAACATTTAATAAAACCAAACCATTAGAGATCTTGGATAGGCAATTAAAAAACACTCTTAATATATATTCACTATTATATTGTGCAGGTATTTGTTTTAGGAAAATGATATTTCGACCTGTTCGAACTTTTATTTTATTGCATTTAGCCTCTTTGACTGGACAATTTCCAAAAAATAATTAACGTAATAGTAGAAATCAATTATTCCCAATTAACCTGTTACATATGTTGCTAATTACAATTGTTATTGGTGTCTAATGTTTCATTTACTTTTAACAGATATTGCCAATGTACTAGATGAAGGAGGAGGTATCAGCCAAAGATGGAATCACTGGGTTCAATAAAACTTTAATAAGACGTTTCGGCCTGAATTTTATTTGGCCATCTTCATTCTGAAACTTTTGGGTCCAGGCACGTTATAAATTCATATGAAGCTAAAAAAAATTTATTTTTGACAAGGCTCGATTCGATCACATATATGTACCGCATTTTGTGTATAACTCCTAATTGACTGAAGATGGCCAAATAAAATTCAGGCCGAAACGTCTTATTAAAGTTGTTTTATTGAACCCAGTGATTCCATCTTTGGCTGATACCTCCTCCTTCATCTATGTAGTACAGTTTCATCACAGCCACGAACTCTAACAATAGATATTGCCAATTCCTGTTTGTGTTGCCTATGAATATTTGAACATGTTTCTTCTCATGGATTCAGCCCCTTTCCCTTTTCGATAGAATAATTGTCATTGGTTGACAGAAAGACGGACAGACAGATTAGTTCTCTCTCGTTGGTTCGTTTGGGATTGCTCTCGGAGTGATTCTCTAAATTTAGTCGGATGTGGTCCCGGAATAGCTGTAGCTTGCTTTCTGCCCCTAAGGCCCTGACCCATGCCAGGAGACTCCCGGCTTGTTGCTCCTTAACCGTCCGATAGGATGCCCTTTAACTACCACCCACCCACCTAAACATACATTTTCAAACACAGGGAAGAAAAGAAAAAAAGAACCCTGACAAGTGCATTCCGGGCTCGCATACCGAGGATTCCCTAACAAATTGATGATTAACAGATTCTTATTTAAGTTTCGGCTTACAATATTTTTTAACATTGAAAGTATTTATAGCGAGGTTACCCAGGTAAAAGTGACATGAAATGTTGTGGAAAAAAGTCACAGAAAATCATGATAAATGATTATATCTTTCAAAATATTTGAGATATTAAATTCGTTCTTATTTCTCCTTAATAAGGAGGGTATGATTCAATTTGTAGAATATTTTTAGAATTTTAATTCAAGTACATACATGAATGAATTTGAGGTGGTACGAAAATCACCCAAAAATGGATACTTTGAGACGCACTTACATCGTCATTTATAATCGAAATAAAAAAAATCTAATTGATAACTATGATAATTTGACAGGGGTGGCCCACCTTTTCAGCAGGGCCAAATTTCAGAAATAATATTTCCTGTCGGGTCATGCACCTAATATTTTATTTCTTTTTTTTAATTAAAGCAAATAAGCAAGTGTGTTACATTTTCTACTAAGGTGACGATATAATAGTACAATTCAGATCTACAGCGCCTGTCAACGCAACCCGCAATGCAGTGCGTTCTATTTGAATGCATACCTTTTGACTCAGTTTTGCGGACCGCAGCCTCATGTGGGTGGGCCACCTCTGCTTTAAGAGATCGTTTCAGGGATACTTCAAACTCTATGATAGAAAAATATTATGTTTTTGACCCCATTTAAGATTAAAACCTTCTCAAAATAATCACATTATTCAAATTTTAATAGGATTTTTGATGGGAAGATGAACACAATTAACAATCCTAAATTTCAACTTTGTATCTTAGTGTATGTACTTAAAGAGCCCCATTTTCCATTTTAAAAGCAACCCAAAAAACGATATCGATATTAATATATTATTTAATTTATAAAAATTGGGCCGAATTTTAGACAAATTATTATCGTCCCTTAAAAATTTGCTAAAATATTGTACTTTAATTTTAAAATAGGGTAACTAACATTTTAAATGTAGTTTTTATTTTTATAAAATATGCAATCTATTCAATAATTAACTATATCCTAGAAAAATGTCGAAGTAATAAAACATCAATTCATCGATTGGATAGGATTCGAAGGTGTTTGTTTGTTTGTAGAGCTGCTGTATTGGTTTTAGAATTAAGGCGAGATGAAAACAGGAAGCGAATTGTTTACTTGCTGCTAAAATCTACATATTCCTAACCACCTGCAAATTGATTGCTCTCTTTTAGCTTTTCCTTTTATTGAGGGAGACAATAAAAGAGTGTGTCTTCTGCTGGAATTATACATTTTATTTATTTATAATGAGACTATAGTTTCGAGGCTTTGTCCTCTTCATCAGTCTATTACAATTGATTCACAGGAATTAATGTATGAATGGAAGGTTAAAATTTTCACGTGACTGAGTTAAGAATTGTCATTTATAATTGTTATTTTTTGGTTGTAGGTGGCGTTAATGAGGATTTAATTTGCGTGGCTATTTTTAAGATACGGCTTTCGGGAATTTCTATTTTTCGATTTAAGAATTTTTTTGGTGAATTATTATATGATTTTAAAATTTCTAACGATTCGAAAATACTAATTTTTAGGGGATCTAATTCTGATCTAATTAATTTAATATTTGATTTATCTGGAAAACTTTTCCTCCTATTATTAATCATATACTATATCTTATATTATATACCTATATATGTACTTGTACCGCTTCCTTTATTTAAATATTATTAAATTATTATCCAATTGCTTTTACTTTTTCATTGTATAACTGAAATTAAAATTTGGATTCAATTGAGTCCAGCTCGTAGTAGGCCCGCCCCGGCTTACCCACCAATAGTTGTTCAATTTGTTCTCTTCCCTGGATTTCTAATACATATTTTCAAACAGGATAGATTCTCAATAAATCAATGAATGAAACAAGATAAATTATTTATTATTTAGCTAGTAATATTACATATAGAAGAAATCAATACTCAAGATATATCTTATCAATTTTTAAGTTTGATTAGTTTTTTAGGGAACCCTTTTAATAATTAATTTGTTTTCTCCCTATCACAGCTCTTTTTTTTACCTTTCAAGTACATTTAAAATAAATATTTACCAATTTCAAACAATCAAGAAGAGTACTCACAAATAGGTGTTGTGTTTTCTTAATCTAATGATACTTTACTAAATTCAGAAAGAAAAATAAACTGCAACGGATCGTTGCTAAACTTTATCCAAATTCGTTTGAAATATTAATATGTTTGTTCCTTTATTATTAATCAGATATCACTTGCAATTTGTAGTTCATATTGACATTAATTCAAAAATAATTCTCATTTAATAGTTGAGGAATAACCATTCTACATTTGATTTTTGACATTTCGGTTATTATTGTAACCATTGCTGAAGACATGGTGGAATCGACTTAAAATCAAAAATAGCCATCGATTCTCATCTAATACTTGAGGAATAACAATTCTACATTAGGTATTTGACGTTTCGATTATTATTGGTAACCATTGCTGAAGAGATGGAGGAATCGACTTAAAATCAAAAATAACGATCGATTCTCATCTAATACTAGAGGAATAACCTTATTGCATTCCATTTTTGATGTTTTGACTATTAATGGAAACCTCTACTGAAAATGTGGAAGAATCGACGTAAAATCAAAAAGACTAAATTCTTTTTTGGTAAACAACTCAAGCTCAATGTAGAAGAATCGACTTAAAATCAAAAAGACTAAATTCTTTTTTGTTAAACAACTCAAGCTCAATGAGGAAGAATCGACGTAAAATCAAAAAGACTAAATTCTTTTTTGGTAAACAACTCAAGCTCAATGTGGAAGAATCGACTTAAAATCAAAAAGACTAAATTCTTTTTTGGTAAACAACTCAAGCTTGAGTTGTTTGCCATAAAAGAATTTAGTCTTTTTGATTTTAAGTCGATTTTTCCACATTTTCAGTAGAGGTTTCCATTAATAGTCAAAACATCAAAAATGGAATGCAATAAGGTTATTCCTCTAGTATTAGATAAGAATCGATCGTTACTTTTGATTTTAAGTCGATTCCTCCATGTCTTCAGCAATGGTTACCAATAATAATCGAAACGTCAAATACCTAATGTAGAATTGTTATTTCTCAAGTACTAGATGAGAATCAATCGATATTTTTGGTTTAAAGTCGATTTCTCTATGTCTTCAGCAATGGTTACTAATAAAAACCGAAACGTCAAAAATCCAATATAGAATGATTATTCCTCAAGTACTAGATGAGAATCAATCGCTATTTTTGGTTTAAAATCGATTTCTCTATGTCTTCAGCAAAGGTAACGTATAAGAAAACAACGCAGTTGCTATGGTTACTTATAAAAATTCCTCCCAAATTTTTAGCATTTCACAGAGAGAAGCCTATCCATTTACCTTACTTAAGCAAGGTAAATGAGCTATATTAAAACTTTCAAATGAATAAATTTTAAAGAATTTAAAAAATTAAAAAAAGTACTCTCTTACTCTAGAGTAAGGTACTTTAAAATATAATTTTACTAAAAACTTTATTTAACCTTTTTTGTGGTCCCCAAGGTACTTAATTAGGATATTAAATTTCATCAAAATTGGTTAAGTCATTTTCAAGATATTTAGAAAAAACTAAAAAAGTACTGAAATAAAGTACTAATGTTTGTGGGCCGATATGTACCAAAAACTAATCAGCGCTTCATTTTGTTAAACTAATGGTAGGTTTTCAATTTAATTTGAATCAGCGCAAAGGTGTGGAAAAAATCGTGGGCCAAAAAAACGATAACATACATCCATCCATACATACATACATACATCCGCACGCACTAAATGAAAAAATCGCACTTTTTGGCCTCTCGACGAGACCCCATGTAATTTTTGGCAAAACCGTCACGTGCTAAAATTCAACCTAATTGAATACTACAATTTGTGACTTTAATTGAGTCCATGGGTTCCGTAGTCTTTACCTGAGGACCCTTTGAAGCCACGCTTGCCCCGAGAGCGATTACAATACTTTACCCATGCTTTGCATTGGATAAAGTAATAATAATTCATACACAAGTAAATACATCAACGCTTTTGAATTTAGATCGACATTTAGAGAATGTATTTATAATAATTCTATACTTACATCTTGTCAATTACAATTGGGATTGGGATCTTGTAATTCACTTGTAACTAATTATATTGCCAGATACCTATGAAAAAATAATTTTTATAAAAAAAATAAAACCGACTTCAAAAAAATAAAATAAATTGCACTAAAAGGTATAAAATAATTATCTAATTTAGTTACAACTAAACGACGAAATATTTACATGAAATCACTTTTTGAAGTCGGTGCCAAACATATACATTTTATGTATCAAACTCGACGGATTTTACTTAGTACGATTGGCGGGTAAGCTCACTTATATAGTTTGTTTGGCACCGACTTCAAAAAGTGATTTCATCTAAATATTTCATCGTTTAGTTGTAACTAAATTAGATAATTATTTTATACCTTTTAGTGCATTTTATTTGATTTTTGAGTTCTTATTATTTTTAACCGACTTCAAAAAAGGAGGAGGTTCTCTATTCGACTGAATTTTTTTTTTTTTTTTTTTTTTATACCTATGTTACCTCATATCTCCGCCAATTGTCAACCGATTTTGAAATTTTTTTTGCATTGGGTCCAGTCTAGCTTCCGATTGGTCTCATTTTTTTCGTTTTTTTTTTTCATAGGTATTAGACCTTTTTTATTAGGTTTGTTTAGACCTAACCTCTTTGTTTATGAACCGATTTCGATGGTTCTTTTTTTATCCGAAAGGGGGTGTCTTAGGGATGGTGTCATATTAATTTGGTCAAGTTCTAATAATATGATCACTATTAATAACATCACTAAAAAGAGAAAAATAAAAATAATTTTTAAGAAAAAAATAAAAACCGACTTCAAAAAATTAAATGCAACAAATAAAATACACTAAAAGGTATAAAATAATTATTATCTTATTTAGTTACAACTAAACGACGAAATATTAACAGGAAATCACTTTTTGAAGTCGGTGCCAAACATATACCTTTTATGAATCGCACTCGACGGATCTTACTTAGTACGTTTGGTGGGTACGCTCGCTTATAGGTATAGTTTGTTTGGCACCGACTTCAAAAAGTGATTTCATGTTAATATTTCGTCGTTTAGTTGTAACTAAATAAGATAATAATTATTTTATACCTTCTAGTGTATTTCATTTGTTGCATTTAATTTTTTGAAGTCGGTTTTTATTTTTTTCTTAAAAATTATATTTGTTGCATTTAATTTTTTTGAAGTCGTTTTTTTTTTTTTTATAAAAATTATTTTTATTTTTCTCTTTTTAGTGATGTTATTAATAGTGACTTAATATAATACCTTGCATGCATCACGTAAGTGAAAGCGTCGGGCGATTGAATCAGAAAATGATAATAAAATTAAATTGATAAATATAGAAATTATCTCGAAACGTTTTCGGGTTTTAAATGAATGTTTTAAGATTGATTTTTTATAAAAGATTTTATTTATTATAATTTCGATTATTTGCTCATAAGAATTGGAGATTTAGGTTTATTCGTCATTGATCATATCATCAGAACATGACCAAATTAATATGGGACCACGCCTAAGGTACACTCTTTCCAATATAAAAAGAATCATCGAAATCGGTTCATAAACAAAGAAGTTATGATGTTGAAAAAAAAACGGGACCAATCGGAAACTAGACTGAACCCAATGCAAAAAAATCATCAAAATCAGTTCACAATTGGCGAAGATAGCAGGTAACATAGACACACAAAAATTCAGTCGAATTGATAACCTCCTCCTTTTTTGAAGTCGGTTAAATAATTGTTCTGTTTGATTAGGAAATGAATATTTTTTCTTATTATTTAGGAAGCTCAAGGCATTTTCGGACAAATATTTTATTTTCTACTTTACAACACGAAGTATAATTTTTTTGTTTTAAATTGAAAGTTTTTGCCGAGAGTAGCAGAATTTTTATATATTGAAGGAGACAATAAAAGAGTGTGTCTTCTGCTGGAATTATAAATTTTATTTATTTATAACGAGACTATAGTTTCGAGGGCTTTGCACTCTTCATCATTCTATTACAATGTATTCACAGGAATTAATTTATGAATGAAAGGTTAACATCTTTCATGTGGTTAGGTTAGAAAGAGGTTAGAAAGAGAGCAAAGCCCTCGAAACTATAGTCTCGTTATAAATAAATAAAATTTATAATTCCAGCAGAAGACACACTCTTTTATTGTCTCCTTCAATTTTTTTGTTTGTTTAAATATCTCTTATTAAAAAAACAAAAAACAAAAATGGTAATAGTAGAAATTTTAATTTTTGATGAAATTGAATTGTTCTTTTTTTCTCCTTTGTTTGAATAACCTGCCATGTTTTATTTTCCAACCCATTTACGTTATCATAAATAGTTTACAAAACCTGCTATGATAATGTTAGAAAGTTTGATATACTCGTCGTGTTCAATTATATTATCCTAGAGCAGAAATTGCAGCAAATCTGGCAACGATCGATCGATCACTGACTGACTACTGGTTCAGCTGAATCGATCCTTCCTTCTGAACTAGCTATCACTATTAAATTAAAATTTTCATTTAAACATACAATCTGTCTATAAAATAAATAATAAATGATGATGAGACTTTATCACATTGATAAGAATATTATCTTATATTTACAAAATATATCAATTAAATAAATATATTTTAAACGTATAGTAAATCGGACCATGGCTATGATGGAATTTGGAATTATTATGAAAAGTATTTTGAAGAAATACAACTTTATTTTTATTAATTTTCAATTGGCAAATATTTCTATTAACTTTTAGATGATCAACAAATAATGAAAAATATAGATATAACTATACCGGGTGAGTTTTTTACTTTATCCAATGCAAAGCATGGGTAAAGTATTGCAATCGCTCTCGGGGCAAGCGTGGCTTCAAAGGGTCCTCAGGTAAAGACTACGGAACCCATGGACTAAATTAAAGTCACAAATTGTAGTATTCAATTAGGTTGAATTTTAGCACGTGACGGTTTTGCCAAAAATTACATGGGGTCTCGTCGAGAGGCCAAAAAGTGCCATTTTTTCATTTAGTGCGTGCGGATGTATGTATGTATGGATGGATGTATGTTATCGTTTTTTTGGCCCACGATTTTTTCCACACCGTTGCACCGATTGAAATGAAATTGAAAACCTAGCATTCTTTGAACAAAATGAAGCGCTGATTAGATTTTGGTACATATCGACCCACAAACATTAGTACTTTATTTCAGTACTTTTTTAGTTTTTTCTAAATATCTTGAAAATGACTTAACCAATTTTGATGAAATTTAATATCCTAATTAAGTACCTTGGGGACCACAAAAAAGGATAAATAAAGTTTTTAGTAAAATTATATTTTAAAGTACTTTACTCTAGAGTAAGAGAGTACTTTTTTAATTTTTTTAATTCTTTAAAATTTATTCATTTGAACCTTTTAATATAGCTCATTTAGCCTTGCTTAAATAAGAATGGATAGGCTTCTCTCTGTGAAATGCTAAAAATTTGGGAGGAAATTTTATAAGTAACCATAGCAACTGCGTTGTTTTCTTATCCCTTACCTTTGCAGAAGACATAGAGGAACCGACTTTAAACCAAAAATAGCGATTGATTCTAATCAAATACTTGAGGAATAACCATTCTATATTGGATTTTTGACGTTTCGGTTTTTATTGGTGACCATTGCTGAGGACATAGATGAATCGACTTTAAACCAAAAATAGCGATTGATTCTCATCAAATACTTGAGGAATAACCATTCTATATTGGATTTTTGACGTTTCGGTATTTATTGGTGACCATTGCTGAAGACATAGAGAAATCGACTTTAAACCAAAAATAGCGATTGATTCTCATCAAATACTTGAGGAATAACCATTCTATATTGGATTTTTGACGTTTCGGTTTTTATTGGTAACCATTGCTGAAGACATAGAGGAATCGACTTTAATCCAAAAATAGCGATTGATTCTCATATAGTACTTGAGGAATAACCATTCTATATTGGATTTTTGACGTTTCGGTTTTTATAGGTCACCATTTCTGAAGACATAGAGGAATCGACTTTAAACCAAAAATAGCGATTGAGTCTCATCAAATACTTGAGAAATAACCATTCTATATTGGATTTTTGACGTTTCGGTTTTAATTGGTAACCATTGCTGAAGACATAGAGGTATCGACTTTAAACCAAAAATAGCGATTGATTCTCATCTAGTACTTGAGGAATAACCATTTTATATTGGATTTTTGAGGTTTCGGTTTTTATTGATAACCATTGCTGAAGACATGGAGGAATCGACTTAAAATCAAAAATAACGATCGATTCATATCTAATACTAGAGGAATAACCTTATTGCATTCCATTTTTGATGTTTTGACTATTAATGGCAACCTCTACTGAAAACGTGGAAGAATAGACTTAAAATCAAAAAGACTAAAATCTTTTTTGGTAAACAACTCATGCTTGAGTTGTTTGCCATAAAAGAATTTAGTCTTTTTGATTTTAAGTCTATTCTTCCACGTTTTCAGTAGAGGTTGCCATTAATAGTCAAAACATCAAAAATGGAATGCAATAAGGTTATTCCTCTAGTATTAGATAAGAATCGATCGTTATTTTTGATTTTAAGTCGATTCCTCCATGCCTTCAGCAATGGTTACCAATAATAATCGAAACGTCAAAAACCTAATGTAGAATTGTTATTCCTCAAGTATTAGATGAGAATCGATGGCTATTTTTGATTTTAAGTCGATTCCTCCATGTCTTCAGCAATGGTTACCAATAAAAACCGAAATGTCAAAAATCAAACGTAGAATGGTTATTCCTCAACTATTAAATGAGAATTATTTTTGAATTAATGTCAATATGAACTACAAATTGCAAGTGAAATGTGATTAATAATAAAGGAACAAACATATTAATATTTCAAATGAATTTGGATAAAGTTTAGCAACGATCCGTTGCAGTTTATTGATCTTGAGACAGTCTTATAACTCAAAAACAGTGCATTATATGAAAAAAGTTTCAAATAAAAGTTTATTTATATCAAGGGGAAACTAAACTACGATATTGTTTGTCGACCTAGAACAAGCTTTCAAGGGTATTTCGAGGGCAGGTTCTGTTTTTTAAATGGAAACCTAAATGTTTCTGTACATATTTTGAATCTACAAAAAAAACTGAACAACTTTCATAAGAACTATTTTTTATATGACATTAAAAAAAAAAAAAAATGAAATCAATTAGATCTCAAAAAATTATAATAATTATTTTTAACAATCATTCAACTTAATTATCAAATAATTAAATTAAATTAATTAAATAATTTAATAATTTTGCCCCCAGGAGCCTCATTTTATGGTGTTGTAAATCTAATTAAAAAAAAAAAAAAAAAAACAGGAAATGTAAAGGCTACGAAGAAACTGGAACAGGCCAAAATAACAAAATTGGAACTGGAATTCATCCAGAAGACTTTTGAGATACACTCATACACTTTGGAATGTTTCAGAACAGTGTCGCAAAATTATTAATTATTATTAAATATTTGATCATTATTATTTGATAATTAATTTGAATGATTGTTAAAAATAATTATTAGGATTTTTTGAGATCTAATTGATTTAATATTTTGTTTAATTTGATGTCTTATAAAAAATATTAGTTCTAATGATAATAATAATAATGATAATAATAGTTCTAATGAAAGTTGTTCAGTTTTTTTTTTCTAGATTAATAATATGTACAGAAACATATAGGTTTCCATTTAAAAAACAGAACTTACCTCGAAATACCCTTGAAAGCTTGTTCTACTTCGACAAACAATGGCATAGTTTAGTTTCCCACCTGATATAAATAAACTTTTATTTGAAACTTTTTTTTTCATATAATGCACTGTTTTTGAGTTATAAGACTGTCTCAAGATAAAAAAAAACTCACCCGATATAAGCTATCCATTGATATCATGAATTTGTTCTCTTGAAATTGACCCTTTTTGAGCAAACAATTTTCCCTCTCTCGTTTCTTTTCCTTTGCTCTACTCTTCTACTCCTCTATTCCTATTTCTCTTCCAATTCCTACTTATCTCATCTTCATTTACTTCCCCTACGTTCACGTTTTTCTCCATGTTCCCTAGTTACTCATCGATTACGAAATTTCCCCTCTTCACTTCTCCCCCCTTTAATTTTCCTTTTCCCTCCAATGGATTATTTTTTTTAGATATATTTTCAACTAGTTTAATTTATAGTCATAAAAATAGAACAATTGATAGATTTTCCTGGTTTTACTATATATCAAAAACGTACAAACATTATCCTCACTTTTCCTAAATATAAACAAAGCGTTTAATTTTTCTAATCTAATATATTTCGCTAATCTAATATATTGATTCGCGATTGAATCAAAAGTAGAAAACATTCGGTTAATATATTTCCAATACGCTTTTTAAATACGATAATGAATTTGCCCATAGTATTATATTTTGCCGATTCTCTTAAAAACCCCCACTCTCGTGTGAGCCTATATCTAATTTCCTTGTTCCTTGTTCACTTCTTTCCTCCACTTGTTTTCACCGGCTCGGCTTTAATTCTACATGGATATGCAATTAGTTCCTGAACTTGCTGGTTTGTATGTTTGTCGATGTGTCTCTTAACTTGGTTTGTTTGGAATTATAATCCGACTGCTGCACAAGCCAGTTCGATTGTAGTTGGTGGCCTCGTGGCTGTGTCAGTCAGCATGATGGGAATTGCCTATACTTTTCCCACTTCCGCATGCGTACTCGTTTGATTATGTTTGCATTGGTTGTTGTTCTTCTCCTTGAACCCTAAGGTTAACCGATGGGTTTGTTCGACTTGCAAGGCAGATGACTCAACCTCCGGAGGCAGAGAGGAGAGATCGACCCATGATATTTATATAATGCACCATTAGCAGCCTATCCTCTCATGTGATGTTAATTCGAATCTTTTCTCGAAATAACCCAAGGCCCTTGGCAACTTTGCCTTTAACTTGACTTCCTAATAGTGTCGTCTACACGCACGCGTATCACGTGGAGATATTTATACTCTACATATATGAGAATTTTATCAAATCATTGTACAATTGTACAATAAAAATAAAGCTCTAATAAACACAATTGGTTGCCTACCTCTAAATCTTGGTTCACACGAGACATTTTCTCTTACTTGTTCGACCTACTTGCAATTTGAAGCTAGTTCAGTTAGGCTGATTTTTTGCCTGTTGGCTTCACATGTAGCTTTTTTAGAAAATTTTCAAGTTAGCCGGCTAGGTTGCGCGCGCATGTGTCAGTCCAAACAGCTGGACTATCATCTTTCAGTTTCAGCTCAGATGCAAACAAAAATGGCTGACAATAATATTATTGCAGAAATTATCAATCGCAGACGAATTTGGAAGGCACATTCTCTTTATTCATTACAGTAGAGTTGAACAGTAAGAAACAAAATATCAGCTGATGTATTGTGCCAATGCCCATGTCACCCACGTGATAAAATAATGCTTTCCGATTGGCTGCCATAGCCAGGTTCAAGTAGCTAAACTTTTTTTTCTCGAACATGCCCTATCTTTTGAATCAATCAAGCAAGCATGCTGGTAAGACAGTCAGGAGTGATGTCATTTCGACCCCCCCCTCTATGCCTCCAAATTTACAGATATCCGAACAAGTAAGGAACAAGTAGCAGATAATGTCTCGTGTGAAGCAGCTTTAAGGATGTCGTCATATCCCATTTAAATAATAAAGTATAGCAGGGCTAGAAGTTTTATTTTTTTATGGGTCTGATTATACATCTCCCCTTCCCTTGAAATGTGGGGTCTAATCAAAATAATTTGCTTCGAAAGTATAAATAATAAGCTACTTTCATGAAATTTTACACATTTAAATGTTAAAAAGCAGGAAAGTTATAGGGGTAGGTCACATTAAGGCCAATTTGTAAGCTAGTAAAAACATTAAAATAAAAATTATAAAAAAAAAAAAAAAAAAAAAAAACATTTTTAATAAGATTTTAAAAGATCACTCACTCAGCCCTTTTTCATGTTTGGGGAAAATTTATTTTTACAATTTTTCTACACATTTAAAAATATAATATACACCTATAAAACGAACGGACATGATGAAATTATATAAGCATTCCTAGAAAATACGGATCCAAAAATGATTTCATTAAAAAATTATGGAAAATGTGAAAGAAAACACAGTTGACTCTATGATTTATTTATATTTCTAAATTTTCTGCATTTTTCATCAAGATGTTCTAAGATAGACAGTATGAATTTTAAACAGTTATTCGTCTTGAAAATAGAATCATTATGACACTAGAAAAAGCATCCTAGGATCTTTCGTTCTTAAAATTTCTCTGATATTCTAATTTCTAGTGACAAAAAAACAACAACAACTTGAAAATCATTTTTTCCATTTTTCAGACATACACTAAAAAGGAAAAAAAATTGAATGAGTTCAATACTTTAGTTGCCCTGGGAGCTGCGCTCACCTGTAAAAGATATCGTTAAAAGCTACTTGTATATTTTGAATTATGAAAAAAGCCAAGCAAGTACTAAGCAGCCAGCCAAGTGGGGTGTGTGTGGTTTAGTTGTTGCTAGGAACGTTTTACGAGAAGGGGGGATCGATGCAGCCAGACAACCCTAAACCCTAAGCCTTCAACCCTAAACCCTAAACCTTTTGCTACCCCAATTGATTTGTCTGGCTAGTGAGTGCACTTGCCCCCTTTTCCACCCCACCTGCATAGTTTGCTTTTATTTCGATTCTTCCTCTTGGGTTGAGCATATCCTCTTTAATAAATAGATCGTCCATTCTCTAGTTTTTTGTCCTTGTCACATTTTCAGTTTGTTCCTCTTTTAGGATTTCGATTCCAATTGTATGTTTCCCTTTATCTCTAATTGAAAGTATTTAGCATTGTTTTGCTCGTCCTCCAATGCCAATTAGCACTTAGCTTACAAAAAACAACAAACAAAAAAACATACGATCCATTGCATTTTTATTCTCAATATTTGTTGTTGCTCAACTATTTTTGTAATTTATCTTGACCTAATTAGGGAAAAAAATAAATAACGAATCTATTCCGGTCTCGATATCGAATCATCATCTTTAAGGGTGACCTTTTGGACTTGGAATGAATTTGAAGGCCCCGGAACAATTTCACTATTGCGAAAACCTATTCAAAATATTAGTTCGATACTATCTATGACCTTTCTGGGTCCGAACGATTTTTTAATATTATTAATCGATATTCAAATTTCAAGAAAAAACAAACAATGTATAACGTCATTGGTCTGTTTAAAGCACCTTTAAGGTAGTTGTTCCGCCAAATGCGTTTTCTTAGGATTGTTTTGAAATTTAGACAGATTATTATTTAAATACTTGTGCATCGATTGCTAGCAAAACGAAATTTATGAACAATACAGTCCGGAAATATTAAATTTCAAAAATCGAGTTTTTCAAACTTTTATACGGGATATCGAAAAATTTACATACATATTTAATTATGATTAAGAAACCCTTCTTACCATTTTTATAAAAAAAACTAAACCAACATTAAACAATAACCAATACATATTTTAAGACAATTTTGATTCATAGTTACAACACAGTGTCTGAGATAATAAGGAATAAATAATGAAAAATGTCTAAAAAAAAAATTAGACTAAAAACAATTTGGCAACAGCGCATTTATTTAACCAGCGAAAGATGCATGCCTTAGATTTTTTCAAAATTATAATTTTCATAAGGTGTAACGTAGGCGTTGATTACATTTGTTAAAAAACAAAACGATTTTTATAGAAATTTAAAATGTATTTTATCTGTAATTTTAATATAAAAATATTCAATCTCTTACAATGGTGCCAAATTAGCCAAACGAGCACGAGATTGTCTAGTAGTGGTACATAAACAGCAAAAAGTTTTGGGCTTATGAATTATGGAATTCTTATTGTCTGTTCTATATACTCTAGCATTAACTTTTTGCAAGTATTGTCGCGAAACACCCCATTTCAAAATATGCCGAAGATAAAAAAATAAATAAATATATAAATAATAATAAAAATGAAGATTATGTACAAATAAATGGTGCTATGTTTCCATTGTGCAAAAAAATAATTTAAAACTATGAGACTTCGGTTGCCAAAAGTAGGGGGGTACATACATACGCAAGGACCAATGGATTTTTGGACTCTGGGGACCACAATATCCGGTTTCAAACTATTAAGGGCATCAATTCCTTCCACCTAGAAGTGACAAAGTGAAATTAAATTTTTCTCCTTGGAGATGAAGCTTCCCGTATCAAGAACCAGGGAGGCGATCGGAATACTGAGGGCCGGTTGTATGTCGCAAAGTAAATGCTTTTTACCACTAACCAAGGGTAGATGGTAAATGGAGGGAAAGCATTTACTTTGCGACATACAACCGGCCCTAAGACAATATATTTTTTAAATATAAATGTGAAAGTAAAAAAACAACTTCGCATTAATTTTACATAATTATAGATTTTATCATTAAACTTGGAGAATTTTCTAAAATATGGGTGAGAATTGGAAATGGAGTGTACCATTTTTTCCACTCACAGACCAGAAGCTACGTCTTCAAAACGGGAAAGCCAAATTTTAGTTAAATAAGATTTTTATGATCTCCCCCCCCCATTTTCGTTCCTTTTTTTTTTTTTTTAAATTACATCGAGTAAATTTCGTAAATAGTTCTATATAAGGAATATTTCAGCTAGGCTTATTTTTTTTCTCTTTCTGAACTCTCTAATTTTATAAATTTTATTTTCGTAAGGGTTTTCTCTATTTGAACGCTAACATAATTGAATGACAAGTTGGACGACTTCAATGAGAAGTGACATTTCGTCAAAACATAAACATAGATAGAAGATAAGAGTTGTAAAACTGAATTTAATGTTCCCCTTAATAGAATAGCCGATCAAGGTTGTTTATATAGACTCTGGATTTCTTTGCAGTTTGCAGGGGGGGCCATAGGGGCATATCACCCTCCTCGTGGCATTAAACAATGGCCAATTGCTGAGAAGACAATTTCAATGTTGGAATTCTTTTTGTTGGTTTTCACTTTCCTATTATTAGATTTTCCTGAAACTTTCTAAAATGTTCATACCATCAGAAATGCATCCATCACTATTTGTATTGTTAATGGGGTTAGTTAGACCAACATATTATTATATTAGGACCAGTTCTGGGATTTTATTTCAGAGGGCCTAAAATTTAATATAATAATAAATATATGTAACTAAATCGAATTTTGAGACGTATTTGTTAAGATGATTCAAATTGAAGTTTTCAAAAAAAAAAAAAAAAAAACTAAGAAAAATAAAATATTTAGAAATAGATGAAAAAATGTGAAAAGTAAAGAAAATAAGCTGACGTGTTCTGATGTGGCCATCCACTTGACTTTACCATACCACCCGGCCCCTTACTTATATTTAATAAAATTATTTTTGATCATGTAGGGGAGGGGGGTTAGTTTTTGCATATTTAGTCTTCTGGGGGCTCACGGATTATGTATACAAAATTTTGTTGAGTTTGGTACAAAGGCCTATATTTTCGTTTTTGACTCTACACCCCCCATTTTGGGCGGTTATTTTTTGCATTTTTAGACTTCTGGGGGCCCACGGATTATGTATACAAACTTTCGATGTATAATGGGCTATATTTTTCACTTTTTGACCCCCCTATTTTGACCTGAGAGTTTTTGCATATTTAGACTCCTGGGGGCCCACGGATTAAGTGTACATATTGGTTGAATTTGCTCAAATGGCCTAGATTTTTAATTTTTAACCCCCTTTCCAGCCTCCACCCCCTCCCTTAATTTTGGGTTGATATGTACCAAAATCTAATCAGCTCTTAATCTCAATGGACCAAAACTACGTGTGAAATTTGGTTTTAATATTCCCACTAGTTTTTGAGATAGCTTGTCCACAAAAATTTGGTAACGGACAGACTAACTAACGTACAGACATTTTGGATAAAACAATTATTATCTCGAAAAATATAATGTTTTCGATGTTCAGTTATTAGGGCTTTTTTGTAGAGCGAAATGCCATGGTTTCGCTCAATTTTTTTAATCAAAATAGTTTCAGCCGTTTTTGAGATATTTCGAAAACAACAAGGAAAAAACCCCACTTTTTTCATGCACGATTACAATACTTGACCATCCTCTGTATGTGTATAACGTGTTGTACTTTTAACAAACTTGAATACTATATTTAATTAATCCATATTTTAACTTTTGAAAGGCATTGAGTTGTGAGTTGTTGTTGGGAATGGATGTGTTTGGTTGGTTCCCCTTTAAAAAACAGGGAAACAACCAGCAAGCAAGGGTCCTGGCTGGCTGGCTTACTACTGCTACTGCTACTGCTACTGCTGCAGAGCACAAGCCCTCCTGTCCTCTCTCTCTATTGATTCCAGACCCTCAAACACACACACCCACACACCGAAAAAGAGAGAGTCCAATCCAATCCAATCTGGCCTGCACAGGAGGGGAAAGGAGAGAGAGTAGAGACTGTCGTTTTTGTTTTCGGACAACTTGAACTTCGCCTTCCTTATCCTGCTCCTTCTGCTCCTCCTGCCCCTTTCCTGCACCTCCTGCTCCTTCTGCTCCTTTTCCTGCACCTCCTGCTCCTTCTGCTCCTTTTCCTGCACCTCCTGCTCATGCTCATCTCATCATGATCTCTTCGGACGTTGACAAACAATTCGTAAACCAAACACAAAACCTCTCCATATAGTTCACTAGGAAACATTCCAATCATCCAATTCTAATTACAAACCTAATTATTCCAATTAAGGGGAGGCCCTTTCGCTCCAGTTGAGTCAAAAGAACTCTAGTAGTTATCTAATATTTAATAAAATAAGTTAAAATACAAATTAAAAATAATAGAATTTAAAAATAAATAGTATATGAAAGCCGTAAATGTTGGAAATAAAAACAATTAAAAATAAGCTGACGTGTTCTGATGTGGCCATCCTCTTGACTTTACCATACAACCTGGCCCCTCACTTATATTTAATACTTTACAAGATTATTTATAAACATGTAGGCGAGGGAGTTTTTGCATTTTTAGATTACTCTGGGCCCACTGATTATGTATACAAAATTTGGTTGAGTTCGGTACAAGGGCCTAGATTTTCATTTTTTGACCCTACACCCCCCCCATTTTGGGCGGTTGGTTTTTGCATTTTTGGACTTCTGGGGGCCCATTGATTATGTATACAAAATTTGGTTGAGTTTGGTACAAGAGCTTAGATTTTCATTTTTTGACCCTACACTCCCCCCCCCCATTTTGGGCGGTTGGTTTTTGCATTTTTAGACTTCTGGTGGTCCAGTGATTATGTATACCAAATTTGGTTGAGTTTGCTCAAATGGCCTAGATTTTTAATTTTTTAACCCCCACCCCCCATTTTGGGTGGTTGGTTTTTGCATTTTTAGACTTCTGGTGG
>JALMQS010000030.1:16090560-16144720 GCA_024734495.1 Forficula auricularia | reverse complement strand
GGGGGGGGGAGATGATAAAAACATTTATATCTATTAGTGGCGATATCGCTAAACAATATTTATTAATAGAAAACATGTAATTATAGATAAATAGTACTAATCTAGTATAATGAAAGAAATGTAAATATAAATGATTGTCTTTTTGATTAATTTTGTTTGTTTTGCTTGTTTGTTCGCAGAGCATGAGTGTTCACTTTCGCAAATGGATGCGCTGGTATGGAAAGAAATACGGCGAATATCATCTAATCAAGGGCGATTTCTTGCACGATGAGCATCGGGAGAAGATTATCGGAGCCACCATTGTGTTCGTGAACAATTTCGCCTTCGGCCCAAACGTCGATCACATGTTGAAGGAACGTTTCGCCGATCTCAAAGACGGCGCCAGGATTGTCTCATCCAAATCATTTTGTCCGCTCAATTTCCGCATCACAGATCGCAATTTGACAGGTACAAAAAATTAAAACATCACTGTGTTGCGATTTTGGTACACCGATTGAAGATTTGGAAGAGTTTTTTCACACTCTAACCAGCAAAATGCATAAAGGTGGCTACACAACTATGCATGATCAATCTTTTTGCACAAGTACTTTAAATTTCCACCACATGGTACAAGTATGCTTGCACAAGCGCCATTTTGCTCTTGGACGATGATGAGTTCGGACGAAGATGTGCTGGCTGTGGCTGCTTTTTGCCTTGTCCCCAAGAGACAAACGGAAAAGAAGAAACGTGATTTATGCTGTAAAGAGTGGTTTATGAAAAGAAAAACGTATTCCCCTATTAATTTACTGAGTGAATTGAAGATAAATCAGCCTGATTGGCATAATTATCATGATACACTGATGATTTAATTCGCCAAATACATGGTTGATTTTTGTATTCAAGAATAAACTCTTCGAGTAATTCTCGGTTAATTTTCTTCAGATCTCTAGACATGATAACACTGCCTAACAATGAAAATGCCTCGGGCTCAAAAATAGTTGATTCTTATGTATTTCCACCTGCTGAATTCAAAAATCACCATAAAAATTACCGATTAGCTCTTGTTTTGGAGATATAATCAGTCAAAACGACGAAAAAGGTCATTTTGACATATTTTCGAGTTCCATTAGATATTAAACAGCAATATTTGAGATCACAATATTTTGTTGAAGTAATAGAAAACAGTTTCCTCTTTGATTTTCAAATTACGCCTTGTTTTTAGCTCAATTAGGACTCGAGTTATAACTAAAAAACTAAAACTACGTGATTATAAAGGATAATAAACATATATAAAAACATATGGACTTACTTTTTTAATTATAACACGAGTTCTCATTGAGTTACAAACAAGTGGTAATTTGAAAAGAGGAAGCTGTTTTCTATTACTTCAACAAAATATTTTGATTTCAAATATTGCTGTTTAATATCTGACGGGACTCGAAAATGGCTCAAAATGGCCCTTTTCAGAAAATTTCCAAGGGGGTGGGGTAATCCACAAAGCAAAATATTTAGTGGGAATTTTTTTTATTAAAAAATAGGTGCTTCAAGAAATTATAAAAGATCATAATTCTTGATTAAACATATGAAATATATTAGTTTGCCATAAGAAACGGTTTGTCGTTGCCGCTACTCATCCCATGAGCCTGCCTTGGGGGAGGGGGTTACCCCAAAACCCTCCTGTGGTATAGCTTTTACTTGTGCAAATCTACACGTCCTTAGGTACACACGGCTTGCACAAGTTTCCACGATTAAAATTCAATCAAGCATCAAGCGACTTGTACAAGTTAAATACTTTTGCAAAATTATCCTACAGACGCTAAAGCATACTTGTGCAAAAAGAGTGATCATGCATACTTGTGAAATTTGCAGTTACATGTGTAGCCACCTTTAAGCTATCTCTATTGAAATTAATATTTAGAACTTTCATTTGTTTTTTTCATGAAAAAAATATGGGAATGTAACGAAACGAGTCCCATTCATTCATTTGAGAGGGTAAGGTGGTCTAAACTGATTCTATCAGTTGAAATGATCGACATGTGTTTCCATCCAACAGGTGGTACAATCAATTTAAATAAATGAAAAAAATAATAATCTCCCCTTTCCATTTTACATAGTAGACTATATACTATAGCGTTAAATTTTTTTTTTAAATTGAACAGACTTCTCTTCTTGTTAAAAAATTATATATTCTACTCTAGTCTAATTATATTTATTAAGCTGTATTTAAAATATTGTTTTCCTTTGAATTAATTGCCTACTTTGCCATTACATTATTTTAAATACTTCGAATGATTTTTCAATTCCTGTGTCTTTTAATTCCTATGTCATTCTTACATAATATATAGTATGTTTAGTGTCAATGAACTACTTTCATTCTTCACGATAGAACTAAATTCAATTGTGACTAAAATTCTATAATATAACCATGAACTGGCGTAGTCAGAAAATTTTCATGGGGGGGGGGGGGGTCAACCACAGAGTAAAATGTTTAGTGGGAGTTTTTTTTTTTTATTAAAACAAAAAGTCCAGTTAAATTGTGTTTTTACTCGGAAAGTTTTGGGGTAGTTGCCATAAGAAAAGGTTTGTCGTTGCCGTTATTCATTCCCCCCCCCCCGCCCTTTTACCAACCCCCCCCCCCCCCCCCCCCGTGTCTACGCCTCTTGTAACCATGTAATATATATTTATATTTGTTTGAAAATAAAATCATCAAAACTTATATGGTCAAATTGTTATTTATTCATAATTCATTTTTGATAAAAAAAAAAAAAATCAAAATATGAAATCTACTGCCAAGACAGAGAAGTTTGATTATTAAGCTATTTATACAATATTTTCTCTTTTACTAAATCATTTTGGACCACCTTAATTTTCAATTTTGCTTAACAAAATATAGTAGGCGGCCAGTATTGATTAAATAATTTTAATCCTAATTATAATTAATTAAACGACCCACGATTGACAACTTTATTCTTAACTGGTCATTTAGTCGACACCATAATTATAGAAAATCATAAGATGGTGTCATCTATTAAATCCGATGGAATGGAATATTTTTAATTATATGTCAGGGGGGTTGTTTTTCACCCCTTCGGGAATCGAACCCGAGCGCCAGTAACAGCAATCCCGGGCCATCTGGCTCACCTGCGGGATGCGAACCTCTCTGACATATGTAATCGTGTAAAATATTTTACTCAAAGATTGTTATCTTAATTTGTAAAATTTCGCGATCTAGTGATTCTAAATTTAAACATATAGCCATGCCAAAACAACCCCTCTGACATATAATTAAAAATATTCCATTCCATCGGATTTAATAGATTACATCATCTTATGATTTTCTAGTAAATTTGAATCTATTACCATCGGCAAATTAATATCTTTCATACCATAATTATAATTAACATTACAATTATTTAATCACTCTTGGTTGTCTGGCTCATTTTATTCAGAATAATTAAACAGTCATAATCTCTTCAAAATTCAATTTTGAGTTTTTAAACTTTAATTGATATCTTATATAAAAGAGACATCTAATTATTCGAAATTTGTCAAGCATAGTATGATCTAGTCCAGCGATGGCGAACTTTTTATCTTTGGATCAGAATCAAATTAATATCTGTTAAATTACAACTCGTGGGTCGAATACTGACACTAGTTAATTGAAAATTATATATATAAATCTTTGATTAAATTGAAAGTTTTTGCCGAGAGTAGCAGAATTTTTATATATTGAAGGAGACAATAAAAGAGTGTGTCTTCTGCTGGAATTATAAATTTTATTTATTTATAACGAGACTATAGTTTCGAGGGCTTTGCCCTCTTCATCAGTCTATTACAATTGATTCACAGGAATTAATTTATGAATGAAAGGTTAACAAACTATAGTCTCGTTATAAATAAATAAAATTTGTAGTTCCAGCAGAGGACACACTCTTTTATTGTCTCCTTCAATATATAAATCTTTGATTAATGTATACTTGGAAAAAATAAAAACAAAATCTAAGATTAAATAACTTATTTATTATATCGTCATCTTAGAGTGTAAACCTGCTAACTCACAACAAGGAAATTTTACAGGGCAGAGAACAAACAAACAAAATTTAATATTGATGTTATGGAAAGAAACTATTTTTCACATTTTTTTCTACAACTTACGATCGTAATTTTAAGTAGCAGTTTTTTTTACTTGGACGATCCTGCATCTCTTTTTCTTTCGAACGGTATTAATATTGCCATATATGATTAAAAAAAAATGGATTTAGCAGGTTTATGTGTATCAATATCATTATAAAAAAAAAAAAAAAAAAACACTCTAAGGCGACGATATGTATATATAAAATTGAATGGAATTTGCTGCGTTTGCGATGATAGTTTCTTTCTATTATAACAAGAGCTGACAAGTTGTTGCACTTAATTTTCCACCTCAATTCTATTTGTTCCCTTGGCCGGATTTTGAATGATACTTTTTTTATTTTTCAATATTTTTATTAAATTATTTTCTTATGTAAATCTATTGAAATTGAAATTAGAAAAATTAAATAATTTCTTTTTTTGAAATTACTATCCATTTAATAAAATTGTAATTCAAAAATATTTTTAAATTATTATTATCATTTCCGTCCATAATTTGTATTAATTTGAAAGTTTATATTAGAAAAATAAGGACAAGTTTTTATGTGTGACTTTTATTTATCAGCCAACGTTTCGTCGACTTTGCCGACTTCTTCAGGGCTTCTACAATTATAAGAACATTATTAATATGAAGTTACAAAAATACAATTAAACTAAGGTAATTGAAGGAGACAATAAAAGAGTGTGTCTTCTGCTGGAATTATAAATTTTATTTATTTATAACGATAATAAATAATAAAATTTATAATTCCACCAGAAGACACACTCTTTTATTGTCTCCTTCAATATATAAAAATTCTGCTACCCTCGGCAAAAAAACTTTCAATTTAAACTAAGGTAAACTATTAATACATGTTTGTTTTCCAAGAAATCATAAGTTTGTGTCATCTTTTAAATCCGATGGAATGAAATATTTTAAATTATATGTCAGAGGGATTGTTTTTCACCCCCTCGGGAATCGAACCCGAGTGCCAGTAACAGCAATCCGGGCCACCTGGCTCACCTGCAGGATGCGAACCTCTCTGACATATTCCATCGGATTGAATAGATGACACCAACTTATGATTTCTTGTAAATTTGAATCTATTACCATCGGCAAATTAATATCTTTCACATGTTTGTTTTGGAATTGTAATTGTACTTTTGTAACTTCATTTGAATAATGTTCTTATAATTGTAGAACCCCTGAAGAGGTCGGCAAAGTCGACGAAACGTCTGCTGATAAATAAAAAAGTCACACATAAAAACTTGTCCTTATTTTCCTAATATAAACTTTAAAATTAATATTTTTAAAGTCGAAATTATGATTAATTTATACAGTTAGATAATTTTTTTAGATCTGATTTATATATTTTTTGTGTCATTTATTGAAAATACCACTATTTTATGTTAAGTCTCTTATGCGCATTTTCTAAAATAAAAATCTCCTCTCTTTAAAGTGCAAATTCTTTCTCCCTGTCTCGTATTTCTATTAAAATGATGAATTCCTTGACTTGCTGGACAAATGTACTTTATTCTTCTTAATTTGTGAACTGACACTGTTTGTGTTTCGTTCCAGGTGATGAGATATTTTGTCATTTGGCTAGTTACGATGGTCTGGTGTGTTCTTACGACCTCATCTCTCTCCACCGGTTGGGTTGGTCCGAGCTTCGTATTCAACTCCTTGCTCCAAACTTTTTTTTTTTTTTAATTACATTTATCATTTTTTATTATGCAAAATCTCTTAGGTGATTCAGCCTAAATATAAATTTTAATTAGCTTTATAAATTTTATTCATTATTCAATTTATTTATATTATTATCAGAAATTTTTTCACATTCATTATATTTGCCTATTTTATTTATTAAGAAAGATAATATTTTATTTATCATTTATACATAATTATATTTAATCATTCTTGAGACACCCAAAATATATTTTTTTCTTGAAATTTTAAAATTAGATAATTATTTTGTAGAATTTTTTTGCTAATTTTCTTCTTCTTATTGTTTCCAGATATTGGTACTATTATGCATGTTTCTGAACTAAGTCCATTAAGAGGGAGCGTTTCTTGGACAGGCAAACCAGTTAGTTACTATCTTCATACAATCGATCGAACAAAGGTACTATTTTTTCACTTTAATTATATATAGGTAATATAAAATTGTAATTAAAATAAATAATATATTTTTTTTTTTATTTCCAGTTGGAACGTTATTTTCAACGCCTTAAGAATCCTAAAAAAGCAGCAGAAGAAGAAATGACTCAGCCAAATCGAACATCCCGAGACCGAGCACGTCGAGATCTCACTAAACAACTCGCTATCGATTCTAGTTCGAATAGTAGTCGAGAATCGGATGAAACATTTAGCACAACAACAACCTCGTCCTCGCGTGTTACTGGGCCGACAACGCGCCGTGCCTGGAGCGATTGGGTCGGTGGAGTGAACGGTTTGGCCGTGTCCAGATCGTTTTCTGAAGGAGAGGCTCAGCCCATCACAAACGGAACTGGCAGAGGGGGCAGGATATTACCGACCAGACAACGTCAGAATAAAAAATTGCGTCGTAAAGCATCGGAAACAGAAGAACCGGAGGAACCAAAACTACCAGCACCTCGACGAAGAGCTGTTCGTGGAAGAGTCAGGAAACCAAAACCCAAAAAGACAATTAAAATCAATGGACTCGATTTGTTACATAGTCAGACATTATTAAGTACTTCGCCTCAAGGTAATTTTGACATCCTATTCGATTTATTTCTCTTGGAATACAAATTCACTCTTAATAAAATGAATCCCAAAAATAAAAGCTTCAACAAATTCACGTTGTCTTTTTTCTTTGGAAATGTTTAGCTACAGGAAAGAAACTGCCGCCTGCCCCTGGTTGTGTGGACCAACAATTGACCTCGCTTTCTCAGCCTGGAACTACCGTCCATTCGGAACTGGATATTCCTCCAGCGCCAGCTGACACTCCTTATGCACTCCAAATTCTATTGGATCTCTATCGAGAACAGTTCTTAAAATTTGTTGAAATGATGAAAGGACCCACCTATAAGGATAATGTTGAATCAAACATTCAACAAGAAAAGGTAATTTATATTTTTTTTTCTTCAACTATACTTAATATTATATTTAAAGAATAAAGCGAAAATGATTTTTTTTTTTTTATATATAAATTCAATTAGTTTATTAATAAATAAGACGAATACAAAAATAACATTTTTCAAATTGATTATCAATTTTATAAATTATATCAAACCAATTGGTTTTTTCACAAGTCAAGAAATAAATAGAATTGTAATTTTTACTTTACCATACAGGGTATGGTCAAGTATTGTAATCGTGCATGAAAATAGTATTTTTTCCTTCTTTTTTTCGAAATATCTCAAAAACGACTGAAACTATTTTGATTAAAAAAATTGTGCTAAACCATGGCATTTCGCTCTTCAAAAAAGCCCTCATAAGTGAACATCGAAAAAATTATATTTATTGAGATAATAATTGTTTTGTCAAAATGTCTGTTAGTCTGTCTGTTAGTTAGTCTCTGTGCGTTACCAAATTTTTGTGGACGAGCTAGCTCAAAAACTAGTCGAAACCAAATTTCACATGTAGTTTTGGTCCATTGAGATTAAGAGCTGATTAGACTTTGGTGCATATCAACCCAAAATTAAGGGGGGGGGGGGTGGGGTTAAAAATAAAAATGTAGACCATTTCAGGAAACTTAACCAAATTTTGTATACATAATAAGTGGGACCCCAGAAGTCTAAAAATGCAAAAACTAACCGCCCAAAATGGGGGGCGGGGGGTGTATGGTCAAAAATGAAAATCTAGTCTCAACCAAATTTTGTATATATAATCAGTGGACCCACAGTAATCTAAAATTGCAAAAACTAACCGCCCAAAATGGGTGGGGGCGGGGGGGGGGGGGGATAAGTCAATTGGATGGCCACACCAGAACACGTCAGCTTATTTAATAAGATTATGCCATTACATTTGGATACAATATCAGTAGAAAACCATTTCAATCTGGATTAATACACGGGACCCCAAACCACTGCCATATATTACATTTGGATACAATATTAATTACTGGAAAAATAATTTTCTGCACGATTCCAATACTTATTTATATCGTACTGCGAAATATATGCAGTGATATCCAAAATATTCTATTTATTTTTCTACTCGTAAAAATAAATAAAGAATCCTTATATGCAACCAATTTATAAAAAAATCAATTATATTTTATAAACATAAAATAAAAAAATAATAAAAATTCTAATTAATATGATACTTAGCAGATAGATATTTAATATATTAAAATGTGTGAATTTTTAAGGAGCGCAATCACCGTCTAAAATCGCGGGCCGCCCAACTCGAGAAGCAAATCAAGGTCTTGATTGACGATAGCGTGGCATTACTCAAGGCAAGGATGAATGAACTTGGAATTAATGCGTCAACTCCTGGAGATCTTCTTACCAAAGCAAAAGAAATTGTTCTAAGGCATAAAGAACTCCAAGCAAAAGCAACTAAATTGCAGGCACAAGTGCGTTTAAACCTTAAGAAACAAAAAAAAATGTTTTCAACTTCACATCGATGAATAAAATCATCTCTTTCATTTTATTTGATATTTTAAATTAAATTTATAGAATGAAATTAAAAACTATTTCTCTAATCTTTTTCAATTTTCAATTATTCTATATATTTCAATTTTTATGCCTTACAATTATTTTCAAAGCTATATTGTTCTTTCATTTAATATACAATCCTAAATATCATTGTACATTCACATTCACTCACTTACTTGTGCGTGCCAAAGAGTAGAAATTTTCTTTTCTTATTATTTTCAATCTCTTCATGAAAAATTATTATAATTATTATTATTATTATTAAAGATAAATCTTTACTATTCAGAATGGAAGTTTTTTTCACAATTTTGAATAGGCATTATGAATGAAAAAAAAATTATTCCAATCACAAAACTTGTTTTTTTTTTTATATAGGTACTAATCTTAAAGTCAAAGAAAAAAAAGAAATGAAATTAGATCTCTCCAAAAAGGATTTCAAACTTGAAAATAATGATTTTCGTATACCATACAATTAATTATCTTTTATTTTTATTTTTATTTATTTATTTTTTTTATTTTTTTAATTTACAAAAAAAAATTTTATTTAATTTTCTTTTTTTTTTAAACATTTTTTAGGTAAATTCTTTGGAACAAGAACAACATAAATTAGTTTCCACTCGTCAAGAAGAAACTGTAGAGAAATATCAGAAAGCAGGACTTTTACCAATGCAAGTGGATCCCCAAGTCTTAACACAAGAACATATTCTTAAAGAAATTAGCATAACTCTTACACAAAGAAAGAGGCTCCAATCAAAGGTATGTTGAAAATATTTATATTTAAATAAATTATTAATTTACATTTTTTTATTATTATTAAACTATTATTATTATTTTAGGTAACAAGACTGGAAACGGAACTTACATCCCTCGAAAAAGAAGAGCGTAAACCGAAAGCAATGTTAATAAATGGTTACGCTTCATCATCGACTTCAAGTGCTCCATCTCCTTCGTTAGGTTCAAGGCCTTCTTCATCAGGACATCATAAATCGAACCGAAAATCTCGCGATAGTCGAAGTAGATCTCAAGATTGGCCAGATGTGCCAGATGTTGGAAAAATTGAAGAAAACAATCCTGAACTTCTTGCTCAGAAAATTCTGGAAACAGGTCGTCAAATCGAAGCCGGCAAATTGACCCCATCTCCATCAGCGCCAACTAGTAGTGGATTGGCCCGTGTTAACGGACATCATCCTGAGCTGCCTAGCGGCTACCCTCCTCGACAGAATTACCCCGTGAAACCGCCACCCCCCTCACCCAAGTCGCAACCTCCAAGGGTGGCGAATTTCGAAGACCGCCTCAAGAGTATCATCACATCTGTTCTAAATGAGGATCAGGCGAATCGGCCACCTCACCACATTCGACAACCCCATGTGCCAACACCGCCTCCGCCACTGCCAATGTCCATGTCCATGTCCATGTCACTGAACTCTCGCGCTGTGCCTGTGATGGTCTCTCAAGCTCAATCGACTCCTCCACTCGCCCATAAATCGGTGGCTGCCCTGGCGCAGCCTGACTACACCCAAGTCTCCCCCGCCAAGTTAGCTCTCCGAAGGCATCTAAGTCAAGAGAAACTTGCAGCTGCATCGGCCCAACAACTTCAGCATCTTGCCTCGAATGAAAAAGGATATGTTGCAACTCGTAGCATAGGTGATCTTGTATCAGGTGAAATTGAACGGACTCTTGAAATATCCAACCAATCCATTATTAATGCGGCTGTAGATATGAGTTCAATAATTCACTCGGCTTCGATATCACGTAGTACGGCTTATTCGCCCATTTCAAGGCCTTCGAGTGCCGAAGGCGGCTTGCCTGCCAATCCCCCTACGCCGACGCCTGCCCTCGAAGGCCTGGGTTACCCTGCAGGAGGTTTAGCCACCCTGGCCCACGTGGCCTATGCTCAAGCCCCTCGAGCTACTGTCCTCCTCACTTCTCCACATCACCCTCCACCTTTGTCATCATCAACGATCACTTCGGCCACCACCTCTTCATTATCCAATTCATCCTCTTGTCGATATGCACCTGTGCAGCTTCCCAGAGCCGATATCAAACCCTATCATGAGTCCTTTTTTGCCGACGCGCCTGTTGAAGGGCTTGCTGCTCGGGTAGTTCATCAAGAGCCTCCGCCTGTGATTAAAGAAGAGGCTGACACTACGCCGTGTCTATTAGAAGTGAAAACAGAACTTTCCGAAGATTCTGCGCGGGTAGCGCAATTAAAACGAGCCTCGCCAGTTATCCATGGACCAATGAGACAAGCTAAAAAATTATGCACCGAATTGTCCCCGTCTGATCCTTTAGTCTCCATAGACCCGACGACGATACAGGAAGAAGGTAGGATTCACGCATGAATTTCATCTATTAAGTCCCCTAAGAAATCAAAACTCCTTTTATGTAAACGTGATCCTATTTAAAATCTTGTTATTTCTGGTGGCTGGACGTTTCATATTTAGTTAGCATGAATCAAAATATTTACATTCGTAGATTCCTGCATGTAATCTTTATTTCATTTATATTTATATATATATATATACCATATTCAACATCTTAACCTTCATTCATTTTTTTGCTTTTGTTGTTGTTAAAAATAAATTTAAGCCGATTTCTTGATTCTAATAAAGGATTAATGTTTATTGTTTTAGAATAAATTAGAAATGTAAAATCACTTAGAGAGAAGAAAGAATAGAAATTTATTTTCTATATTATTTGGGGATGGTCATTGGATGATTTATAAACCACAAAAAACAAAAAAAAATGTTTTCTTCGTCCTCTCTAGTAGAAGAATTTGATTTAATTTTATATTTGACAATTATTTAATTTCATATACTTTTTAGTGGATTATAATTATGAAATCTATCGGCAAGTATTTATTAGCGAATCTTATATTAGCCTGGAAACTAGAACATTTTACATTTATTCTTTTATTTTCTAATTCTTCCCACAAATTCTTTATTGTCTTTTACTATCATCCTTTTAAAGATTTGAATAATTCTTTAGGTATCTATATATTTATTTTATATAAAGAAAGTAAAAATAAAATTCATTTTTTCTTCAAATTTGTAAAAATAACATCCATGCACTCCCCTTCAGACTAATCTCCAATATATCATTAATATTAATTTATTAGGAAACTTGCAAGGTTTAATTAAGATTGACTATGACTAATTATGCAAAGGAAATTGGATAATAATTGATTTTTCGCTAATTTCAAATTCTTAAATTACAGAATGATTGATATAATGATTTTGAAAAGTAAATAAAAAAGGTCATTACATTCTTTAAGAGAAATCTGTATTATTTTTTCATGTTGTTTTAAAAATTAGTTCATTCTAAAAGTTTTTGTGTTCCCACGTGACGAAGCTTCATTTATTAGACTTGAGTAAATCTGTACAATTTTATGGTATTTTTCCTAAAAGAATTCTCGATACCTACTTAAGTAAGTACTAGAAGTTGAGGATTCTTTAGGTCCAATAGCACAAAATTCTGCTTATTTAATACCGCATTGTAAATAATAAAGCTTCGTCCCAGGAGAGCTGGAATATTAAATTAAATTATTTTTAAAACAACGTAGAAAAAATTGTTTTCTCAAGTTGTTTAAATAAAATTTCGATTCGCTTTTCGAAACGTAATTATTTCTATCTGCTGCATACCCCCCCCCACTCAAAATTAGATTTTTTCAAACCTATAGAATATTATGTAAATTGATAAGGAAAGCATTAAAAATTGTATTTTTCTTAATATATTTTTTTTTATTCAGACCATTCAAAGGCTTTGAATTTATCAAAGATATTCAATAGAATTCTAATCAGAATTATTTAGAAACATATCTCTTAGACTAATGATGAAGACCTTAAAAAATATATTAATCAAAAGACTCAATCTTTAATTTTTTACTTATGTTTTCTCGGCAAAATACCATTTTAATAGAATGTAAATTATTGATTTTTTTTTTTTTAGTTAATCCGTATAGAGGAATTAGGGTTAAATGTACATTCATAAAATAACCCCTGTTCAGTTGCAATGAACCTCTCTGGGATTATCGACTGAGGTATTAAAAATTGCAAACTTCTTGCTCTTGCTCTATATAATTGCACGATTTCAATTTAATCATAAATATATTTTATTTTTTTATTTTTTATTATTTTATATATTTTTTTTTTAAATAAAATTTAATATACATCCTATTTATTTTTTTGACCTTCAATTCAAATAAATATTTATTGAGCATTTCTCAAAACAGCCCATAACATTCGTTCTGATAATTATACTCTTTCTGGCTTAACTAGAGAACAGAAAATTTAATTATAGGAAAAGAACAGACTTAATTATTCTTTCGCTCATTAATTTTTCATTTGGCTTTAAGAACACATTTTCAATAAATTTCTAGAAACTTTGATTTGAATAAATAAATCAATTCAATTGACAACAAATATTTTAAAATAAAATTAAAAAAAAAAAAATTAATAGAAGGAGGAGAGTGCATTAATGTCTAATTTCCAAATTGATTTCATGTTCGTTGTTTCTAAAGGGTAATTAATAATAGTTTTGAAACGTCTTGTCAGCCTTTTTTTTCTTTCCCTTATATTTATTTATTTCGAAATAATTTTTGCTAAATCTCTATATATTTTTTTGTATTTTTCCACAGTAGTCCATTTTCGATTCCATTAATCCTTGGTTCGTTCGTTCTCTGATTGATTGATTGATTGATTGGTTGGTTGGTTGGCATGGACTCTCATGTGGTCTCGATGCACAGCACCCACTCAGCTTAATCCCCCTCTGTTTGCATCCATAGGCATCCGGTGTCGCTCACTACTTAGCTTGCCTAGTCACTCGTAGCCTCGTTGCGTTGCGTTGCGTTGCGTTGCGTTGCGTAGCTTTTGCTCGCTTGTATTCACACACAACACACCTTGATTGAGTCAGCCAGGTAAGGAGATGGCTAGCTCGCCTATTTCTCTCTCTCTTCTTAAATAAACTCTCTCTCTCTCTCTCAAACACACACACACAAACATAGAAACCTTTTCCCACCATTTCCCCTAAACAAAAAAAAAAAAAATTAAAATTTCTCGATATCAAATTTGATATAATTGAAAAGTTTTTGTTTTGCCGAGAGTAGCAGAGTTGTTGATTCACAAAGAGAAACAAAGAGGTTGATGCAAATAAACATACACACATATATATCGAGATGATATATCTGTATATATATATATATATATATATATATATATATATATATATATATATAATATTATTTATTTGTTTGAGACTATAGTTTCGAAGACTTGGTCTTCATCATCATTCTTTTTTAATTATAAATATTGTTTTTTATGGAGTAAATACCGTATGGATATTATAAATTAAAAAGAATGATGATGAAGACCAAGTCTTCGAAACTAT
Organism: Forficula auricularia; assembly: GCA_024734495.1. NCBI lineage: Eukaryota > Metazoa > Arthropoda > Insecta > Dermaptera > Forficulidae > Forficula > Forficula auricularia. The sequence goes on along the minus strand of JALMQS010000030.1, from coordinate 16,130,623 downwards.
AGTCTCAAACAAATAAATAATATATATATATATATATATATATATATATATATATATATACAGATATATCATCTCGATATATATGTGTGTATGTTTAATTGCATCAAGCAGAGGACAACCTCTTTGTTTCTCTCTGTGAATCAAATTTGATAGTTATATAAACATTTGAATTAAAAATTTTTCTTTATTTAATTATTTAGTCTTCTGCTTGATGTAAATAAGTATACTCGAATATACTAGTATAACGACGATGATACATGTGTAATTCAACGGTAACTATGGCGCCGTGATCTGACGATGAATTCTTATAGTACTCACCAAAGTAAGACGAAAATGAAGAATACCATTTTTCGAGATTTCGCTTAGTTTTCGAGATATCAAGTAAAAAATACTGTTTTTTTTCTTTCCCCCCAATTGTTTTTTTATAGAAACCACGGAAACCGTAGTATCACGGGGGTTCCGTGTGGCGCCGCTATCTGACGACGGATTCTTTTAGAACTAGACAAAATAAGTCGGAAAGTAAAAATAAAATTTTGAACTGAAATTGAGTTTCTGGACTGTGGTGTCTCAAATTGTCTCAAGTGGATGTTGGCAATTTTCACTTTTAGAACTTTCCATAGGTTCGGTTCTATTCATCATCTCGGTTCATTTAGATAAAAAAAATGGGTTCCCGAACAAACTTTGAATGGTTCGGTTAAGATATAATATTCAGTTCGGCTCGTATATCTTCATTTTCGTCTGGTTTTTAGGCGATTAGGTTGGTGTTAGCGTTAACCTAATCAATTACATATTCGAATTTTTTTGGGCATTTACTAATTATAGATAGTGGCGCCACACGGAACCCGTGATACTACGGTTTCCGTGGTTTCTATAAAAAAACAATTGAAAAATAAAATAAAGATAAGAGTAAATGAATATTATATGTAATAGTATTTTACTCTTATCTATATCAAAGATGTTTCACCTTGCACCAACACCACAATCTCTACTAATTATGAAAAATAAAATAAAAGAAATTAAAAAAAAACAGTATTTTTTTAAACTCGATATCTCGAAAAATGGTATTCTTCATTTTCCTCTTATTTTGCTGAGTACTATAAGAATCCATCGTCAGATCGCGGCGCCACAGTTACCGTAGAATTGTCTGCAATAGTTTTAAAATTAAACATTATTAACATCCGGTCATTCATTTACGCTAGTCCAAAAATTCCGATTTAGAGTTCTATACTACAGCGTCATCTCCAATTCATGTTCCATAGTATACTATGGTAAAACTCGCTAGCTCTATTGTATTTCCGTTGCTAAGCAACAGAGATGTCCTAATTTCATAATTTCTGGAGACACTTATGTCGTCAGGTAGAAATCCCTAAGTAAATTTGATGATTTTTAGCAGATTTAATGTATGTGAGTCATTAAAATTATTTAATATAATCTTTACTACTTTTCATAACTGCTCAAAAGTTGTAATTGGCAATATCTCAAAACCGTGGCAATATCTCAAAACAATGTTTTGGACTTGGCGACTTTTTTTTGAACACCAACGATAATCAATGATACATGAAAATAAGTTTTTTTTTCAGTTACAAATGTTTGATATGAACTTTTCGTAACAGGTAGCAATTATCTGGACATGTTGCAAATATGGCGATTTCCACAACTGCTTAGGGGCAGTTCGATCTTTGTCTCAACAAGATGGACGTCCACCCATTGGGCTTTGTCTGTTTCTAGTAATTTAAACCAAGAGCTTCCACAACGCTGGATTGGCCATGCGAGTAAAAATGATTTACCCTTATTCACATGGCCACTAAGTTCGCCGGTAATTTCTTTTTAAGGGGTTACATCCAAGATCTTGTTTATGAACCACCATTGCTCTATTAAGAACCGTTGACAATGTAAAACTGTAAAATGTTTCGAACGAACTTGATTACATATTAGATGTTGTCCTGTTACGAAAGTTGAACATTGGTAAATGCAAGAAAAAAACTGAAATGTTTTTCTTTATTTTCATGTTTCAATGATAATATTATGTGTAATATTTTTGAAAATCCAGTCATTCATTTATGCAAACCCTGCATATTCTTTAGAGAAAAGAAATTAAAAGCCAGTTTCAAAGATCTTATTAAATTTTGTTATTAGGTAGGCTTCCATCCCTCAGCAGCCAAACTTGCCAAACATGCTATTCGGGCTTCACCCTTGAGATGAAATCCTTCCGACAAGTATGAATATATTCTTAAGGAGACAATAAAAGAGTGTGTCTTCTGCTCGAATTATAAATTTTATTTATTTATAACGAGACTTAAGTTTCGAGGGCTTTGCCCTCTTCATCAGTCTATTACAATGGATTCACAGGAATTAATTTATGAATAGATAGATAATAGACTGATGAAGAGGGCAAAGCCCTCGAAACTATAGTCTCGTTATAAATAAATAAAATTTGTAATTCCAGCAGAAGACACACTCTTTTATTGTCTCCTTCAATATATAAAAATTCTGCTACTCTCGGCACAAAAACTTTCAATTTAATATGAATATATTCTTAAGGAATAAAAAAATGAAATTGTCATCTGCTTGATGCAAATAAATATTTACCTATATATATATATTCTCTCGGAACGTTTGAATTTTTGTAAAAATATTTTATTTACTTGATTCGAAAAACAATCAATAATTTATTTCAATATATATATGGTATATCTTGTTAAAGACTATAGTTGTGAAGCCTTGACCCTCATCATCAGTCTTTTATTAATTAGAAATATTTTTTATTTTCTTATGGCTTCATTTACCCGTAGATATAGGGAAATTCGTGTCGTTATTACTAATATTCTGGTCACTTTATAAACCAAGGGTATTATATAACATATATTATGTTCACCTAAATATATAGTTAAGGTATATGTTAATTTGCATCAAGCAGAAGACATATTTGTTGTTTCCTTAAAAATTATCCTAATCCCGGCTACTTTCGACATAAACAAATCTTTTCAAGTATGTATTATGTACATCTAGGAAAGTTGACCAAATTACAACAAACCATATTGTACAATGTTGTTGCTGACTAAATGAATCATTTACTGTGAGCCATGTATACAAAATACATCAAGCATATATCTATCCCTTATAAATTATCCAACTCGGTTACTCTTGCTAAAAAAATCTTTTTTAATTTTATAAATATTACAATTTATTTGATAATATAATTTCAAAGGTTTTGCAATCATCTTCAGTCTAATATAAATATTTCACATGATATTTAATAAAATTTTAGTTACTTTTATCGGTAATTTTACTATAATTAGATCCATGCGAAATATTTATTTTTCATTTTTTTTTTAGATTTTACATTATTATTTTTTTATATAGTTTCAAGGGAATTCTATTTCATTATTAATTTATAAATTCATTAATTATTATTTTTATTTATATAATATATTGTTAAGAGCGAATGTTTCTAAAAATCATCATCCGGGTATAAAATTTGTATAACTCTCGAAATGTTGGTTTCTATTCATATAAAAACATAATAATAAATTTATTTTGAAAACAATGAGACAAATATCTACTCACAATTGAAGAGCTTAGCTTCTTAGTAGATGAACAAAAGTTAAGTATCAAATATTTAACTGAATGTTGGAAAAACGTTTATCTATATTTGTTCTAATCATCTACATAAGAAGATTCATTCATTTCTGTCGATTATTTGATCAATACCAAAGAACAACTTATAAACAAATGTGTACCCCGAGGGGTGAACCGCGACCTAAAATCGTCTACACCTACTTCCACTTTCTTTTCCAAGTAGAAGACAATAGATTGTCTAATGAATTCCAAAGTAATTCCAAATAATTATAATGACGGTTTACACCTAATTCCAATCGCGGTTCACCCCTCGGTGTACCCTAAAGTATGCTCTTTCTTATTTTTTTGAAAAATGTAACTTAACATTTTCATTCACTTATCTCCTCAATTATGATAGAACTTTGAAAAGTTTAAAAAATAAATATGTATAATAGATTGAAGATGAAGTAAAGTCTTGGAAAATCTTATCTGAAACATATTAAGATTTCAATGCTAGAATCTTTATTTTATTATTTAAAAATTAAAAACTCCTATTCTTGATAAGAATGTCATTTTATTGTAGATTGTTTTTATTAGCTAAATTCTATCTTTGGTTCTAGATATTCTATTATTCTATTATTTTAATTCTATTATGCAAATGTAGAGACTCCATTTTGGGTGTTTTCCCTAATAGTCCAAGAGCTGATGACACATTTTTTAGTACGGATTTGACCCAACTAGAAATAATTCGTAATAGTACCGTCTATGATGGTTGTACAAGGAATGGCCAATCTGGCTGGCTGTAGCAGGTGGACCAGGTACTGCGCATGGTGTGAGTGCGGTAAAAAATACATATGTGTTAAAAAATATTTTTGACCCACAATGAAATTATAAAAATTATAATTTATAGTCAATTATAAACATAATATATTCACTCCAGACCATTTGAGTGGTGGGACGTGGAACCAGACCACCCAAAGTGTATTTTTACAACATGCAAAAAATAGTATGATGCTATTTTTGCATGTTGTAAAAATACACTTTGGGTGGTCTGGTTCCACGTCCCACCATTCAAATGGTCTGGAGTGAATATATTATGTTTATAATTGACTATAAATTATAATTTTTATAATTTCATTGTGGGTCAAAAATATTTTTAACACATATGTATTTTTTACTGCACTCACACCATGCGCAGTACCTGGTCCACCTGCTATAGCCAGCCAGACTGGCCATTCCTTGTACAACTATCATAGACGGTACTATTACGAATTATTTCTAGTTGGGTCAAATCCGTACTCGAAGTGTGTCACCAGCTCTTGGACTATAAGGAATTGGCAAACTTGATCTCGATCCCATCCAGATAACAAATTCCCTCTAATCCACATCCACAGCACCTATCACTCAACAGAGACCACATCCACAGCACCCATTCATTCATTTTTCACGTATGGACCGACGGACAGACAGACTCCTTCTCAACCATCCTTTCCCTTTTTTATTTATCATTTATCTTAAGAGTTTTAATTTCTCTAATCAAACCTAAAATTGTGATTATAATTAAAAGCAAACAATCAAATTCTTCTTTCTTCCAGTAAGTATGATAAAGAAAAAAAATGTTTCTTTATTCATCAAACCAAACCATGATTGTCTTTCTCTTCCTAAAGTAAAGCTTCAAATTTAATTGGTCTTCAAATTATTTATTTATTTTTCATAAAATCTCAATCATTAATCTTTCATTAATTATGAACTAATATAAAATAAACTAAATAAAAAAAAGCCTCATAATGTTTTATTAAATCAGGTTGGTTTGTAAGCAATTTTACATTTTCTTACCTGTAGTTCAAATAAATAAACTCACACAAAATTAATTTATTCGTTAATAAAATATTTCCGGAAAAAGTTTTGAGTTAACTTGTATTATTTTATTAAAGATAAAATTCAACTTTCTTAATATTTACTATTGGATAACACTGTTCGACAAAAAATTTCTCCCCTTAAATCTAAAATACTATTTGTTTTTAGCTCAATTATAACTCGAGTTATATCTAAAAAACTAAAACTACGTGATTTTAAAGGATAATAAACATAGATAAAAACATAAGTTTTTAGTCTTTTAGATATAACTCGAGTTCTAATTGAGCTAAAAACAAGGGGTAATTTGAAAATCATAGAGGAAGCTGTTTTCTATTACGGCAACAAAATATTTTGATTTAAAATATTGCTGTTTAATATCTAATGGGACTCCAAAATAGGTCAAAATGGCCATTTTCGTCATTTTGACCGATAATATCTCAAAACTCTGACGTGTTGTAAAAAATTGGGAAATTGCATGATAATCAGCATATAAAACTCTACTGGAATCTATTGTTAGATTTACGGGGAGAAATTTTTGTTTAATTTTTGTCGAGCAGTGTAATGGGAGAAGCAAATAGAAACAGATTAGAGTTGTTCAAAATTTCGTGCTATCGAACAATAGAGTGTTGACAATAATCAAATGGGTAGAAAAAGCAAGTTTACCATCGGATTATCTTGGTGGAAAGAATTAGGTGAAGGGAAGGGAAGAGTTCCAATTAAAAGGCAGACTCGGGGGGGGGGGGGGGGAGATTCTGAAAATAAATAAATAAAAATCACCATCTTAAACATGAAAACTAAATAAAAAACATTTTGGCTTTTCTTAAAAATATTTCTGTATTATTTTCAAGATAAACATGATTAATTGGATTTTTTTTTAATATTTATTTAATATAAAAATATTAAATTCTATTTTTTCAAGTATAGACTATTCCTTTATCTCTAAGAACATATTCCAAAAAATATATATAGTTTAATATTTTGCATGCAAGGTGTTGCTTGTATTCTTTAATTTCTCTGCTCTTGATACTATATAATACTCAAAGAGATTTTTTGCTTCTGTCTTATTTAGATCCTCCTGATACAGAAGATGAAGTAGCGAAAGGAAGTACTGAAAAATGGCAAGATAAGATTTCTGAGCGGTTTCGATCGCCTCATGTCTTTTGCTTCTACGGAATTAGACAAAAGACGTCGCAGCACGGAAGGGGACTGTGCTGCTAGCTGCAACACCTCGCCTGATAGTGGAATCGGGCACGGGGATCCCCCGGCGCCCCCGCCCGGGCTGCTCCTCCCGTCAGCGACCTCGGGAAGGAAGCGAACTGCCTCCACATCAAGTGCTCCAGCTAGCGACGAGCCAGAGTCCGAGCCATCGCTAGCCCTACTAACACTGCCTAAAATGCCTCGTTTATTAAATAAATCGCCCCCGCCGCCTGACGGGCCGCCTCGAACTCCATCGCCAAGTAGTTCGGCTGATGAGCAAACGCTTCCACCCCATGAACCCCCCATGCCAGGCTTCCAGGCATCCTCTTCAACATCAACTGTCCCATTAAAGTATCAGCGACCGGAATACCATAACCAACATCACCATCCCCATAATAACCACCATCGAGATCACAATCACGCGGGAGATAACAAACAGAATCACTTTAAGAAGAAATTCGTGCGCGAATCGTGGTCGTCGAATTGGACGCAGGCGCCGCCGCATCCACAGAATACACAGAAAGGCAAATTCCGGCCTAAAGGCAAAGAATGGGACTGGAATGGTTCGAAGCCGGACTTTTCTGTCCCGCCGCCGAATATGGTCGATACGACCCTACCCCCGCCATTTCACCCCCATCATCCCAATCGCTACCGACATCGCTGGGACAGATTCAATCAACCGAGCAAGTCCAACAGCTAACCAAAGCCGCCCCCGCAGCCCCCACCCACCAAACAAACTACTCCATTTATTAAATATTTGTACATAAATCATCGTTATTAAGCACTTTTGTATTGTATAGAAAACAAACAAATCATTCAAGGACTAAAAATACTGCCATTCGTTTCAATTGGCTTATGTTGTTATAGGAGGATTTTTTTCGTTGTTACGCGATCCTATTTAATGGGATTGTAGTGATTTTTTTTTAATCTATTAGATATATTTGATCACTCGTTGGACATGTTTTTTTTTCTTTTTTTTATATATAAATGTTGTACCAGGCCATGAACAAAAAGAATGTTTAAAAAACGAAAAACAAAAGAATAATTTTTTTCAAACGAACGAGAACAAACTGAATTTTAGCTTCTCTCTCTCCGCGCCAACAAAGTACCTCGTATCTCATGTGATATTTGCAAACAACATTTCTCTTTTTTCTAAATTTTAATAATTAGATTAATAATAAAAAAAATTAATTAGGAAATTAAAACAAAAAAATATACAATCATTAACAACAACAACAACAATAATAATAATAATAATAGTAATAATTTTTTAAAATAGCGGAATTGACGTGCCTGTGATTTTATTACAAAAAAACAAAAACTAAATTTCAAGTTCAATCCCTACTAAATAAAATTCAAATGCAGTGATATTTCTTTCCAACTAGAAAGTAGAATGCTAGGAGTTTATACTTATATATATATATATATTTATAATTTATAAAAAGTGCTATTCTATATTATGAGCTGAACCACCAGACTTTTCCATAATTATCTGAAAAGTGAAATTTTGTTAACGACACATTTAATATATTTTTTGATCAAGTAATACTTTTATAATAATATTGGCATTTTTTTAAATTGGATCAATTTTTCTTTTTATTAATTTAGAATCCAACTAGAATATTTTTCAGATGATTATGATTAGGTCTTTTAACAATTTTTTTTTAAATTTTTTTTTATTTGAACTGCTCGTTCTTTTATTTAATTTTTTATGAAATTTTCCATAAAAAGTATTTTAAATATTTTTAACTTTTTATTTTTATTAAATAATTCATTTTGAATGAAATTTGTATTAAATAAAATCTTCAATTGGCGATTTCGAAATTAAATATGAATATTTAAGGTGGCCAAAACCTCATACGTAGTAGTACATTAAAAAAATGAAAAAAAAAAAAAAAAAAATGAAAAAATATAAATAAATAAATCAATTAAAAAAAAAATAAACAAACTACACGTAATAAATAAATAATCCATACACACTGCCATTTTTAATGTGAATGCCCAGGCACTGCCAAATTCCTCAAGACAATTTCTCAATTCTTGTGTTCATTGATACTGCTACTGCTACTACTACTCTTGGTTATTATTATTATTATCTAATTTATATATTTATTTATCTATTTTTTTTATTTTCCTTTTTTTGATCAATTTTCTATTTTATATATATATATGATCATACATTTTATAAAATAAATATATATATATATATATATATATATAGACTAGTTCAACCCTCCTTTATTTTCTATGTCTGATTTTATCAAAAACGAAAAAATCGAAAGTTAAAATTCAAATTTATATATATAAATTTTATATATTTGAGGTATTATAGAATTAAAAATAATTTGAAATTTGCATCGGAATGTCTTTTGTGACTTTAGACAAAGTTTTTTTATTTGGCTACTGTTTATTGGGTCTCGTAAATTACAGTCAAATAGAGCGGGGGGAAGGGGGGTCTTTTAAAAAGTTGGATTTGCGAGCCCCCCCCAATTCCCAAATGACCGCATCTTGTGGTCTCCTTAGCTCCCTCACTAGTAGATACTCTATACTCTCCGTCTTTTTTTTTTTTATTACTTTATTTTCTTTTTAACCAGTGCTTAGTGGCTAATCAACTTTTTATCTGACCCACTCACATAAGCTATTAAAAACTTGTGTATTTTCACACTTGACAAGATGAAAATTTATTAATAATTTCTCCCATAATTGTAATTTTTTATTAATATAATTTCGATCTTAACGGATTCTCTGATACATATGAGTCGTCGATTTAAGTATAAAAAATTAAAATTATTTGATTATACAATACAATACAATACCTACAACAACCCGCTTTCTTTTGTTGAATTATTAAAAAAAAAATCTTCCAATTTTTGAATAGCTCAGTTAATTAAATTTCTATTTCTTATCCGATTGGGTTTTTTCCCTTCCCATCTATTATATAATATTCACGAAGAGAAACAGAGAGGTTTTCCTCTGCTTTATGCAAATAAACATACACACATATATCGAGATGTATATCTGTATATATATAAATTATTTATTTGTTTAAGACTGGTTTCGAAGACTTGGTCTTCATCATCAGTCTTTTTTTAATTATAAATGTTGTTTTTCATGGAGTCAATACCGTATGGATATTACCAGTGAAGGAACATCAAATTTTGAATATCCATACGGTATTGACTCCATGAAAAACAATATTTATAATTACTGATGATGAAGACCAAGTCTTCGAAACTATAGTCTCAAACAAATAAATAAATATATATATATATATATATATATATATATATATACACACAGATAAATCATCTCGATATATATGTGTGTATGTTTATTTGCATCAAGCAGAGGACAACCTCTTTGTTTCTCTTTGTGAATCAACAACTCTGCTACTCTCGGCAAAACAAAAACTCTTCAATTATTTAATATACCTATATAAATCTATTTTATTTAAACTTTGTCTAAAGAGCTTAAAGGGCAATTTTCAAAATCGAAATTTGTAATTTTGAACTTCGCTTACGACATTTCGATTACTAATATAATCCACCCCTTTCAACCCCCCCCCCCTCTATATATATGTATATAATTATACATATATATATTTGTTATAATTATTTTAATCTATTATTTGTTCATAATTTTTTTATAATGTTATTTCTTTTATATATATTTTTTTTTATTTTTTATTTTTTAAAAAATAAAGAAAATTTAATCTAAATCATGAATGAATGTGTATATCGACTTTCAACTTTTTATTATTTAATTTAAAAAAATGTATATATTTATTCATAAATATATGTATATATAATACATTTATTACATATACATGTATATTATAATTGTGTATATTTATATAAAATAACATGAAAAAAAAAATCGTTTATCCACTTGAGAAGAATTTTATGCTTTTTTTTTTTTTTTTTTAAATAGGACATAAAGAAGAGAAAAGAAACATCAAAATGTTATCAAGTACAAATTAGAAACCGTTTAATATTGGTACTTTAGCCAACAAAATCAATAACAACAAATAAAAAACAAAAGCAAATTGTACTAGGCATGTTTTTTATTTTTTATTTTTTTTTTCCTCCAATTGTGGATGATAATGACGATTGGAAAAAAAAATATATATATATAATTCTGTATTCTTGTGTAAAGTGTAATTATATAAAAAAATATTATGTAAATTATGATCTTTTTAATCAAGCCATTTTTGCATTTTTTTTAAAAATATTTTTTAATATATTGTCCATTTTCTTCCATATTTTTAATAAGTTTATTTCTTGGTCCTTTTCCCTGCCTAATCTATATATATAAAATTAAGGTTTTGTCTGTACATTGTTCCAAATCACGCCAAATTTTGGTTGCACACGTTTCAAGCAAAGTTATGAACGAAAACACCCTCAACAAAATTCCTGTAAGTATGTCTGTCTGACTGTTTCCATCGTTTCCGCGAAAAGTTGCTCACAATTCACGTCAAAACGGCTGAAGGGATTATTATGAAATTTCATATTTGTATCAGATATCTTCTAACTTACGTTTTTAGCTATTATAACGTTTTGATATTTTGACCCCAAAAGGGGGTTTGGGGGGCGCACGAATGAAAATTATCAAATAACTCCTAAACTATTAACTCTATGGAAAATTTTATAATGAGCAAAGCTGTAGGGGATGTAATTTCTGACAACTTTTGTTTAAATTTTTTTTTTTGGGGGGGGGGGGGGGGTTTGAAAATATGTAAATTCTTTCTCTTGGCCCAAACTCAACCAAATTTTTTTATACATAATCTGTGGGTCACTAGAGGCTAGAAATGCAAAAACTGGGGGTGGGGGTGGGTTAGGGCATGGGGTGCGCGGGGTGGATTGGTGGTGGAGTGAAGGGAGTAGGGGGATGGAGCAGGGGGTCCCCCATAGACACATTTATTTTCTTAAAAAATTTTAAAATTGAAAATAAAGTTCTATATGTGTGTGTGGGGGGGGGGCGTATCTGACCCCCCCCCGCTTGGACAATTTGATCGCGGCACACTTTCGAGATAAAAAGTAGATCTTTTATACATCGGGCACCTTATAATATACATTCTCCCCCCCCCCCCCTAAAAAATTCCTGGATCCGCCCTTGCATGTTTGAAAGAAAAGAGAAACAATGGAGCTCTAAGATTAATAAAATAAAGGAGGACTCAGAATTTGATATAGAGGTTATAAAGGGAATATTTAAGGCTTTGTTTTTTAATAGATTTTGGGCTGAAAGCTGAAAAAGGGGAACAATTAGAGAGAGGGATTATATGGTGATTGAAACTATTTAAATAATAAATCTATTATAGTGGAGCTTTTGATATCATGTTGGTTATTCAGAATTGTTTTTTTTGTTAAAGATTGCTTTCTTTATTTCGGCCGACTCTAATATATCCTTTGACTATATCTATATAATAAAAATGAATTTCTGTTTCTTCGTAAGCGCAGATCTCTCAAATGCCTGGACCGATTTGGCTAATTTTTTTTTTAAATGTTCGTAATAGTCCAATTCAGGTTAATACGTAAAATAAAATTGGAAAAGTTGCCCGGAAAATTGGAAAATTCAGGAAAAACAAAAAAAAATTCAGGTTAGCCAACATAGCTTGCCAAACTATAAAAGAACTAAACTAGCAAAAAACAAGTGTTGGCAGCCCTGTTTGTAAGATTTTTGAATGTCATTCATTCTCAATAGTTCTAACTACATTATCGTTGAAGAAGAATTTAATATTACAACAAACATTAAAAAAACTATCTATTTTTTTTAAAGTAAGTTTAATAAAAAACGTCATGATAACTAAATTTTTGAAAAAGTTATGGTTATTTAAAAAAAGCTATTTTTTCAAAAAACCCTAACTTTTTTTGGGTTGGGTGAATATTTTTTAAAAAATTCTGAAAACCGTCTTTAATAGGGTAGAAATAATAAAAAAAGTTTCAGCCAAGCTTTTGATTATATACTAATATATATATATATAGATGAAAAATATTTAATTTAAAATAAAAATAAAAATCATTTTTCTTAAAAATACCCTTGGGATCTCACCTCATTTTTTTCTATTGTATTTAAGACCCTCAGCCATTTCAAAAGAACTAAGCCTTTTGGCTTTTGTATTCGAGCTCATTCTTTCATTCCAATATTATTTATTTATTTCAAAGTTAATTATAAAGGATTATTGAAACTATACTAACTAAACTAACTGAAAGGAATTCATTAGCTTTTGGAATTTCTTTAAAAATATATTTTAAAGATTAAAACCAAATATATATTATATATAATATATTTATTCTCTGTAACTAATAAAACATCAATAAAGCAGCCACGTGGGGGTCCCTAAGGCGGGCCTTGAAGCTAGTACATTATACATATGGACTGCTAATCACCCCTCCTTTCCCTATAGAAGCAATGTAAATTTGGCGCACACAAGATCTGTAACGCCTCGTTGGGCAATGGAGGAAATAATAACTAAATATTCATGAGAGGGAATATAAAAATTTTTGAAAAAAAACTTTAAAAAAATTTAACTTTTTCGCTTAATATCAAAATAAATAGCGTATTTGTTATCTCTAAATAATCTTATATTAGAATTGATAAAAATAACTTGGGAATTCATATTTTATTTTTCTTATAAAATTAAGGATTGAGACCTCAGGGGGACCCTTTGCATTCATTCCAGATTTTTTTTTGAGGGTGAAAAAGTTAAATTTTTTTCGCTCAATATCAAAATAAATGGCGTATTTGTATAAGCAATCGGGCCAATAATAAAAGTTGGAATATACAGGGTGATTCACGCTCGATTGCACGTTAGACGTTTATGGAAAACGGAACGCAGGATTTTTCTGAAAATTTAGCACCTTATATTTTCTTACCTGTTCTATCGATCTAAAAATTTTCACCATTGCAACGTTTCGGCTTCCATCGAAAAGTCGTAGCAACTTTATTTTTTAAATGGAACACCCCGTATATTAACACTTTTTTAGAATCGTCATTTTATTAAAATACTTTTTTGTTAATAGTGTCCTATACCTATCTCTATCGGTTTTCGAGATAAAAAATAATTTCTGTTAAATATGGTTCAAAACATGGCGCCCTAATTAAACTTAAATAAATTAGTGCCCTCAATTCATGAAAAGTTGATATTTTGGTGGTAGTTTAGACACACCCGAAGTATTTAATTTACGCCGAAAAATCGACTCCATATTATACAGGGCGTTCTAAGATTATTATTATATCCGTTATTCATAAAAGGAGTCAAAAGTTCATTTTTTCAAATGAGACCCCCTGTATATTACTTAATAAATTGAAAGACGAAGAAAAATGCTTTAAGACGATATATCACATACCTATACCTAAAACTAAATTGAAAGTTTTTGCCGAGAGTAGCAGAATTTTTATATATTGAAGGAGACAATAAAAGAGTGTGTCTTCTGCTGGAATTATAAATTTTATTTATTTATAACGAGACTATAGTTTCGAGGGCTTTGCCTTCTTCATCAGTCTATTACAATGTATTCACAGGAATTAATTTATGAATGAAAGGTTAACATTTTTCATGTGGTAAGGTTATAAATTACATAGAGTGGGCAAGTTAAGAATTGACAATTGTCAATTCTTAACTTAAAATTATTGGATAAAAATACTTGGTAGGTTTCACATTAAGATATAAAAAAATAAAACGAATTTATTTTTAGAGAATCTTTAATCTCGATATATATATTTCGGGTGACTAACCCATCTTCAGGAGATACAGATAAAAAAAAAAAACAATTCTTAACTTGCCCACTCTATGTAATTTATAACCTTACCACATGAAAAATTTAACCTTTCATTCATAAATTAATTCCTGTGAATACATTGTAATAGACTGATGAAGAGGGCAAAGCCCTCGAAACTATAGTCTCGTTATAAATAAATAAAATTTATAATTCCAGCAGAAGACACACTCTTTTATTGTCTCCTTCAATATACCTAAAACATTAAGTTTTCTTAATAAAGCCGGTTTTTTGTGAAAAATTACTTTTTAATGAATTTAATTATAACTAACCATGGAAATATCAAGCTTATGACAGTTTATTGACTATTTATAAGTAACTTATAAAGAGTTTATTGATTGTGCTCAAAAGAATCTCTCAAAATAACAGCAAATATTGATTATTGAAACGAAGTTCTTATAGTACAAAATAAATAATTTCATAGTTCAGCGAGAACTTTTTGTCACGTAGACCAATTTCGATGATTCTTTTTTTAATTTTTTGAAGTCGGTTTTATTTTTTTATAAAAATTATTTTTATTTTTCTCTTTTTAGTGATGTTATTAATAGTGACTTAAGATAATACCTTGCATGCATAACCTAAGAGAAAGCGTAGGGCGAATGATTCAGAAAATGAATATAAAATAAAATTTATAAACATAGAAATTCTCTCGAAACGTTTGCGGGTTTTAAATGAAATTTTTAAGATTTAATTTTTATAAAAGATTTTATTTATTATAATTTCGATTATTTCCTCATAAGAATTGGAGATTTACGTTATTTCGTCATTGATTATATCTTCAGAACTTGACCAAATTAATATGGTACCAACCCTTAGGTACCCTCTTTCCAATAAAACAAGAATCATTAAAATCGGTTAATAAACAAAGAAGTTAGGCCTGAACAAACATATCAAAAAAATCAGTTATTAATAGTGACTTAAGATAATACCTTGCACGCACCACATAAGAGAAAGCGTAGGGAGAATGAATCAGAAAATGATAATAAAATTCAATTAATAAATATAGAAATTCTCTCGAAACGTTTGCGGGTTTTAAATGAAATTTTTAAGATTTATTTTTTATAAAAGATTTTATTTATTATAATTTCGATTATAAGAATTGGAGATTTTCGTTATTTCGTCATTGATTATATCTTCAGAACTTGACCAAATTAATATGGTACCAACCCTTAGGTACCCTCTTTTCAATAAAACAAGAATCATTAAAATCGGTTAATAAACAAAGAAGTTATGCCTGAACAAAAATATCAAAAAAAACCAATGCAAAAAAAATCATCAAAATCGGTTCAATTGGCGAAGATATGAAGTAACATAGACACAAAAAAATCAGTCGAATTGATAACCTCCTCCTTTTTTGAAGTCGGTTAATAAAAGGTATTTCAACTTGGTTGAATAATATATTTAATAATGCAGAAATTATAACTTTTATATACAGGTTAAATAAAATAAGAGTTGAGATTTGTTTAGAGAGATGGAATTGCTAAGTCGATCTTTATTGTTCGAAAGTTGGATTTTTAACCGACTTCAAAAAAGGAGGAGGTTCTCAATTCGACTGATTTTTTTTGTCTATGTTACCTGATATCTTGGCCAATTGTGAACCGATTTTGATGATTTTTTTGCATTGGGTTCAGTATAGCTTCCGATTGGTCCCGTTTTTTTTCATTGGTATTGGACCTTTTTTGATATGTTTGTTCAGGCCTAACTTATTTGTATATGAGCCGATTTTAATTACTTTTTTATTGGAAAGAGGGTGCCTTAGGAGTGGTCCCATATTAATTTGGTCAAGTTCTGATGATATGATCAATGACGAAATAACGTAAATCTCCAATTCTTATGACCAAATAATCGAAATTATAATAAATAAAATCTTTTATAAAAAAATCTTAAAACATACATTTAAAACCCCCCCGCAAACGTTTCGAGATAATTTCTCTATTAATGAATTGAATTTTATTACCATTTTCTGATTCATTCACCCGACGCCTTCTCTTACAAGATGCATACAAAATATTATATTAAATCACTATTCTTAACATCAGTAAAAAAAGAAAAGAAAATTAATTTTTATAAAAATAAAACTGACTTCAAAAAAATTAAATGCAACAAATAAAATAATAAGAACTCAGAAATAAAATAAAATGCACTAAAAGGTATAAAATAATTATCTAATTTAGTTACAACTAAACGATAAAATATTTACATGCAATCACTTTTTGAAGTCGGTGCTAAACAAACTAAACCTATAAGCGAAGTTACCTGCCAAACGTACTAAGTAAGATCCGTCAAATGCGATTCATAAAATGTCTATGTTTGGCACCAACTTCAAAAAGTAATTTCATGTTAATATTTCGTCGTTAAGTTGTAACTAAATAAGATTATTATTTTATACTTTTTAGTGCATTTTATTTGATTTTTGAGTTCTTAATATTTTATTTGTTGAATTTAATTTTTTTGAAGTCGGTTTTATTTCTTTTTCTAAAAATTATTTTTTCTATGTCGTTTTAACATTAGACCAACCAAAATTTCCGTTTTTGGTGTTTAGATCAAAAATTTCTCTAAACCCTGACCTGATGTAAAAAATCTAAAAACACTGTAAGGATCAACGTATAAAATTCTACTAGTATGCATCCATTTGTTATATTTACAGATAACAAATTTTTTCTTCAACAGTCTACTTACTGAGTAAGTCAAGGCGACTTTGGGAGCCCCTGTAGGTTCTGCATTCAATACGACACCTGTGCGTATCGGTTGCATACCCTGCACATACAAGGCGTATCCTTCAAAATGGCTACCTAGTTAATAAATCATACCAATAAATTTGATGTATCTCGACAAATTTAATCTTAATTGATCTTTTCTTAATTAAAGTAATTATTGATAGATGAAAATCTCAATAAAAAAGTTTGTTTACATTTTTTTCAATTATCTTTTATTTTTAATTGGTTTTTTTAATTTTAAAACCCACTAATAGGTTATAGCAAATATTAATATATTATATTAAAATTAGGAATTTTTTGTTTTTTTGAGGTTAGGAGAAAGAATGGATGAATAAACCAATCGACTTGATTGGGGAATAATTGAATTGAAATAATTATCGGAAAAGAGGTTTTTTTTTATCTAATTAGATTTTTCCTCTTATTAAAAACAAGGACTAAAGATGAATAAGGACACTCGATGGTGGAGAAGTAATCTCCGGA
Organism: Forficula auricularia; assembly: GCA_024734495.1. NCBI lineage: Eukaryota > Metazoa > Arthropoda > Insecta > Dermaptera > Forficulidae > Forficula > Forficula auricularia. The sequence continues at coordinate 16,113,039 of JALMQS010000030.1, read as the reverse complement.
ATCGAAGCAAAAATACAATGTATACATTAATTAATGTAAAATAATTGGTTTAATAAAATTTATATAAAAAAAAAAAAATTTGTTTGTTTTTAATTAACAGGTGTCTAAATAATAACATTACAGGTGTGTCTACAAATAAAGTGCATCAAGTGGCTTTTTTATATAACTTGGAAACAAATCTTATTTAATTTTATGTTTTTATTTCAGATCCTATATGATTATTTTTTTATTATTATTATTTTCCTATTTATTTTTTTATAATGTTTATCAATATGAACGAATGTGGGCAAATTGGTGTACGAGTAAACAAATATACACATAATATGTAGGCCATTAGAAAGCTAGAAATGCAAAAACTGGGTGCGGGGTGGGGTGATTGTGGGAGATGGGGTGCAGTTGTGCGGGATCTGGGGGTGGGGTGGGGCGGAGTGGGGGTGCAGTGGTGGCGGCGAGGTGTGTGGTTTCGGGAGGGGGAGTTCAGGGGTTACCGTGCATCGCTCGGTGGCTCCAGGTACTTTGCCTTAACAGTCGATGCGCATTTATAAACCCCCATTAATAATAATAATAATAACACTAAGGACTTCTAAAATAATATCTTATTATCCATATCCTTGCGTTTTGGAAAATTAAAATAATAATTTCAAGAATCGATTTAATGAATTTAATTACTTTTAAATGCAGTGAATGAATAAATAAATAAAGGTAGATTAACCCTGTCTATAATAATAATAAAATAGTCAATTAGACGCTATTAAATCATTACGAATAATTGTTTTAAATGATTGAATTTTTCCGAGCCCGTCTACATTTGGAGTTGGAACCCTTGAAGTGAAAAGTGGAAAATGCATAACTACGACGCGGAGATCTGGAAGGTGCTGTTTTACCGCGAATGCGCCATCGGGCTGGGGTACGTGGGCGCCTGGTATCCGACCCGGTTCCGGTTCCGGGTCCTCGACCACCTGCTGACCATCGCGCTCTTCGTCATGGGCACCTGCAACGCCTGCATGTCCGTCGCCTCCACATTGTACTTTGTCTCGGCCTCCTATCCGACAGTCGCTGACGTCTCTTTAGGCATGAAATTGATTCTGACAATGTGGTTCGGCAATTTCCAACTCATTTGCACTTACGCACAAAAGAAAGCGTATTCGGAAATTATTTCCGACCTCGAGGAGTATGCTAGAAAATGTTTGCAGATTTTCGGAAAACAGGTACACTGAAAATATAGTTAAGAAATTATATTTGATATTAATAGATGGTGAAGTTAATCTTGGCGAAATCGATGAATAAATTATATACGTATTTTAATTATTCTCATATTTTTGGAGCAACTCTAGATATATTAATAGTTAAGATGCCGCTATTTGAACCAAGCACCAATAAGTAAATTATGAAAATATTGTTATTTGAGTAAAATAGTGGAATAGTTAAATTTAATAGTTGAGTATTTAAATGAAATAATATATAATTACGACAAGAAATGATATAAACTTGAATATTTTTTATTTATAATAAATAATATTCAAGCCTATATAATTTATATTCATTTGATGTAGAATCTATATTCAAATGAATCAAATAAATATTTAATTTAATTAATAAAAAAAAAAATAATTTAATTTTCTATAAGGTACCTAGTCTAATTTTGATATATATTTATATTTCTTTTAATCTTATAGTGGGTTTTAAAATAAAAAAAAACGATTAATTATGTAAACAAAATTTTTGTTAAATTTTTTTTTAATGAAAATTATGAGAGAAGGAGTTACACCAAAAAGGTGCGACCCCTAAAGGCCTGGGTTGGCCCCTCCATTGCGAAAAGAAGAAGAAAGAATTTTATGGGTTGGGCGGGGGTCGAAGGTATCAGTGGATACGGGTTTTAATTAGCTGAAGGTTATAAGTCGCGGGAAAGATGGTGGCAGGGAGCGAGTTCCAGTCTCTGGAGGTCATAGGGATAAAAGAGTTGGCGAAAGCGCTTGTTCGATTTTTCTCCAATTTGACAGCGAAGGAGTGCTGAACGTTAGAAAACCGCATGTTTCTCGTAAAGAGGGCATTAGGGGGGATAATTGATTTCAGCTCGACTGAACAAATTCCGTGATAGTATCTGTAGTACAGGGAAATGGCAGAAACGGTTCTTCGGTGAGCCAGGAAGTCGAGTGAGTTGGTTAGAGCCGGGTCTCCTATTATTTTAATTGCTCGCTTCTGAATCGCATCCAGTGTAGCAAGATAATGCTTGGAGGCAACCCTCCACAGATGAGAGCCATTTTCGAGACAGGGACGAATTTGAGCCTTATACAGTATAAGAAGTTGACTGGGAGTATAACAGCGTGTAGACCTAAATAGGAGACCAATCTTGCGCGCTGCAGCTTTAGCAGTGGTTGAGATATGGTCATTCCATGAAAGGTCAGACCCTAGAGTTACGCCTAGCATTGCAATTTTATCCCTGAATTCTAGTGAGTTTGAGTCGAATGATATGTTTGTGAGGTTTCTGTCGACGCGCCTACAAATAAGGCAACACTGAGTTTTCACTGCATTGAAGTTAACTAAGTTTTGGGATCCCCAGTCATAAGTCTAAATTAATTGAGGAGGCAATGTCTGCACTGTTTTTATGCGATGCAGGGGCGTTATGTAGGGTGCTGTCATCTGCGTAACAATGTACCGGATTGGAGGGCAAGTTTAGAAGGTCGTTGATATAAATAAGAAAAAGCGTAGGGGAGATAACCGATCCCTGAGGAACTCCAGCGTTGGTGTGGAAGGGGGAAGATGATATTCCATCGATGACAACCTTAATACTACGGTCTGAAAGAAAACTTTCGAACAACTTAAAGTTTCGATGCAAGACCGACGGAGGTCAATTTGGCAAGAAGATTTTTGTGCCAGACCATATCGAAGGCTTTTGAAATGTCTAAAGCTACCGCGAGGGTCTCATTCCCAGCTTCCAGGGTTTTATTCCAGATATGAGTTACATATGCTATTATGTCACCGGTCGACCGGAACTGCCTGAAGCCGTATTACCTATAGTGGATTAATTTATTTGACTCTAAGTGTCGTAGAACTTGCTCGTAAATTAATTATTAAGATATCACTATTTGCAGAAGTAGAGAGTCCTAGGTACTAGTAGATACTAGTAGAAAGATTGTGTTGTTTATCATAAAAGAATTTAGTCTTTTTGATTTTAAGTCGATTCTTCCACGTTTTCAGTAGAGGTTGCCAGTAATAGTCAAAACATCAATAATGGAATGCAATAAGGTTATTCCTCTAGTATTAAATAAGAATCAATCTCTATTTTTGATTTTAACTCGATTCCTCTATGTCTTCAGCAAAGGTAACGGATAAGAAAACTCAGTTGCTATGGTTACTTATAAAATTTCCTCCCAAATATTTAGCATTTCACAGAGAGAAGCCTATCCATTCTTACTTAAGTTATGTTAAACCAGCTATATTAAACCGATCAAATGAATAAATTTTAAGAAATTTAAAATAAAGAATTTTAAACAAGTACTATCTTACTCTGGAGTAAAGTACTTTAAAATATAATTTGACTAAAAACTTTATTTAACCTTTTTTCGTGGTCCCCAAGGTACTTAATTAAGATATTAAATTTCTTCAAAATTGGTTAAGTCATTTTCAAGATAGTTAGAAAAAACTAAAAAAGTACTGAAATAAAGTACTAATGTTTGTGGGCCGATATGTACCAAAAACTAATTAGCGCTTGATTTTGTTAAAATAATGGTAGGTTTTCAATTTCATTTCAATCAGTACAACGGTTTGGAAAAAATCGTGGACGGATAAAACTAATATAATATAATATAAAGCAGTAAATGAAAAAATCGCACTTTTTGGCCTCTCGACGAGACCCCATGTAATTTTTGGCAAAACCGTCACGTGCTAAAATTCAACCTAAGTGAATACTACAATTTGTGACTTTAATTGAGACCATGGGTTCCGTAGTCTTTACCCGAGGACCCTTTGAAGTCACGCTTGCCGCTTCGCATTGGATAATGTAAATAACTCACTCGGTATAAGGTAGATGAAAAATTTGAAAATTGAGAAGCTTGTTTAAGAATATAATAAACGTAATTGTATTGATTAGTCTGTTTCTTGCGTGTGTGTAGAAATTCTCTCGAGATCTGGAGTCCGGTAATCGGCAAGTGAAGCGCATCTATTACGGCTGGCTGGGCTTATGGACCACTGTGGTCTTCTTCTGGTCTCTCCTTCCGGCAATCAAAGGCATAATCCGCTCTCTAAAAGAGAGTAGACTCGCGGAACTTATGGCTGGGGTAAGCAACACAAACACACCCATTGGAAATCAATTCACCAAAACAAACAACAACTATCGTGTATTTAAGGTAGTTCTTTCACCCTTATGGGTTGTTTTCTTAGGATTTTTTTTTGAAATTTAGACAGATTAGAAAGATTTAGGTTCAAATAAACAAGACAAATTACCAAATATAGAAAAAGAAGGGGTTTATAGTTTGAAATGTTAAGATTGCGAAGCGATCTACGTAGGGAAAACAGATTATTATTTAAATACTTCTGCATCGATTGGTGGCAAAAACAAAATCTATGAACAATATACGAGGAAGAGTTGAAAAATAAGTTTCCCCCTGTCGACTGTGGTCAGAGTTGTGTATGAAAGTCAAAAAATAGAATGAGACATTAAAGATATAACAAACCTTTATTTTTCCACATAGGTACCAAGTACATTGAGACATTTGTCATATCGCTTAATAAAAGCTTCAAAAAGCCCTCCAGGAAAAAATCAGGGCTTTGCATACGGAAAAAGCGTTGAACGGCTTGTTTCACTTCCGTATTGCTTCCAAAGCGCCTTCCCCCGAGATTTGTCTTCAAAGCCGGAAACAGATGGAAGTCGCTTGGTGCGTTGTTCCTTGTGTGTCGAGGAAAATTGTCGGGGCACCCATCGTGCTGACACTTTTCTGTATCGAAGAATGTCGTGGATGATGTTTTGAGCTCGCTCATATGAGATTCCAAGTTCATCCGCTACTTCATCGATGGTGATACGCCGGTTCGCTCTAATCATGTCATCCACCTTCCTGACATTTGCATCTGTAGTGGCCGTGCGCGTCCGTCCAGCTCTCGGCATGTCCTCCACTTGCTGACGTCCACCACTGAATGTGCGACACCATCTCCGCACCATTTGCTTCGACATCACACCTGGCCCATAGACTTCCACGAGGCGGTTATGAATTTCTGTTCCTGATACTCCACGTGCCAATTCATAGCGGATAACCGCTCTCACTTCCTCCTTTGACCACGAATTCAAAACGCACCTTCTCTCCATACCTACCGGGGCTCAAATGAGAGGCTGGCATCCGCTTTGCGCAGGCACTGCAACAGCGCCATCTGCTTGAATTGCAGCGACCTCTACCCAATGGTGTATCGGTGACTTGCGCGTTTTCCTGCTGTGTCGCCTTTCGCCCATAGCCGTTCAACGCTTCTTCCATATGCAAAGCCCTGAATTTTTCTTGGAGGACTTTTTGAAGCTTATCAAGCGATATGACAAATGTCTCAACGTACTCGTACGAGAATAATAAAATAAAGGTATGTCATATCTTTAATGTCTCATTCCATTTTTTGACCCTCATACACAACTCTGACCACAGTCGACAGGGAAACTTATTTCTCAACTCCTCCTCGTAGTTACTGAGATATTAAATTCCAAAGATAGAGTTTTTCAGACTCTTATACATTGAAAAGTTTTTGTTTTGCAGAGAGTAGCAGAGTTGTTGATTCACAAAGAGAAACAAAGAGGTTGTCCTCTGCTTGATGTAAATAAACATACACACATATATATCGAGATGATATATCTGTATATTTTACGTTAAATTGAAGGGTTGGTTTTGTCACAAATATAATAAAACAATAATTTTAATAACTATTTGAATTATTTAATTGATAACTATACAGTTTCGGTCACCACTGGTCGTATTATTTATAATGGGTTTTTTAATTGTATAATAATTGACTATGCAATGAGATAATTAGAATAAAAATAAAATTGAAAATAATATTTAATATAATCATTAATTCAAAATAGTTTCTAGTTCAGTGATAAACGTTTTTATAAATTGTTGCTATATATATGTATGTGTGTGATTGTAATGAATTGTTGATGTATCTATATTGAAGATTTAAGAATGAATGTTTCATGTGAAATGACAAATTCCGGTTCTTGAACGAGATGTATGTATGATTTCAAATTATTGTAAAAAAATTTTGTGTTATATAATTCTCTATAAAAAGAAAAAAATGTAAATAAATGTTTCATTTCAATTTTAGAACTACTGAGGATGGTCGACCAGTGGTGACCGAAACTGTATAGTTATCAATTAAATAATTCAAATAGTTATTAAAATTATTGTTTTATTATATTTGTGACAAAACCAACCCTTCAATTTAACGTAAAATTTAAATCAAGTCACTTATCAGAAGGTTGCGTGTTCATATCACGTCGGGGTCACCAATTGTGGTTGTCTGTCTCAAATGGTCAGACCCTCCGATCTTAGATCAGAGTGGGTTGCCGAGAATATTCTTCAAGGCGGTCTAAGCATTTGATTGGGTCCACATGAAATTGTCAGGAAAGCAAGAGTGACTGATCTGGGACCAGCCTGATTTACCTATGATATTGTCATAGGCACTCTTACTTTCCTTTTGGTCACTTTGTCTGATGAATTAAAAGAATTGTATATTTATAACAAAAGATATTTATTCATTTTAAAGTTCAAATTTTTATTTTTAACAATTATTATTTATAATAAAACATTTTCGCTTTTATTTACAATCATTCTTTTCCTTTATTTAACATTTGTTTATCAACTATTTATATGATAGGGTTAATGTGTTTTTTTGAACATAATCTTATCACATTTTCAATTTATTTAATTTTATTTAATTTCAAATCCTTTTAATTAATTTGCTAATAAACTTAAGTTTTAATTCTTCTAATGAGCTAGGGTACTGCCATCTAGCGACACTGGCTACAACAAATTTAATAAATATCTGTATATATATATATATATTATTTATTTGTTTGAGACTATAGTTTCGAAGACTTGGTCTTCATCATCAGTCTTTTTTTAATTATAAATGTTCTTTTTCATGGAGTCAATATCGTATGGATATTGAAAATTTGATGTTCCTTCTTCACTGGTGGTCAGCTTAGAACCAAAGACATTCTTTTGGTTCACATTCAAATATAACCATACGTTTCCCTTTCTCCTTGTTTTACAAAGAGATAGGCTGACAATGGAAGGGGGGTTGTTTTTCTTTTTTCTTTTATCTTTTGTTAGCAAACATCTTAAGCAAATTGCTATTTGATAATTCAATTTGGCTGTTCAAACAAAGTTTTGAATTTTTATTGAATGATTTCAAAATTTCTAACGATTCAATTGCGCTAATTAATTTTAGGTTTCTTTCTCCTTTTATTAATCTAATTCCTGTAGACCAATGTCACATAAACACGCAGCCTTTCACTTATCAGCATACTCACAAGAATTAGAGATAATTAAAGAAATCGCGGTAAATAATGGGTACGAGGCAAGCCTTATAGACCAAATGTTATATAAAAAAATTGAAAAATCAACCCTGGAATCAATATATTCACAAAAGAATGAAAAAGATAAAAAAGAAGTACAAATTGTTGTACTATTTTAAAATCTCGACTAAATGGGCCAATTTTTAAAATAATTTGCCATGCTTGTTTACATTAAAGATGATTAAAAGTTAGCTGATGAAATTTTTTTAAAACATAAGTCCGGAAAAAATATTTTTTTCTCCAAAAGTATACTACTTGTTTGAAAGCTATCGCGCCTTTTTGTTATAAGGGTTGTAAGGCCTCAAGGCAGCTGGTATCTAACTTTAAGTATTAAAAAATGTGTTTCGATATTGGCTGGTTTGATCATCTAGTTAATTAATGTTATGCATATATGATATCCTGTAAAGAAAAACTGGGGGGAAGACAAGGGTAGTTCTCTTCAAAATTGTATGAAATAAAAGGTAAAACAATTTAACGTTTATATAAAAATTTATTCAGTAATCAACCTTTGTTATAGGGGAAGGTTTGGATATTGTGGAGTGTGGTGGATTGATTAAGAAGAGTGTTTAGCAAGGGTACAGGCCATTATTGGAGCCTGGTTCCCGTTCCGCGATGCCTGGCGTAAAATTGAATACGCCGTGTGTGGGCTTTGGGAGCTGCTCAAGGCGGAGCTCTAAAATGCCCTTTTCTGAAGCTATTCAGAAAGAAAAAGGTTGATTTCTTGCCGCCTGGGTGGGCAAGGGAATATATATGTTGTTGTTTGCCAAGCGATTCGGGTGAACAAAACATACATTTGGCTAAGCGTGGCTTAGTTATGTTGAAGAAAAACATTAGTAGTGAAGGACCTTTCAGGATAAAAGAGACAAATAACACTGCCCAACAATGAAAATGCTTCGGGCTCAAAAATAGCTGATTCTTATGTATTTCCACCTGCTGAATTCAAAATTCACCATAAAGATTACCGATTAGCTCTTGTATCAACGCAAAGGGACAATATCCAACTAATAGGATTCTCTGATGCCTCCGAGAAAGGATATGCCGCTGCTATCTATCTTAGAGTGGAAACTGTAGATGGATATGAAGTCCATTTAATGAAATCGAAAACAAAACTCGCTCCTATTAAAAGTTTAACCATACCTCGGCTCGAATTGTGCGGAGCGAAATTATTGGCTGAGTTATCTCAATCAATGTCTTTTGACGAACTTTCTATTAAACGTATTACATATTTTACAGACTCTCAAATAGTATTAGCCTGGCTGAGAACGCCTCCTCATCAGTTAAAAATATTTATAGCAAACCGAGTCAATCAAATCTTAGAATTAACTAAAATTTCGGAATGGGCTTTTGTGCCATCTCAGCATAACGCTGCTGACATAGCTTCAAGAGGTTTGCTTCCTTCAGAAATATTAAAAAATCCCCTTTGGTGGCACGGTCCTGAATTTCTTAAATTAGAAGAAAATAATTGGAAGTTCAATTTATCACCTGTCGCAAAAATCCCTGAATTAAAAACTAATAAACGAGTAAGCTTTTTTCTCGATAAATCAATTGAAAATTGGATTTTAAATAAAATAAATTCAGTTTCCACCCTTCTTAAATTGCAAAGAATAATAGCTTATGTTTTGAGATTTATTCACAATTCTCGAAATCCAAAATGCAAATTTAGAGGTCCTCTTTTGTATTCCGAGCTGAAACGAGCATTAGAAAAATGTGTTTCTGTTGTACAGCGGGAATGCTTTAGAAAAGAAATCAATTCTATTAAACTAGATAATGAGTGTCCCTCTAACTTGATCAGATTAACCCCTTTCGTTGACAAAGAAGGTTTTCTCAGAGTAGGTGGTAGGTTAAAATTTTCTTCCTTGCCCGACTCTGCTAAACATCCTTTATTAATACCGAAAGAATCACGGTTGGCCATTCTTTTAGTAGATCATTATCATCTAGAAACTCTACATGGTGGTCCTCTCTTAGTGCAATCCACACTTTGCCAAAGGTATTGGATTATCGCAGCTAGAAGTTTGATTAGAAATCGTATCTTTAAATGTTTGCCTTGCTATCGCCTGAAAGCCCGCACTCATCAACCACTCATGGCAGATTTACCGCATTATCGTTTTGCTCAAGATAGATGTTTCTCGAATGTAGGTATGGATTATGCTGGACCGTTCAATGTACAAGAGCGATTACGCCGGAAACCTGTTTTGTTCAAGTCCTATTTAGCTCTATTTGTTTGCATGTCAACAAAGGCCGTCCATTTAGAAGTTGTCACTGAATTATCTACGGAATCTTTCTTATCTGCCCTAGATCGATTTATAGCCCGCAGGGGTCTTCCTCGGAATCTGTATTCTGATCGTGGAACTAATTTTGTTGGAGCAGCCAATCAACAAAGGGAAATGATAAAATTCCTTGAAAGGGAACAGTTTCAATTAAGTGAAGAAATATCGAAAAGAAAAATTGAATTTCATTTCAATCCACCCGCTGCTCCATCATTCGGAGGAATTTGGGAGGCTGCAGTGCATAGCTGTAAGACTCATTTGACTCGAGTTCTTAAGAATCATACTCCTTCATTAGAAGAAATTATTACAGTTTTTTGCCGCATTGAAGCTATATTAAATTCACGACCTCTCTGTTTGATGTCTAGTGATCCTCATGATTCTATTGATTATCTAAGTCCTGGCCACTTTCTTATTGGAGCTCCGCTGATTAGCCCTCTAGAAATAGATTATTCTGATGTTCCCGAAAATAGACTTACCCGCTGGCAAACGTATAAACAAGCTATACAACATTTTTGGACGCGATGGTCTAAAGAGTACCTTCATCATTTAATGCAGCGTAATAAATGGTATCGTCCTAGTGAGAATATTAAAGTCGGAGATATAGTTTTAGTTACTGAGATCAATACATCTCCTCTACAATGGCCATTGGGTAGAGTAGAACTAGTCTTCCCTGCTAGAGATGGTATAGTTCGCGTATGTCAAGTACGTGTGGGCAAGACTTCATACCAACGGCCTGTCAATAAATTAGTTCCTTTAGTAAATGACGCTTCTATTAAACCTGATATAGACTCGTAAGTTCTTCAAAATTTGAAATCAATTTTGCAGGGGGGCAGTTGTCTCCGCCTTTAAACGAGTCAAATTACAGATAAATATATTTTAAGTTATTTTTATTATAAATAGAATTTATTGAATTGTATGCTAAAAATATAATTTTCCATTCATTCGTTCCCCGATAATCCTGATAAAAACATCGTCTCTCTTTATTTTCCTTTTGTTGCCATCGTTACTAGCAAAGTGAACTGGGTGAATTTTCGCGTGTAAATTGAGGTGAATGAACAGTTTTGAAAGTGTGGAGAGGGTTGGATCGCGGCCGCGTCCGGAGTGACACCGGGAGTTTCTACAGTTTCTTCGTGCCAGTCGGGATTGATCTCGAGAAACGGTTACCATCTTCGGTGAGTGAAGTTGGGCTTCGCGATCCTGTACCTTTCCATTATCCCCGCTGCATCAATTACTAATTAAAATATATTGATATTTATTTCTTTTAATTAATGAGATTTAAATTTCAAAAAATAAAGATTAATTATAGATTATATTTTATAAAAATAGTATAACTTTTTCATTTCCTAAGTTTTATTTGATTGATTAATAAGATTATGAATATATTATATATTTATAAAATGTTTCTTATAAATAAATTTTTATTTTTTAATTTATTAAAGTTAAGCAAGAATTTTTCAATTTTCAAAATAAAAATTAGGAATAAATAATTGATTAAAATTGTATAATAAATTTCTATGCACACATTTATTTTTTCATATATCAGACTTTTATAAACATAAATAAGTTGAGAGATCATTAAAGAGAACTTCATTCTCTTAACGAGTTGAGCTGGTATGAGTTTTTTGTATTAATAGCACAACCTTGATTCACCAACTCTACTTTAGATGACAAAGGACATAACCCGCCCTCTTATACCCCCCCCCCCAACCAAAAATATGAACAAAATAATTTTCAGGCCCCAAATAATAAAAAAATAAAAAAACATTAAAAAATTGAAATCCGATTCCGCCTCTGGCCCCGATGACATCTCACCAATTATCATTCACAAATTCGCCACCGAACTTGCCCCTATTTTATCTAAGCTATGCCAACTCTCTTATGAATCGGGCATATTCCCCGAAAGCTGGAAAATAGCCAGAGTCACATCTATTCGTAAAAAAGGTGACCATTCACAAATCTCTAATTACAGACCTATCGCGTTCACCTCTGTTCATTCCAAAATAATGGAAATGGTTATTAACCAACACGTTCTCCGTCTTAGAAAATAATAAAATAATTCACGATAGGCACTATCGTTCCGCAGGCGACATCTTAACCTATGCCACTTACTAATGGAACAAAACTTTAGAGACCGGGAAAGAAACCCTCGCTGTAGTCCTAGATATCTCAAAAGCTTGTGACCAAGTTTGGCACAAAAATCTTCTTGCCAAACTGACAGCCTTTGGATTCACAACAACACTTCACAAATGGATAGAAAACTTTCTGGCAAACCGTAGTATAAAAGTTGTGGTAGATGGAATGTCATCTGAATCTGTCCGTCAAGCTAATTGACGATTCTACCCTCACCGACTTGCTCGACTCGCTAGGTCATCGAAGAAATCCCTCTGAGCTTTCCCTTTTTTATAGATACTATCACGGCAGGTGCTCAGATGAGTTAAAATAAGTAATTCCCCCAAAAGCATGCTTTGCGTGTAGCACGCGTTTTACCGATTCCAAACAATATTTCACAGACAAATTAGAAAAGTGCTTGACTACCTCATTCGGCAATACGTTTGTCCCCATGACTTCAAGGAACTGGAACTCTCTCCGACCCTCCATATTTCCCAGCACTTATAATCTTCAAACCTTCAAAACTGGCTCCACCCACTCGCTTGACCAACTTTCGTAATGCAAGGGTCCTCCAAGATCCATAGGGGCTGCATCTTTACTGGTGCGGCCTTTCTTGCATTCGAATGAATTAAAAAAAAAAGAAAAGAAATAACTCCCGAAGAGGGCAGCAATTTGTGGCAACGCCTGAAATTAGGCAACTAATTTGACGGATAGCAAAAAGATTGCATTCTTCAGGCTTCAATTAAATCTATTTTTAATTTGTTTTCTGGAGATGATATTTATTAAGGAAATCCAAATTTCTGAAACTCGATATAAAAAAATATTTTAAAATTTTTGGTATTTATCTCCTGCACAGAATAACTTCCAAGAACTTTATTCCATTTGAAAATTAAATTAATATTTGAATCACATTCTATTTATTATTTATTTTATGAATATTATTATTTATTTAGACAATTTAGTTATTTCCCTATATTTACACTGTATCTTATATTGTATATTATAATTTGAAGAGATTTGAATATAAAAAATTTTTAAGAAAAAATAAAAACCGACTTCAAAAAATTAAATGCCACAAATAAAATACACTAAAAGGTGTAAAATAATTATTATCTTATTTAGTTACAACTAAACGACGAAATATTAACACGAAATTACTTTTTGAAGTCGGTGCCAAACATATACCTTTTACGAATCGCACTCGCACGGATCTTACTAGTACGCTTGGCGGGTACGCTTCGCTTATAGGTATAGTTTGTTTGGTACCGAATTCAAAAGTAATTTCGTGTTAATATTTCGTCGTTTAGTTGTAACTAAATAAGATAATAATTATTTTATACCTTTTAGTGTATTTTATTTGTTGCATTTAATTTTTTGAAGTCGGTTTTTATTTTTTTCTTTAAAAATTATTATTATTTTTCTCTTTTTAGTGATGTTATTAATAGTGATTATATCATCAGAACTTGACCAAATTAATATGACACCATCCCTAAGACACCTCCTTTCGGATAAAAAAAGAACCATCGAAATCGGTTCATAAACAAAGAGGTTAGGTCTAAACAAACCTAATAAAAAAGGTCTAATACCTATGAAAAAAAAAACGAAATCGGAACTAGACTGGACCCAATGCAAAAAAAATTTTCAAAATCGGTTGACAATTGGCGGAGATATGAGGTAACATAGGCACAAAAAAAAAAAAAAAAAAAAAAAATCAGTCGAATAGAGAACCTCCTCCTTTTTTGAAGTCGGTTAATAAATATGAAAAGTTTTTTGGAAAAATGTTATATTTTTAAGAGAGAAATAATTTCTTAGATCTGGCAAGATTTTAATGGCTGGCGATATACATATATATAGAAATTCTGATTTATAGTCGAAACTATTTGCTGATAAAAATAAATAGATTATATATAAATAAGGGCTGTAAGATACCTAAATAATGAATATAACTTATGATCACTCGACAATTTATTTATTTTGTATTAAGATGTGATTTAATTTGAATAAAGTAACGGTATTAGTAAAAATTATTAAAAAGTTAGATTTTATAAATTAAAACTAAAATTATATTGGATACTTGTATGATTTTATATGGTATATTTTTTTTAATTTGATTGAAATGAAAAGAAAAAATACCTATAACATAATGTTTTGTTTCAGATTAAAAGCGAAATAAAATAGTCTTATTATTAGAAGATAATAATTAATTGGATGAATACAGCAGCATGAAATGGGAGTAATAAATGAAAGGAGAACATGAGGCAGATAGAAGTAAAATAAAGTTGTAAACTAATAATATATACATAAATATAAAGATAATTAATCGTTCTTTAAGAAAAATTTCAAGTTGAAAAGATGTAGAAATAAAGAGTAAGGGTGTTATTGAGAAAAATAAATCATGAAAAGAACATAAAGAGAAATCTATGGTAAGTTTACCTGTAATTGATTTTGATTTTAAATAATTCGTTAGTAATTAATTTGTTGTTTTGATTAATTTATAGATGAAGAGGGGTGGTTGGTGAGTACTTTGCCAGTCTCTTGAAGAACGGAGAGACCTCAAAAAAAGACAGCTAGTTGGCCACCAGATGTAATTTTGAATGGGCCTCGGATTAACGATTAATTTAGCAGATGAAAACATCAGTGCTTAACAATCAAGTGCTTTCTTCAGTTAGTATTCTCAAAGTTTCTTTCATTTGTATTCAATTTCTAATCAATTTCAAGTTATATTTAGTGATGTGTGTGTTTGTTTGTTTTAGCTGAAGAAGGGGTGGTTGGTTTGTGGGGGCTGATGAGTACTCTACTTTGCTCAGCTCTTCATGATTCATGCGAGTCTCGTAGCTACGGTAAGAAATTTCATTTGATAGTTACATATTGGTCAAACTTCAGTGAATTCGAAGTTTGAGCTTTTTTATTATATTATTTTTATTTTTAATTTTTTAACTCTTTGAATATTTCAAGGAATAACGATTTTATAAAAGCAATCATTTATTAGATAATAAGTTTATATTTCCTTCATTAACTGAAGATAATTCATTTTAAAGAGTATATTTACTTTAAATTTGATATTTTTTATACATAGGTTTAAAAGTTGAATAATAAAAGCATCACTTTTATTACCAAATAATGTTAAATATTTGAATTTATAAACGACTTTGTTTATTTTAATAAAGAAAAAATATATCTTATTTCGCTTCAAGGTCAAAATATCTGTCGACAGTTGCTTCACTCACACAAGCCAGTAAACCTCTCACCGACTTGAACAGAAAGATTAATTCTTATTGGTTGAAAGATTAACCCTCAACCAATCACAGTTGAGATAACATAACTCGCTTTCCCATTCCTTTTTTCTAACCATTCGGTCTCTCGCTAGAGAGCCTCTTCACTCTTGATCATGTTCTCGAACTAGCTGGTTCGGCATTATAGGAGCAAGCCCTACTTGGGGGACTGTCTCCTCGCCGAAGCCATTTACTTGTTCCCAGTTTTATTTTATATGTGTTTAAAGGCCATTTGTATTGGTTCTTTTTATATTTAATTGTGGAATTCCGTAAAATGGCCATTGGCTTTTTATAAGTCGGCTGTAGATCTTTACGAAGTTGGAAATGCCCAAATATATTTTTTGTTAGCCAGGGAAATAATTTTATTCCCTGAGCTTCAACTGGAACAAGCTTCAACTGATCATATAGTCACATTTTACAAGAAATTTCATTCTAAATTTAGAAATTCTGAAATTCTTGTATATTTTCTTTATTTAACAAGAAAAATAATTAACTTCATTTCTACCGACGCCATCTTGATCTGTGACGTATTCTCAAGGACAAGGGAAGCAAGGGGAATTTCTTACCCCTCTCCTGCCATCCCACTCTTCAAAACATCTCAGCTGTGATTATACCTTAAACCACCTGTTTCTGTCGAGATCATCGAGATATTGGCTTTTGTCATGAAGAAGCATCTGTATTGAATTGATATCTGTTTACCAATTTACCTCAATAATTGACAGAGGAAATTTATTCATCTTATTTTTAAGATAAGTACTGATTATAATATATGTATTAAAACAATTATTATTTAATTCAAATTGCACTCTTTGTTATAAAGAATTTATAATACTTTACTCATTATTATTTAAATAATAAATACTCTTTGTTAATTAAATATAATTTCATTATTTTAATTAAAAAATTATTAATCATTATTTTCTGAATTTAACTTTCCACAAAATATTCCTTACATTTATTTTTTAATAATAATCTATGAAAGTTTTTTGCTAATATATCTTTTAACTATTCGAATCTGCAATCAAGTACTTTTTAGTACCGGACAGGGTTATAAAAACACGTCTATGGTAACGAATCCCTCAATCTTGGATATTCGTGTTTTCCCAAGGTAGACCGATAATTAAGGAATACGCGTTCGCATTTATTTTATACCGCTTATGTAGGGATTAGCCGTTCGTCCGTGAATCCGTATAAACTTAGTCATCAATTGAGGTCTCCCTAACACATATTAATTTTGTTTTGCATTACAATAAATATCATAATATTAATTATATATATATTTTTATTTTAAATTTCATAATATTATTAGAAATTAAAAAAAAAAAATAATAGCGAATTTTCACCTCTAACATACTTTATATACTTAAATCGATTCCTATTTAGTTATTTAATATTTCAATCATAAATTTCATCTTTATAATTATTCAATGTTGTCTGAGTTTTCATAAATTTTATTAACAGAACGAATACTTATTTATTTATTTTTTACTTTCATTCTATTATTAGAGAATATTATGAATAATATTCTATACATATACTAGTAGGTACTGGTTTTCATAGATAACATAAACTTCGAGACTATGGATGATGGTCATTTCTCCTGATGAACAGTTTCGTGTCGCTGATGTTTCTCATTCGCTTGGACGCTTGGACCACCAATTGATGGAGGGACGTTTTAGTCATCGAGGCAAAGGATTTTCCTCTGCGAGTATTCGATCTTCTGATTTCTTCTTATCCGAGTATTTCAACGAATGTATGTATTCTCACTCACGCGGGGCGCAGATTATATTCTATTAAATATTTCTTTAGCTCGGTCGATTTTATAGATTTTTTTCAAAAATTTAAATCTACATGAAACATTATTTTGATTAAATAAATAGGTATTTAGCTAGTTAGTTTAGGAACGGACCACCACCAAAGACTTAATGGGGGCGAATTTAAAGGAACTTAAAACCCCCACTTTTATTTTGAAAGAAAAAGATTGCAAACTTTTTGGCATTTTGGAGTAGAGTACCTATAGTATCTAATCAAGTCAAAGTACACCTGAATAATAAGAAAAATAAGTGGATTGTTGTTTATGAGCTATGTTTACATCGTCCAACACTACACTCTTGTCGTTGAGGCCTATTTTTGTTTTTTTCGAATTTAAATTAGTGTCCCTCTGTTTTATTTCTTCTTTCTTTTCATTCTTCCTCCGAATAGTTACTTTTAAAACATCTGTAATTGGCGAGAAATATGCAATATCATTCAAATATGCAAAAATATACAATATAAAATTTAACCCACATTATCCTAAATGCATGATTTGGATTGATAATTGATCCCCTGGGTCGTATGTGGTGGCAAAGAAAATATGCAATTGCATAGGAATCCGGTCGCTAATAATGAGTCTAATTCAAAAATAAACCCTCGATATATGGACCAGAGGGTTCCGTATTGCACTTTTGTTCAATCAAAAATGTATTTTATTTATTTATTTTTGTTATTTATGCCCAAAGGTATCTGAAAAATGGAAAGAAAAAATTTGAGGTGAAATAAATTTTCAAACATGCCGGAGAGTAAGATTTATTTAATATTAAAGATAAATAATCATACAATTGTCACAAGGGGAAAAGTTCAAATATATACATGTAGTTTCAGGGATAGAATTATTTCCTTACTAGACTCATGGGTTGAATTTAAATGATTGTAGGGCGTCAGAGAGCAGATTTAAATGTTTCATTTCCGATAAGTTGGTGCCTTGTAATTAGTTGGGCGACCTTCGAAATGTCTTTGTCATTTCTGATATTACATTAATTAATTTTTTCCTATTAATATGTCGAGAAAAATTCTGTTTTGATTCAAGGAGTAATAGATTAAAACATCTAGGTGTGGATTTTCAAATGTCTTTTGAGACTACCCTTGTGTGAAAAACGCATACTGCAGTGATCACAGACAAAAGGCTTGTCGCCTGTATGAATTAATATGTGACTTTTGAGACTACTCTTGTGTGAAAAACGCTTACCGCAGTGATCACAGACAAAAGGCTTTTCGCCTGTATGAATTAATATGTGACTTTTGAGACTTATCTTGTGTGAAAAACGCTTATCGCAGTGATCACAGACGAAAGGCTTTTCGACTGTATGAATTAATAAATGACTTTTGAGATTAGACGTTTGTGAAAAACGCATACTGCAGTGATCACAGACAAAAGGCTTTTCTCCTGTATGAACCAATAAATGTCTTTTGTGATGACTCTTGTGTAAAAAACGCATACTGCAGTGATCACAGGCAAAAGGCTTTTCTCCTGTATGAACCGATATGTGACTTTTGAGATTACACTTTTCTGAAAAACGCATACTGCAGTGATCACAAACATAAGGCTTTTCTCCTGTATGAACCAATAAATGTTTTTTGAGATTACCCTTGTGTGAAAAACGCTTACTGCAGTGATCGCAGACAAAAGACTTTTCGCCTGTATGAACAAATAAATGAGTTTTGAGATGACCCTTTTGTAAAAAACGCATACTGCAGTGATCACGGACAAAAGGCTTTCCGCCTGTATGAATTAATATGTGACTTTTGAGACTACTCTTGTGTGAAAAACGCTTATCGCAGTGATCACAGACGAAAGGCTTTTCGACTGTATGAATTAATAAATGACTTTTGAGATTAGACCTTTGTGAAAAACGCATACTGCAGTGATCACAGACAAAGGGCTTTTCTCCTGTATGAACCAATAAATGTCTTTTGTGATGACTCTTGTGTGAAAAGCGCTTACCACAGTGATCACAGATAAATGGTTTTTCTTCAGAGTGATTCAACAGATATCTGTTAGGATTATTTTGACATGAGGCTGGTTTGTTACAATTATCAGTTCTGTTTGGTTTGCTATTAGAATGAGTTCCCAAACTTTGATTAGATCGTTTTGATTTCAATTTTTTTGGAACGTTAGGACAGGTTAGAGACCGTTTGCTGGTATGATTTCGATTATGAACATTCCCCTCAAAAGCTTCCTCGCTCTGTGGAGACATGTCAATAAGAGGTTCTACTTTGGTTTCATCACTGTGATTCCGATCACTGAGGTTGCTTTTAAATAGTACTTCTTCCGAATGGCCTTTCTGTTTATGGCTTTCGAAATCAGACAACGTTAGGAATCCAGATAAACATTCTTCACAGAAATAATCATCATTTGTTTCGTTTTTAGTTTGATTGGTTGTGTCTGTAAAAAAATAATTTTATTGATGAGATGATATTGGAGAAGAAATTCAAAATAGAGCTAAAAAGTTTATTGAAATTTTCTGTTATTGTCAAGTGAAAAATCAATTAATATTATCGTCAGTTGGCTTGTATATAGTGATCTAGGCCAGCGAAAGTATGTAGGGGGGCCGGGAAAATATTAGGATTTTTTAAGTTTTTGAAAACGGAAGTGGAAATATTTCTGAATATTAAAAAATCAAACTTGGCCATTTATTTCAAGGACAAAAATAGGATTTCAAAACTTTCTTACTTGGCAGACATCTTCACCATTCTAAGCCAACTAAATTTATCTATGGAAGGAAATCAACAAAACATTTTTTCGATGCGAGATAAAATAGAGGCGATGAAAATGAAACTTCTTACACGGATTCGAAAAATAGAATCGAATGTTTTCAAAATGTTTCCAAATTATTCTCAAATGATTACAGATAATTGTGAATTTGATAAAGAACATGCAAATTATTTAATTCAATGTTATTCCAAAAATTAATTGACAAATTTTCCAATTTATTATGAAAGATATTAATTTGCCGATGGTAATAGATTCAAATTAATTAGAAAATCATAGATAATGATCATCTATAAACGATGGAGTACATTTAATTATATGTCAGATTCCCGAGGGGGTGAAAAACAACCCCTCTCGACATATAATTAAAAATATTCCACTCCATCGGATTTAATAGATGACACCATCATTGATCTATGATTTCCAATTTATCACCAACCCACGATGACACTGATTAAATTGATCAAGGATTTTAGTTTTAATTCACTTTTCAAGAAAAAAAGATTGGTACAATTTTGGATAATATTCGGGAGGAATATATGGTACACCATCACCATACAACATTTATTGCCTTTTACTTCCACATATCTGTTCGAAAAGGGCTATTCCACAATGGCCAATGTAGCGGCCCGCTCTCGCTCATAGCGACGAGCCTTGAGACACGGCCGCTAGATGACTCAGTCGGATCGTTGAGTCGCTTTTGCATGAGTGAAATATATTCACCCATGCTATAATTAAAGCGACTCGATTCGACTGGAGTAGCGAATGGGATTCGAACAAGCGAATCCGGAGGGGCCACCGCCATCCAGCAGCCCCTCCCCTGCACACACCCTATATGAACACGCAACCTACAACTCTGCATACGCAAGATTGTTAGGACCCCATCGACTTGATGGGGGGCGCGGCATCAAAACGCCACACAGCACTCGGCACAAGAGAGCCCTAACAATAGCCAATATTAAAACGAAGCAAAGTAATCGACTCCGAATAGAGTCTTGCATGCGAATAGCTTCAAGTAACGTATTTGAAATACGAATAGACAAATTAGTGGAGTGTATTTAACTACAGAAGTCTGATTAATTTGGCGCATTTGGTTTATAATGGTGTATGTGTATTACCGATTGTATTAAATATTATTATACATTTTGTTTTCGCTTGTTTTAACTTGCACATTACTATTTATTTTATGTTTTTGGTATTTATTTACAATTTATCTTGGAATAAGATCGTATCCTCATCTCATCGTATTTATTTTTTTGTGAAAAATTTTATTTTATTTTTAGTTATACAGTACGTTGGCAGCTTTTAGCTAAATAGAGACAACGAGGTTTTATATATTCAGGTTTTGAAACCTACCTAGTAATTTATATCCCAACCAAAACATTCTGTGAAAAAACAGGCCAAGTTCGAAAAAGTAGTGAAATCTAATGTGTAGCCAAGTTGGTTTTGATCACCTGTCAGTGAGTGAGTGAGATGAGTGCCAAAATTAGCTACTTTCTCAGGTCCATATCTCAGAATCTATTTAAGATATATTATTGAAATTTGGTACTCTCATCAGGATGGATTACATAATTAGATGTGTACAATTTCAGCTCTGTATCTCCAATGGATCCTGAGCTGCAGTAGGGGGTCGAAATTTGCTCGAAATGGTTCGTGTAAATAAATGAACAGAGGCTTATTTTCATGTAAATTCTAATTTGAAGTCAAGTTCTAGGGGAATGCTTGAAAGTTTATTAATCACCATAAATGAACTTACCATCAGCTGATGTATTTATTCCCAATTGAAATTTCAATTTAAAAATTAAATGTAATTTCCTATGGATACATTTCTTTTGATGTTTGTTCAGGAATTCTTCACTAATATACATTGTCTGACAATCGCTGCACAAGAAATGTGGCCCTGAAAATAATAATATTGCTTTATATAGATATATATTAATGTTCATGGATACTAGCGAGCTAAACTCGAGCACATGGGAAAATATAAATTTATGAACCGATCCGGATTTGATTGGAAATGATTTTTTTCAAAATAATTAATTATTAAAGTTGTTATCAGGAAATAAGGACTATATTTTTTATGCAAATATTTTATATTCTATTGCCAACGTTTCATCAACTTTGTTGACTTCTTCATGGCTCAAATCAAGGGCGGATCCAGGGGGGGCGGAGGGGGCAACCGCACCCCCCCATAGAGGCCCGTGCCTGGCAAAAAAAATTTTGTAAAAAAAAAAACATTTATTTTTTGAAAAATTTTAAAATTGAAAATAAAGTTCTATGTTTTTTTTTTTTTTTTTTATAAGGAATTTGGTGTTGGTACTTGGTGAAACATTTTTTAAAATTATTGGATAAAAAATACTTGGTAGGTTTCACATTAAGATATAAAAAAATAAAACGAATTTATTTTTAGAGAATCTTTAATCTCGATATATATATTTCGGGTGACTAACCCATCTTCAGGAGATACAGGAAGTAACTGATCTGAATAAGTCGAAATTGAATACAAGTAAATAGTAAAATTTATTTTTTTAAGATAACAAAAGAGTAAATATTTAAAATTAGTGGAGGGAGAAAAGATAGGAAGTCTACTTTGGATTAATTTTGAATGGCCTTTTGAGAAAAGAGGATTTAAAATTTGAATACAATTCAATGGTAAAATTTATTTTTAAGATAACAAAGGGGTAAATATTTAAAATTACTGGAGGGAGAAAAGGTAGGAAGTCTATTTTGGATTAATTTTTAATGGCCTTT
>JALMQS010000030.1:16028015-16090460 GCA_024734495.1 Forficula auricularia | reverse complement strand
GTCAAATTGATAAAAAGTCGAACAAGCGCTTTTGCCAACTCTTATCCCTAGACCTCCAGAGACTGAACTCGCTCCCTGCCACCATCTTTCCCGCGACTTATAACCTTCAGCTATTTAAGACCCCCACAGATACCTTCGATCCACGCACAGCCCATAAAATTCTTTCATCTTCTTTTCACGATGGAGGGGCCAACCCAGGCCTTTAGTGGTTGCACCTTTTTGGTGTAGCTCCCTCTCTCATCATTTTCATTAAATAAATAAATAAATAAAAATATGACCCACTCGGCTCATTTATGTAAAATTTTCCTGCTCGATAAATATATTTTTGGAATATTTTCTTAATAATTCAAAAAACTTTTAAATTTAGAAAAATGTATAGATCGTAAAAAATGAAAATTGCCAATTTTAGTTAAAATAGTCACTAAAAAAGGCATTTATAGATGAAATAGGCACTAACACCCAGAATAGGGCAAAATAGGATTTATAGGCACTAACAAATACCTCTTATTTTATTCAGAATTTCATGAAACATAAAAATATCATATTGGCCTAAATTTTAAGCCATAAATAAAAAAAGGCAAATAGGTCGAAATCCGAGCTCTTTAGTAATAAGAAACTAATAGATAGGGATTTTATGAGTCCAAGGAATTCATGGGAACGCCTGCAAGTTATGCAACCTATTTGATAGTCTTACGATATGGAAATCGAACTGTAAGGCGAAAGTCTGTCTATACTTCTGACCTAAGGAATGGAACAAAAGACAATAATAATAATAATAAGTAATTTTATTATTATTATTATTATTATTTTTAACTAACTATTTTTAGAACTTTCTGATGACAAATGCAGAGAATAAGAAAAATGTGGAATAGTTATACGAGCATCATATGAACGAATGTTAACAATTGTGCTGAAATTTCTTAAACCAATTGGAGAAAAAAGTGAGAAAACACTTTTTTCAATACTCTCTAATTGTCTAATCTTTCCATAATAAACTAATCAAAATTTATCTTTTGATTTAAGGTAGTTGTTTCGCGTCAATACTAGCAAGAAGTTAATGCTAGTGTTTATAGTACAGACAATAAGGATTCATAATTCATAAGCCCAATCCAGCAGAAGACACACTCTTTTATTGTCTCCTTCAATATATAAAAATTCAGCTACCCTCGGCAAAAAACTTTCAATTTATCATATATATACCGGGTGAGTTTTTTATCTTGAGACAGTCTTATAATTCAAAAACAGAGCATTAAATGAAAAAGCTTCAAATAAAAGTTTATTTATATAGAGGGGGAAACTAAACTACGCTATTGTTTGTTTACTTTACAATAAGCTATGGTATTTTCTAAAGCAAGTTCTGTTTTTTAAATAGAAAACCTATATATATTTGTTTATCATATTTTCTGAATCGACGAAAAAAATTGAACAACTTTTATAAGAAATATTTTTATTCGACATCAAATAAACAAAATATTAAATTAATTCGATCTCAGAAAAAACTCCTAATAATTATTTTTAACAATTATTCAGCTTAATTATTAAAAAATAATGATTAAATAATTAATTATTAAATAAATAATTATTAAATCGAAAAATCAAAAAATGAAAATAAGTGTTTATAATGATCTTAAAACTTCATTATACACAGATTTAAGAGATTATTTTCTACATATTAGAACTACTTAACATTCTTGAGCTTAAAAAAGTTTATTTCTCGTAGTCAATCCAGTAAATAGTTACTATATATTGTATTACCATAATAAAATTGATCCTTTTATTGTTGAAGACAGAATTAAAATGGTCATAATTTATGGTGAATGTGGAAAAAGTGTTATGGGGTTGCCATTGAAATGGATGCCGAGCATTTCTTGACAGGGATACAGCCTCACGAACTTCATTTTATCATGTTGTAAATCTGTTAAAAAAATATCAGGAAATGTAAAGGGTACGAAGAAACTGAAACATGTCAAAATAAAGAAATTGGAACTGGAATTCACCCAGAAGACTTGCGATAACACTCTGGAATATCACAGAACAGTGTAAGAAAATGAATAAATTATTGATTATTATTAAATTATTTATTTAATAATTAAATATTTGATCATTATTATATGATAATTAAGTTGAATACTTATTTATGATAACAATTTTTGTTTTATATATTTTTTATTTATGTTCAGATAGGTGCAATCATAAACTAGAACCTTACATTCATAAAAGTAATCTGCTTCTTTTAAAGAAGTTTTATGTTAGAATGTAAAAAATGTTGTTTATATCTGGTAATGTTTTATTTAAGAGAGTGTGGTTGCGTCAAACCAGCCTTAAGGATGTTTACTCGAAGATGATGTGATGATGATGATGATGATGTAATTTAATTATCTATAAGTTCACAAATTTGAGCTTGGATTTTGAATCATTGTAATGTTATTTTCTCTTTTGGGTGTGCACTTTTGAAATCTGAACAAGTTGTTGCTAAAACAAATAGATAGGTAGAAATAAATTATTTTAAATATCATTCGATAAATATAATAGGTAGATACACAAAAGAAAGAAATATTATTAAAAAAAATGAAATAATTTTTGGAGGTTATTTTTTTAGAAATTACACTTACTTTAAGTAAAACTAGCTGATGGCTTATTAACTTGTTGAGAAAAACAAGACATTCGAGTTAAAAGAACGATGAACAA
Source organism: Forficula auricularia (assembly GCA_024734495.1). NCBI lineage: Eukaryota > Metazoa > Arthropoda > Insecta > Dermaptera > Forficulidae > Forficula > Forficula auricularia. The sequence continues at coordinate 16,087,772 of JALMQS010000030.1, read as the reverse complement.
TAAAGGTGTGGTTCCAAGTCATTGAGCCTTACATTAATTTCGAGTCAGATGCCAGCAACATGACTATTTAAGTAGGGATAGAAGTCTGAAACTAGATTGAAAATCTCAAAAAGCACATTAGTAAAATCATCTATTTAGCACATACTGCCTCAGGTGAAACCATTTATCCAAGAAGTATGTACTAAAAGAAAGTAAACAGGGGCAGAGTGTACTTTAGGGCGCTGAAATTTGGTACATGTGCAGTGAAAAGTATAACACGTATAAACCAATTTAGGTAAACTCACAAGAATTGATTGAATTGAAGAATATAACATTTTGAGCAAATTAGACAAGTGACGTCAGCACCAGATCAACAGGTTATTAAAACATGAAATACAAGAAAACAAAACAAATTAATAGATAGATAATAAATAAATAATTATGATAAAAATGTAATTATTAATTTATTTGAATTATAAAAAGTTTAATGTATGTACTAGTAGATGTCAATTTTTTTAAATTAAGATATAATATTATTTTTATTTGAATAAATGTAAATTTCATTGAGTTAAAGTGCTTACCTTAGTCCTGACTTGTAGGCGCCTTGAAGGGATGGGTCGTGAAGTCTCCGCCCCCACAAACCAACCTCCCATCTTCAACTAAAAGAAGAAACAGACAAATACATGGATAAATATTGTCTTGAAATTGAAATAGAATTAAATCAAAAGTGAAAGAGAGACTATTTAGAATACTAACCGAAGAAACCACTTGATTGCGCCTTGATGGCTTCGTGTTCTAAATTAAACGTTAACCCAAATCCCAATCAAAATGGCAACAGGTGGCCAACTAGCACTGTCTCTTCTTTCTTCAAGAGGCTGGTCTTCTGGCTTGAGACGATCGCGAACATGAAGCGTATAGAACACACGCTATAGGCTCGGTATGGCCTAGAAATCCTAGTCGAGATGGTAATGTCACGCGTTTAATATACCGTCGCGTAACGAACGAACCGAAATCAGTAAGTCTCAAATGAGACCGGAAGAATGTGACGAACGAGAAACGCGCCCACCCCGAAAGAAAATGTAAAGAGGAAGAAAGAAAGAAAAAGAGGAAAAACACATCACTCACACAGAAAAGATTTCTTATCAAAAAATACCAAATTCGTTTATTCCTCTCTTCCCACCTACGCATGAAGAATATTGAAACGAACTAAAGAGAAGAGAGTTTTGAATCGGTTCAACAATAAAATTAAATTACGATGGGACACCGATTATTTACAACAAGGTATACCTAGTCGTTTGAAAAACAGCGTAAGTTTCAAGGTCCACAGAATGTCTGCTGAAAAAAAGAAACCCTATCGACAACAAACATAGGACCCTAAGAGAAAACCTAACATGCTGCTTATCCAAGAATCTCACCCGTTTCTCAACCGCCTAGGATCATATAATCGGTTTCCAAATGAAAGACTTTTCTAATATAGCCTTTCCACAAATATCGAAATTACACACAGTCACTCAGATGGAGGATATGACCTATCTCTCGGGTATCTGATGCACAGTCTATGAAGATATACTCGAATGCTGGGAGATTCACTAACTAGGCCTGTCGTCCGGGCAGCCCTCTTCAGCCACGCGCATTCTGTTCACACGGTGAGGTTCTTAAAAACTATGCTGAAACAACACACCTGCAGCTACCTGCCAGACATACAGCATCCAGAAAGTTGACACACTTGACATTGCATCACTATACCCAAGACGAGTCCGGCTTTATCTATCACACCTCAAAGAGAACTAAAAAATCAAAAGGCCAAATGGCAAACCTCCCCAACATAATATATCAACCAGACCATTCGTTGGCAATAACAGCACCGATATATATTCCCCAAAAAATTGGCACCATCTATCTCATACCCCTATACGCCCCCTCAGCGGAAAATCTGAGCCTCTCTCTCTCACCTAAAGGAAGGGATGCCACAGAATGGGGCATTTTTTTTTTTTTTATTCATATCCAGCATGTGTGTGCATAGATAAACTGAACCTAAACCCCACTCTCTCTGTGAAAAAGGAAAAAAACATGACCCGAAAGGTTTGGTGCATGCATTACCAGAAATTATATATTCACCACCTTTGTGGCATAATTCTGTGTTATATGTGTGTGGAATGTTTGTTGAACACACACAGAAAATACATAAAACACATATACACTACACACATAAGACATTTTAAGACAATTCCAAAAAGAAAAGAAAGAAAAGATAGAGAGAGGACACCTTGCCTTCTTATGATGCTAGACAGGTATGCTGAGTGCAGTTGTTGGCACTGCTTGCCACTACCACTTTTTCTACAATGGACACACTCAGTGACTAGAAACACTCCTTAGATCAGAACCACACCTGACACCTTTCTATTCTATTTATTCCTCATATTCATCTTAAAACTAAAATCAACTTTTCTCGATGTCTTTTTTGAGATTTTCAAAAAAGATAGGATCGATAGGTCCTTTCCGTGTTGCGTGGGGAATAAATGGATGGTGGACGGATGGGTCCCTAAAGAGGAGAGAAAAACACCCTATAACACGATCTGGGAAAACGAGAGATCGAGTGTTACTTACAACAATGTACCATACACCCACCCATCGCACCATCCATTTTACTCTGCATCCACATCCTTCCTTCCTTCCTGTCCAATTACGTGACTAGTATGCAGGAGATGCATAGGCATGCAATTGGTTATCGAGGTATTAATGGTTACTGAAAACCCTATTCCTTTAATTATATTTAATGAAAAACAAAATATTTAATATACTCCAATATATTGACAATTTATTTTAACGTTAAAATTTAATTTCTCTTATGATTGGAAAAGAAAACAAATTAAAGTGAAATTAATTATTATTATTTCATTTAAAATCAAAATTGAATGTATATTTAGTTATTAAATTTATTAAAAATTTAAAAAATAATATTTACTAAATTTTCTACATATTAAAGGGGGTATGATGAGAACCTGTTTCTGAAAGAGGAACAAAAAGACATCCTACGTTCTAAGGTGTCATTCTAATGACGTTTAATTATTATCTAAATAACTAGCTAAATACCTATTTATTTAATCAAAATAATGTTTCATGTAGATTTAAATTTTTGAAAAAAATCTATAAAATCGATCGAGCTAAAGAAATATTTAATAGAATATAATCTGCGCCCCGCGTGAGTGAGAATACATACATTCGTTGAAATACTCGGATAAGAAGAAATCAGAAGATCGAAAACTCGCAGAGGAAAATCCTTTGGCTCGATGTCTAAAATGTCCCTCCATTAACAGGTGGATCCAAACGAAATGAGAAACACCAGCGACTCGAAACTGTCCATCAGGAGAAACGACCATCATCTATCCTCTCGAAGTTTATGCTATCTATGAAAACAAAAATATGTATTAAATATTATTCAATTACTAGTTGGATACATTAACTATAATAATAATATAAATAAATTCAAAAAATAAATAAATAAGTATTCGTTCTGTTATTAGACAATACAATTTATGAAAACTATAATAGTCAAATTAATCCAAATCTGAGGTCTTCCACCCGAATTTCGTAACGCAACATTATAGGAAATTCAAAAAAAAAATTGAAAATTTCCATTTTTTGGCGGTTTTTCGCTTATAACTCGAAAACTATCAGCTATTCGTAAATAACTTTCCTATTCAAAATGAAAGTCACAAAACTTACTACAAATTTCATTATTTATATTTTGACGTGACAACGTCTTATAATTCGATGGAGCCTGCTGCACGCACGAAAAAACATGACTCATGCGGCGTTACCTCGCTCTGAGAGCGTTCCATTTAAGGCTTGAAGTGCAAGCGAGAGCGCGGAACGAGCGACAAAGATTGAGGCGGGCTTTTTAAAAGCTACAGTTACAAAATTTTTAATGATGTTTCAAATTTCAAAATTTTAAATTTAAGATTTATGAACAATAATTTAATCACAGTTTTATTCTTATAATAAATTATTCAAAATTATTACTTTTTTACAATCAAATTACAATTAAACTTGCAAAAATAATTGAACGTAACTAATTGAACAACAACTTTTTTCAGTTTACTTGCTGAAAGAAATAATGTCAATACAAAATTTATTATAAAAATAATAAAATCAAAATTAAATTTTAACAGTCGAGTAGAAATTTAAACAATAAATTTTGTAAATTTAAAATGATTTTCTGAACGAAGAATTTTATGAAAAAATCGGTTGTCTGTAAAATCGGTTTACTGACGATAGTTGAACGTAACAACGTCATAAGAAAATACTGATGGAATGGTATTTTCTTATGACGTTGTCACGCTTAACTATCGTCAGTAAACCGACTTTACAGACAACCGATTTTTTCTACGACTACCGTTCGGACTCTAGCGCAAAATCCAAGTTTTCGACCTTAGCGCCCCCCGGATCAACCAAAAATTCGCACTTTTTTCGGTATTTTCCCATTTTGACCATAAGGAGCACGTTTTCGACAAAAGTATTCTAAACATTTTTAAACTAGATTAAATTTGCTATAATTTAAACATATTTTTATATTAATTAGATAAATGGTAATCCGTGCCACAATGAGGTTGAAGTTTTGAAAAACTGCAATTTTTTTTTCGAAAAATCGCAATTTCTCCTTCATAAAATGAAAACCACTGATTCTCGACACTTGATTCTTATCTCATTCTCTAGAAAATTTTGTTGACTTGAACGTTTACTTGAACCACTTTTTTGTTGAAACTCTTAGATTTATAGATATCCAGCATTTTCCATGACAGGATATGATCCGAATCCTCAGAAGTGTCATGGAAAATTCTGGATTTCTATAAATCTAAGACTTTTATCAAAAAATTAGTTCAAGTAAACGTTCAATTCAATACAATTTTCTAGAGAATGAGACAGGGATCAAGTTTCTAGGATGAGTTTTTGAAAAAAATTGCAGTTTTTCAAAATTTCAACTTCATTGCGGCACGGATTATCATTTATACAATTAAGATGAAAATTTGTTTGAATTATAGCAAATTTAATCTAGTTTAAAAATGTATAGAGTGGTGTTTGTAGAAAACGTGTTCTTCATGCTAAAAGTGGGAAAATATCGTGTGTGGTGGTGCTGGGTGAGTTTCGGGAGGGTTCGAGGGTGGAGTTCCAGGGGCCATCATGGTTAATGTAATTTAAATTAAATCTATATATATATATATATATATAAAATTAAGGTTTTATCTGTACACTGGGCTGGGGGGTGCTGAGTGAGTTTCGGGGTGGGGGTCCAGGGGCGAGCCCCTGGCTATCAGGAGAGGCCGCCGAAGGCGGCCTTGCAGATAGTTAAAGATTAAATTGTCTTATTATATTTTTATGATTTAAATAATTTAGATAATATGATATTAATATTAGAGTTAGAATAACTGTCAAGGGAAAATCCTTACCGTAGTCCAGACTCGTGGAGATGATGATGTTATGACCAGAGAACAGCACTCACAAACGAACCACAGCTTCTTTATCTAAAAATTAATAAAAACAACAAATTAAAAACTAATGACTTGTTCCAAATCTAACGAATTATTTAAAATGAAAATTAATTATAGAGGTAAACTAACCATGGATTTCTCTTTATGTTCTACTCATGATCTGCTTTTCTTAATAACACACTAAAATCTTTATTTGTACATGTGTCCAACTAAAATCGTCGCTGGAAGAACGATTAATCTTCTTATAAATGTATTTATTATTCTTTTACAACTTTATTTTACTTCTATGTGCCTCATGTTCTTCTTTCATTTATTACTCCCATTTCATGCAGCTTTATTCATCCAATTCTTATCTTCTCTCTTCTTTTCTTATATTTTTAATAAAAGTATTATATTTTGTTTAAATCTGAAACAAAACATTATGTTGTAATTTTTTGTTTTTATTTAAATCAAATTAAAAAATATTATACTATAATATAATATAGAATTATATATCTATTATAATTTTCATGTTTATTCATAACATTTATTTTTTAATATTTTTTACTAACACTGTTGCTAGTTTGTTCAAATCTCTTCGCAGATTAATATAAAATAAATAAATTGCCAAGTGATCATAAGTTATATTCATTATTTCAGTATCTTACAGCCCAAATAATTTTATTTTTATCAGCAAATGGATTCGGATATAAATCAGAATTTCTATATACATATATCGCAAGGTATTAAAATCTTGCCAGGTGTAAGAATAATTTGTCTAATATAAAACATAATATATTAAAAAAAGTTTTCAAATATATTGTATTTAAATTCAAATTCTACAAACTATGTATAATATACAATATAAGATGTTAGGTGGTGGTGCGTGTCCGCGCTGCCTGCCTAGTTGGTGGGGACCTAACAATGATTTCGACAGGGTGATGTTCGTGCCCTGGTAAAGAGCTGCTTCGGTGGTGGGGAAGGGCTCTACCCACCTAGTTGGTGGGTCAAGAGCTGCTTGATTAATCGAGATCGAATTGCCTTACTTAATACATGACTGAACTATCAGTCATGCAAAGTGTTGCAATGATCTGACTCTATCATCTAGCGGCAGAGTCTAAAGGCTCGTGGCCAAAGCAAAGCAGGCCGCTACAAAGATATAAATACTCTATACAGGGTAAATATAGGGTAATAACTAAATTGTCAAAATAAGTAATAGATATGTAGAATGATTCAAATATTACGTTAATTTTCAAATGAAATCAAATTCTTGGTAGTTATTCTATGCAGGGCAATTCTTTCGAGGTGAATAACAATAATTTGGAAAAAAAAGATTGTGTGAGTTTCTTGATTCCCTTAAGGAGCTCTTTTCGCCGCCAATGTTAAATAAAAAATATTACATTATAACTATAACTTAATTTTTTTTATAATAGTTTAATTCTCTACCTATGCTTTGGTGAAGTTTCAATCACACATTAGCGTGCAAATTTTTTAAAATGTAATCATTTTCTCAGAGCCTTATGGAAAATTAAGATCTTGACACTTTCTCTTGAATTCTACTATCTATTAGTTGAATAGATAAAGTTAAAAAAAACTAAAAATTAGCTTTTTAAAATATGCAGGTTTCTTTTTTTGCAATAAAATATATTATCATTGACCATCGAATTTACTGAGATATTTACTTTAAAAAATCACATAAATGCTATGTTTTGATGTAAACATAAACAGTATTAATACAACCCATTGCCAAATCATACAAGAGATATAATCAGCTGATTTAAATAAATCAAACAAATTATTTTTTATAATTGTTTTTATTTCAAACATTTACGGCTTTCATACTATCTATTTTTTAATTCTATTATTTTTCATTTGTATTTTAACTTATTTTATTAAATATTAGATACTAAACTTCTTTTGACTCAACTGGAGCGAAATGACCTCCTTAATAAATAACATCTTCAGAAAATAAATTTAAATTTGATTTAATCGAAGCCTGAAGAAAGCAATCATGTTTTGCAACTGCGTCAAAACAGTTGCCTAAATGCAGCGTTGCTACAAGCGCCTTATTTTCCATATTTTTTATATTTATATTATAAATTTCGAAAATCATCAAATAAAAAGGACATGATTATCATAGATTGGTTAATACTGAAAATTTTGTTATTACTTAGCATACGGATTTCGTTGAAATTTTGTTAGATAAATTAATACTTGAAATTGAACTCAAAGATATAGCTTGCTTGTCTGGTACAATGCATCAATGGCTATTTATATTGAAGGCTGCCCAGTGTTCATACAATAAGTAGCTTTTTAAATACAAACTAATTTGATTATCCCTTTGCATTTAATTCAAAAATAGGTACAAATAAAAAAACGCGTTTCTGAAAAGAAAATATCTCTTCTATTTCAAATAACGTAGCAATAGTTTATTAAGCGAAAATTCCTTCAGAGCGCGCCCAGGCTGACTTGCTTCACTTTGAAAGAAAAACCGTTGAAGGATTTTCAGTTGATCATTTATTCGCTCAGCGATAGGAACCCTCCCTTAAGGATAAATCATAAAGTGCGTGATTTCTTTAATGTATCAAAATCTATTGAATGTGAGAATCTATATTGAAAAACGAAGGATATTTACTAAGGTAAACCACTATCAATATTTCTATAGTCTTATTTTTATAAAGCTTAATATTCTTCAACGGAAAATTTACTTCAAGGCCGTTGGGGAAAAACTATATTTTAAAATAAAACAATGAATAAATGAAAATTAGCCTCATAGGTCTTATGAGATTAAGGTAGTTTCACTATATGGGTTTTCTTAGGATTTTTTGAAATTTAGACAGATTATTATTTAAATACTTCTGCTTCGATTGCTTGGCAAAACGAAATTTATGAATAATAATATATGGAACTATATTCCTAAGATAGTGTTTTTCAGACTCTTATACATCGCACTATACGAGATATCAGAAAGTTTGCATACATATTTAATTATAATTAAGAAACTCTTCTTAACATTGTTATAAAAAACTAAACCAACATTAAACAATAACTAATACATTTTTTAAGAAAGTTTTAATTCGTAGTTATAACACAGTTTCTGAGATAATAATGAATAAATAATGAAAATGTATAATGAAAAATTTACACTAGAAACAAGCTGGCAACAACGCATATATTTAACCTAAAAAGTAGATTAACTTTAGTACTTTTTTGACGTTTTTTCGCTTCAGCCATTGTCGCAACAGCTTTTAATCGTTTATTAAGAACTTTTTATTTAATAAATCGACCTTTATAATGTATTTTATCTGTCATTTCTATGATAAAAATATTCAAGCTCGGAGAATGTTGCCAGATTTGTCAAACGAGCACGGGATTGGCTAGTAGTGGTACATAAACAGCAAAAAGTTTTGGCCTTATGAATCCTTATTGTCTGTTCTATATACTCTAGCATTAACTTTTTGCTAGTATGCGAAACAACTACCTTAACTACCTTAAACAAGTCATAAAAAAATAAAATATTAATTGTTTTATTACTATTAGTAATGGTGTATTAGCACGGAACTTTAAAAATAAATTCAACAAAATTCACACAACAGTCAAGTTTCGGCTACTCCGAGAAAAGCCTTCCTCAGGACAGTTGGACCCAAAATATTAATATAAACAATTTGTCATCCAGAAACTTTGACGGCTGCAATCTTTATTCATACATATACGTTCAAACAATTCAATAACATGTATGCTGAATTCCAATTGAAAGGTCCTTTCAATTGGCACCTTTCAATTGGACCGTTGTTGTAAAAATCATAAATTACTTGAACTAATTATGTACTAATAAAGATTTACTATGTCAAAGTTTTCCAAAGAAATATTGTTTATATTAATATGTTCGACCACCTGTCGTGAATAAGGTCAAAAGAGTTCACCGAAATTTTTCAGGAGTGGGAGTAAAATAAATATTATTGATAAAATAAAACAGTGTTTAACAAAAATTTTAAACTGTAAACTAACAATGAATCTTAAAGTAGAGTTATATTATTTGCTGATTCTCATGGGATTTTTTGATTTTTTACAACAGAACAGGATTTTTATATAGATATAATATATTTAGTCAAAACACCGAAAAAGTCAATTTTGATCTATTCCCTGGTTTTATTCTCGAGCATTTAGCTTCTGATTCTGAAGGTGTTATAAAATAAAATTAAAATAAATCATTTTGCCCGCAAATATTAATGTGGCTGAGTCGTTTCATCTGTTATAATTATCATTTGATAACAGCTTAAGAAACAAAAGCTGAAAAATCGTGTATAAACTAAAGAATTTAAGAATTTTGTTCTTTTTTATTATTTATCGACCACAAAAAATAGTCCATGTCACTTAACACCTCACCACCAAAGCTTCAATTAGATAATATAAAGAATGCAAAGCTATATGCCTATATAATAGTCCTTTCAAAAAAATAAATATATAAATAAATACTGAAAAGTTGGCAAACAAACTTTACAAAATCCTCGGCCTATGAATCCGAACGAACCTTTGAATAATTACTTCTAAATCTTTATTTCTTTTATCGCGAATTCAAGACCATAATCAAACATTCTCAAAACTAAAACAATCCTTTGATCTTTCCTTTTGTATTCAACTCTTTAGAATAAATGGAGACCAAGTCAAGAGAGAGAGAATAAAAAACATTTATTTTTATAATTTAGATTCGAAATAAGCGATAAGTTTTATGGCAAGGAAGACTAGAGGATTTCCTTTCTCTATTTTAATATCCATACAAACCCTAAACCCTAGCATTTTATAAAAATATAAAATTTATTTGATTAAATATAAAATATGAAAGTATCATTATACATTGCACCTGGCTAAATAGACTATAATATTTTTATATCATACATTTTAAAAAATTATTAAAATTTTAACATCGGCTACTTTAAACCACTCTTAGGATAGAATACTCTATGTTTATTAACAAATAAAAATAAAAAACAAGATAAAAGAGAGGCAGGGAGGGTAGTTGGTGTCCCTTTTATCTCAGAAAATCTTACAAAAGAATTGTTTGGAAATAAAAATATATATACCGGGTGAGTTTTTTTATCTTGAGACAGTCTTATAACTCAAAAACAGTGCATTATATGAAAAAAGTTTCAAATAAAACTTTATTTAACTAAAATACCTTATTGTTTGTCGACCTAGAACAAGCTTTCCAAGGGTATTTCAAGGTCAAGTTCAGTTTTTTAAATGGGAACCTATATGTTTCTGTACATTTTCTGAATCTACGAAAAAAAACTTTTATTAGAACTATTTTTTATACATCAAATAATAAAAAATATTAAATCAATTAGATTTCAAAAAAAAAATCCAAATAATAATAATCCTTATCAAATAATAATGATTAAATAATTAATTATTAAATAAATGTTTATTTAATCGAAAAGTCACAATGAAAATAAGTGTTTATAATGATCTTACAACTTCATTATACACAGATTTAAGAGATTATTTTCTACTTAATAGAACTACGGTAAGTTAAAATTCTTGAGTTTAAAAAAGTTTATTTCTCGTGTCAATCCAGTAGATAGTTATATTGTATTATTATAATAAAAATGGCGCATTTTTTGTTGAAGACAGAATTGAAATGGTCTTAATTTATGGTGAATGTGGAAGAAGTGTTATGGAGTTGTCATTGAAATAGATGCCGAGCGTTTTCCTGATAGAAATACACCCTCACGAGCTTCATTTTTTCGTGTTATAAATCTATTAAAAAAAAAATAAATAAATAAAACAGGAAATGTAAAGGCTACGAAGAAGACTTGAGATAACACTCTGGAATGTCACAGAACAGTGTCGAAAAATTATTGAATTATTATTAAATTATTTATTTAATAATTAAATATCTAATCATTATTATTTGATAATTAAGTAGAATAATTGTTAAGAATAATTATTATTTGGATTTTTTAAGATCTAATTGATTTAATATTTTTTGTTATTTGATGTCATATAAAAAAATAGTTATAATAAAAGTTGTTTAGTTTTTTTTTGTAGATTCAGAATATGTACAGATACATATAGGTTTCCATTTAAAAAACAGAGCATGACCTCGAAATATCATTGAAAGCTTGTTCTAGGCCGACAAAGAATTGCATAGTTTAGTTTGCTCCTTGATATAAATAAACTTTTATTTGAAACTTTTGTTATAAGACTGTCTCAAGATAAAAAACTCACCCAGTATATATATATTTTTAAATTCAAAGAAATTGAATAGGTAATTGCCTTGGCTGCATTCATAGAGTCTATCACTTAATATTAATAGTTTTCCATAAATAATTGTAGGTATTCAAGACTTGCTGAATCTTTTTTTAAAACTAAATCAAAACGGCATCTCACCCTATACTCACATATGTATATATTGTATAATGTATATATACCACTTTTAGAGAAAACACAATATATTACATCACAATTTATTAATTCCCATGCAAATCTTTTATTTTATTAATTAGTTAAAACATTTACCAGATTATAAAGAAATTGCAGAATTTGTGGACGATAGCGCCATGACACCTGCACCGAGATAATTAGCGCGGCATCCTTCTTGATCAATCAGCCAATTAGAGAAGCGACTTGAGAGTTCTTTCAAAAATCATTGTCATTTGAAAATTCAAATTTGAATAATTAAACATCGCATTAAAAATTAGCTTAAAAATTGAAATTTCTTCAAAATTAAAATTCAAAAATTCAATTAATTAATTAATTAGTTAAAAATTAATTTTTATTAACTCTAAGTTTAAATTGTATATTACGCGTATTCCAAACAATAAATCTATATTTAAAAATAGTAACAATACACTTAAATAATTTGTTCAACAATCACCTAATTTCAAATATTTTTTGAATATATTTCTCAAGTTTATTTTAACTATCTGCATCCCTTATTTTTTCCATTCTCAAGTAGCATAAATAAATCCAGCTACTAGTACACTTCCATATTAATTTCAAAAATAAGCATTAGCATATTAAAATATTATATAACTAGCTGTAAGGCCCGCCTGCGGCGGCCTCTTGCTATGATAAGGGGCACACCCTCGGACCCCCAACCCACGAACCCCCCTTCATACCCCACTCCCACCCCCGAACCCCACCCAGCACCTCCCACTCCCCGCACCATGCACCCGTACCCAACCACCGCCCCCACCCCACCACCCCGCACCCCAGCCTCCGCACCACCCCACTACGCCTCTGGACCCTCACCTGAAGCCCCCATTCCACCCTGTACCCCCACCCCCACCATCCATTTGGCGTGATTTGGACCAATGTACAGACAAAACCTTAATTTTATATATATAGATGGATTATTGTTTTAATTGTTCGACTGAGAATGGGGACCCCTAAAAAGTATTCAAATTCTAATTAAGACACAGTCCATTTTGTGATCGTGATAACACCAAGGAACGAGATTTGAATCTCGTCTTCCTGTGAGATTTCTAAAAAAAGAGAAATAATTAAAACTTATTTGCACGAAATTTTCTCTGGAGAGAGACGGACTGGTAGAACTTTTAATTGAAAGTAATGGAAGGCAGGCCAGGGTAGTGAGGAAAGAAAAAATTAACACATATCCAAATAAGGTGTAATTTATTGGATTCTTTCCTCCTTTCCTTTCAAGCCAACGTTTCGGAGGATTCTTCCTTCCTTCTTCAGGGTTTCAAGGGATCAATGAAGGAAACAAATAAAATGCTTCCTTCCTCTCTCCACAGCAGTGTTTAAAACTTTTTCTTCTTTAGCAGAAGCATAGAAAAAAACAATTTAAACACTGGTGTGGAGATAGGAAGGAAGCATTTTATTTGTTTCCTTCATTGACCCCTTGAAACCCTGAAGAAGGAGGGAAGAATCGTCTGAAACGTCGGTTTGAAAGGAAAGGAGGAAAAATCCAATAAATTACACCTTATTTGGATATGTGTTAATTTTTTCTTTTCTCACTACCCCTGGACTGCCTTCCATTACTTTCAAATTGGAAAGTAGTGATGCCCAAAGCAAGAACAAGACCAAGACTTTGCTTTGCTCATCACTATGTAAAGTCACTTATAAAGTCTTCTATAGGGTGTTTAGAAAGTCCTGGATCACTTTCAAGAAAAATATTATTATTATTTCGAATTTGAGTATTAATATTAGTGATGAGCAAAGCAAGACCAAGACCAAAACTGCAAGAAGCTTTGCAGCAAGACCAAGACTGCAAGACCAAGACCAACTCATCACTAATTAATATAGGCAGAGGGTGAGGGTGTGTTTGTAAAGTCTTCTATAGGGTGTTTAGAAAGTCCTGATCACTTTTAAGAAAAATATTATTATTATTTTGAATTTGAGTATTAATATTAGTGATGAGCAAAGCAAGACCAAGACCAAAACTGCAATAGTCTTGCAGCAAGACCAAGACTGCAAGACCAAGACCAACTCATCACTAATTAATATAGGCAGAGGGTGTGTTTGTAAAGTCTTCTATAGGGTGTTTAGAAAGTACTGATCACTTTTAAGAAAAAATATTATTATTTTGATTTTAAGTATTAATATTAGTGATGAGCAAAGCAAAGTCTTATTCTTGCTTTGGGCATCACTACTTTCAATTATAATTAAAACTCTTTACATGAGATCTTTTCTGGTAAAATAACTTTCCTTTTAAGAATGGAACTTATTTTCAATTATACCTACACTTATTGATTCTATATTCATACAATCACGCTACAAGATGGAATGAGGCAATTTAAAAATCTATTAGGGCTCAATAATTCTTCTATTTTTATTTTTAAGGGTGGGCTTAACTACGACAAAGCTACAAACCATAAAAATTATAAATAAATAACTATTTTCGTTTAGTCTAAATACTATTTTTTTGATGTCCAATGCGAAGCATAGAGAAGCACAGAACTGTTTCGTGGCAGCAAGTGATTCAAAAGTCCAAAAAGAATGGAACTGAAGATTCCACCAGGTCACAATTGAAAGGGCTCAGCTGGTTCAATTGAATGGACATATCCACAAAATTACTCCAAGATTCTGCTGAAAGCAAAGTGCAAACACATGCAGAAAAAGGATGGTTTTATGTGTGTATTATCACGCCATGTCCAATGACGTTTACAATGAAATCGAATGAATTGAATGAACCAGATGGAAACAACAGAGTGTTTAATAGCTTTGAAAGACAATTCAACATTAGCACACAGCACAAAGAATTTTTCTGGGAATGTTTTGAATGATTTAAATCCACTTGGATGAAGAATATCCAATTCCAACTACAAAGTTAAAAAGTTTGCAAATATCCATTTCAAAAAACAGTCTGTTTCAGACATTAGAGATTCAAAGCTGAATCCAGATGTTTAAACACTGTCAGTTTATTTAATACAGAAATATTGTTTAGCTCGGGTAGAATTATTTGTCCATTAAATCCCGTTTCCAACTGACTTGAAATCCCAAAATCTAATTTGCAACTGCACTATATCATCACAGCCCTTAACTAATATCTTCTTTTTCCACAACCAACTGAAAGAACAAGATTCTACTGAAACTTCCTGTCTGCAAATATGTCTGAAAGCATTGAATGCATCTATGAGGACATACACATGATAAACTTGGAATGCTTCTGTCAAAGGCCTTACTTTGTAATAAATCCCGTTTCAAAGAAAAACATCAAAGAGCTATCCGAAATATTTTACACAGAGTCTTAGAATTAGATTGCAGTATGTTTGCTGCACAGAAGGCAAACATCATGATAAACTCAGAACTTCGTTTAAACCAGTCTCTAGCATAATATGAAAAGGAAATCCAACGAAATTAAACGAGCTATCCAAATATCTTCCAGTTTCTACAGATTCTACAAAGATTTAAATTGATATCAAACGATGGATCAGTTCAATTATTCAAGTCACTTCGTTTCTGTGATTACTGCATCTAGTTTTCAAACGAAGACGTTTCCAACGAAGATTGAAATCTAGCAATCTAGCCAATTATCATGCTAGAGTCTGTTTCAAACATTTAGATTTATAATCTTGTTCTGAATTTATATTTCAAATTTATATAATTTGTATTAAGTCTATTTATGTTTTTTTTTTATATATTATAACTAATAATCTATATTTTTTTTTTTATACCTTTATCATTGGACTTTGTTTTATAATTATAATATGTTTATGTTATCATCTATCTTTTCCTATTGTCTTTGTCATTTATACTTTATTTTTATATTATTTTTTTTCTCATACTTTACTATTTATATACATGCACTTGTGATTTGTGAAAAAGGGTGTGACTGCCCGTTAATAAATAAATAAATAAATAAATAAATAAATAAATATGCGGCACTGTCTAGCAGTAATACCAAAAATTATTCATCATTATTTTCTGTAGGCCACAAGATACCTGTATAAGTATAAAAAGCAAATTCCCATTAAGAAAAAGGACAATACATAATATTTTAGGAGACAAAGAAATTGAAACTTACTTAATACTTCGCGAATTGCTCTAGCAATTGTTGAACAATTTGTTGCTTCAAATTCGGAACAGGCTATTAAATAGGGCCCACTCGACTCATTTTGCAAAATTTTCCTCCTCGATAAATAATTTTTTTCGGAATATTTTCTTAATAATTCAAAAAAACTTTTAAAGTAAAAAATGAAAATTGCCAATTTTAGTTAAAATAGGCACTAAAAAGGCATTTATAAATGAAATAGGCACTAACACCCAGAATAGGGCAAAATAGGCATTATAGGCACTAACAAATGCCTCTTATTTTATTCAGAATTTCATGAAACACATAGATATCATATTGGCCTAAATTTTAAGCCATAAATAAAAAAAAGGCAAATAGGGCGAAATCCGAGCCCTAATTATCACAATTTTGAAATAGGACTTACGATTTGGTAAATATTATTTAAGTAAATAAAAAATAATTATCAATAAAATAGATATTTTTTAAATCGCCAGATTATTCTAGACTTTCATTTTAAAATATTATAATGAATTAAATGGCAAGCAATAGAAAATGTAGAGGTTTTATAAAATCTTCGCCTCCTTAATCAATTTAATGCATTGCAAGTGGTCTAAATATATAGTAGGTCGAAAGCTTGAAAATAAACGATTAAGCGGTATTATTTGTAGTCCGTAAATTCGAGATTATATTTTAATAATTCATTAATATTTGGATGAATTCTATTTTTCAGAATATATTTCGTCAGTATAGTAAGAAATCCTCAAAATAACTTCCCTGCAGAACATAACGACAAACAGAAGTAATTGGATCAAACAAATCTATGGATATGATTGTAAATTATATCTATTTATACAAACAAGAGTAGGTACAACACTGAAAGCACGGTGTGATCACAATTTCTGCCACTACCTTAACAACAGTATAAATAATTATGTTACAAGAAAACAAAATTTTTCTCCACTAGAGAACTGAAACTAGGAAACCTTCCGATTCAAACAACCGACCAATACCTACAAATTAAGACATTACAACAAAGGTCCAACAAAAATAGTCCCCTTCACATGAACGACGACTTCAAACCAAATGATTAAATTTATTTTAATTTGAAAATGCAGAATATACCTACCTAAATAAGAGCTGCGGATTTTTTTATTTCTAAAAGTGAGTATAATATGTATTAGAATGATTACACTGGGGATCAGTCAATTTGTTCTGAAATATATTGAGAATTAAATGTTTTAAGGTAGTTCTTTCGCGACAATCCAGATTACCCTCGTAACCACTCTATACATATGAACGGTGGTAAAATTTTAAGTTATGTTTTTTAACTTGACTGCACTTCTCACAGTACTATATTGTAGGGATTATTCTAGGTGGCTTAAACCAGGTGAAGAAAGACTCAAGTATTTTCAATAATAATGGTTTATTAGATGCTTTTCAATAATAATAATATAACAAATGCTTTATAAATGTAATATGAAACTGGAGATGTTCATGTATCGTGTCTTGAGTAGAAATAAACTGTCAACTTGAACTTGGGATTTTAACACTGATAAACTTCTAAATGACTCTTTACACACACTGCCGATATAACTAGATAGAACTGCGGGATGAACTGTTCGTGTCGGAGGGGTAATCGTAACTCCCTACAATATTCTCTTTATGAATAGATCGTTTCCAAGCCACTAAAAATAATCGCCCAAATATTTTTTTTTTTATCAAAACTACGAGGTAAATAATTTCAATTTTTTTTAAGTTACTCCGAATATATTATTCTAACAAATATTAGTTTTTCATCAAGATGGTGAAAGTCCTTCAATGAAATAAAATAAAATAGTGATCATTTTGCCACCCTTTCCCAATCGACCATAAGTAAAAAATTTCATTTTTAATTGCAATTATTTTATGTTTGGTGTGGTAAATTGTCTTCAAATTTTAACAGTATGTTTATTATCCTTTTAATGACTTATATTCCTAAGTTTCCAACACTTCTTGAATTTTTGCATTTGTCATAGAACTACCTTAACTCAAATTATTTTATTATTGCTCACTGTAAAACACCACCAACTCCAACCTATTATAATTCAGTTAATCTGCTGACTAAGATTGATTTATTATTCAATTTGGAATAATTATCGGCTTTTGATTATTGTTACACCTACTGCGAATTATTTTTTATTGACTCTAGTTATAGAACCTTCAACCTACATGATGTGATGTTACACCTTTCATTCATATACCAATTCCTGTGAATAACATTGTAATAGATTCTGGGATGTAGTGAGCATAGCCTTTGAAACTATGGTCTCGTTATAAATAAATAAAATTTGTAGGTTCCAGCAGAAGACAGCACTCTTTTATTGTCTCCTTCAAGACAGAAAAATTCTGCTACTCTCGAGAAAAACTTTTAATTTAATCTATTTAGTTTCTGCGCTTAGTACTCATGAAAATAAAGAAAAATCAATTAAAAAAAAAAAATAATGAAAATTAGGTATTAGAAAGATCATCACTTACTCTTCACACAAATTTTTTGTATTAAAATTATTAGGTACAACCATTTTTGAGAAATTTCAAAGAACTTAAAAAAAAGCTTGTAATAAAATACTTAAAAAATAAATAAACTTAAAAATCACTCGACATCATTTTCTTACAAACCTAGCCGTCTAAATGCAAATTTTAATAATTATTGAACTGTGAAAAGAGCATTTTGGTTACCAGCACATAGACAACACATTTTTATAAAAAACACTTTTTTGGAATAACGTGACTGAAACTTTTCCATTCTTACAAATAGAATCATCGACTTTATTTGTTTGGTAAGGAAATAAAAAAAAATAAAAATAAATAGTTAGGCATCCTGACTAACTTGGAGCTATACTGAGTCAAACTCAGAAAGAATCATTAAAATCGGTTCACATAAATAAAAGATCAGATGCTTGTTTAGCACGTCTCTATAATATGTTTCGGGGTATAAGCCCATCTTCAGAAGTTCACAAAGGACACTCTTTTTTTTGTGAAACCTACCTACTATTTTTTAACCGACTTCAAAAAAGGAGGAGGTTCACTATTCCACTGAATTTTTTTTTCATAGGTATTAGACCTTTTTTGTTAGGTTTGCTCATGCCTAACTTCTTTGTTTATGAACCGATTTCGATTATTCTTTTTTTATTGGGAAGAGGGTATCTTAGGGATGGTGTCATATTTATTTTATTTTGGTCAAGTTCTGATGATATGATCACTATTAATAACATCACTAAAAACAGAAAAATAAAAATAATTTTTAAGAAAAAAATAAAACCGACTTCAAAAAAATTAAATGCAACAAATAAAATACACTAAAAGGTATAAAATAATTATTATCTTATTTAGTTACAACTAAACGACGAAATGTTAACATGATAATTACTTTTTTAAGTCGGTGCCAAACATATAGGTACCTTCTATGAATCGCATTGGCACCAAGGGCGGATCCAGGGGGGGGGCGGCCGCCCCTCTCCATAGAGGCCCGTGCCTGGCAAAAAAAAATTTGTAAAAAAAACCCATTTATTTTCTATTGTGTGTGTGTGGGGGGGGGGGTGCGTGTCTCTGACCTCTCCCCCCCCCCCCCCGCTTGAACAATTCGATCGCGACACACTTTCGAGATAAAAAGTAGATCTTATATATACATCGGGCACCTTATATACATTCTCCTCCCCCCCTCCCCCCCCCCATAAAAAATTCCTGGATCCGCCCTTGATTGGCACCGAGTACAAAAAGTAATTTCATGTTAATATTTCGTCGTTTAGTTGCTAACTAAATAAGATAATAATTATTTTATACCTTTTAGTTTACTTTATTTGTTGCATTTAATTTTTTTGAAGTCGGTTTTATTTTTTTCTTAAAAATTATTTTTATATTTAAAATTTTCAAAAATTTTCTTAATTTTATTTAATATGTTTCACCAAGAACTCTACACATTTCTCCCTTAACAAAAAAGTATATATCAATATTCTAAATACCATCACTCATCTTTGAAGATGAGTTCATAATTATGGATCAAAAGTATTTTCTGATCTTAATAATTTAAAATTTTCTTTTGTTTGATTTTACTCTATTTTTCTCTCTATTAAATTGAGATAAAAGTATCTAATAATATTATTTATAGGATAATGAAAACTTATAATTGCTAGGCTTAGGAGATTAACGCTAGTTTTTTTATAATTCTTTTGGCTTGAAAATTGAAGATTAAGATGTTATTTATAAATCGAAATCACGAGAGACTATTTTTCATTTATTCATTAATATTTTGTTCAATTCTTTATTCCAGAATATAATTCTTCAGCCAATCCTCGACATCTCTTGGTCATATGACGACAAGCATAAAGATTTGGAACATTCTGCAATGAAAATGTATATACCTGCCTATGTACATATATGATTGCAATTTCGGCAGAAGAACATGGAGAGCGGGTAGCGTATGATTATTTTTTGTGAATAAAAAAAAAAAAAAAATGTGAAATGTGAGCCAGATTAATCCTGGCTCTCTCAGCCACCCGCTCTGAATCTGAATTAATTTGTTCTGAAGCCGAAAGTGTGAAAGATTTGTGGGTAAATTTGTGTAATCATCTTAAATTTTCTTGTAGAAGGCGGCCCCGCTCCTCGGAGGCCCAATAAATAAAATAAAAGTAAAAGCTACAAGTCAATCACAACACTTCTGTATTGAGAGTTTATATTGACATCTCAATTTCTGTCGAAACAATTTCAAGAGGCTAATAAATTATAATAAAAGAAATAGAAAGCAATTTGTCATTTTTTCACCAAACACCTGCAACTACTGCAACTAATACTAGGATCTTCCCGAATCATAAAAACGACAATAAAAATGCAGTACAACACTAAGGTCTTACTACAATATTCTTCTCCACTTAAACGACGACTCCAAACCAACCCCTCGAATTTATCTTATTTTTAAAATGTTAGAATTTATACCTAAAGATCAGCGAATTTTTTTATTTCTAAAAGGCTATAATACTTTTACTAGAACAATAATCTATCTATATTATAATATAGTTGAAGGAGACCATAAAAGAGTGTGTCTTCTGCTGGAATTATAGATTTTATTTATTTATAACGAGACTATAGTTTCAAAGCCCTCGAAACTATAGTCTCGTTATAAATAATAAAATTTATAATTCCAGCAGAAGACACACTACTTTTATGGTCTCCTTTAATATATAAAAATTCTGCTACTCTCGACAAAAACTTTCAATTTATAATATAGTTTTAACAAAAATTAAATAAAATTAGAAGATTTAGAAAAACATAGAAAAACTTTACATTAAGGAGCGAGGTTCTTTCGCGACAATCCACACAAAAAGTTTTAGCCTCGCAACCACTCTATACATATGAGCGGTGCTAAAATTTTAGAGTTATGTTTTTTTAACGTGACTGTACATTTTACGCTACTATATTTAAGTTATGAATGGATCGTTTCCAAGACATTGATATTATATCCCCTCCACTAAAAACATTCGCCCATATATTTTTTTTAATTTTTTATCAAAACTAAGAGGTAAATAATTTCATTTTTTTTTAAGTTACTGCGAATATATTATTCTAACAAATATTAGTTTTTCATCAAGATGGTGAAAGTCCTTCAATGAAAAAATAAAATAATGATCATTTTCCCAATCTACCATATGTAAAAAATTTCATTTTTAATTGCAATTATTTCATGTTTGGTGTGGTAAATCGTCTTCAAATTTTAACAGTGTGTTTATTATGCTTTTACTGACTTATATTCCAAGTTTCGAAGACTTCTTGAATTTTTGCATTTGTGAAAGAACTACCTTAAATTCCAGGCAAAATTACCTATTCATAGTAATAATCTCATTAACAAACTGGACTACTATATTTCGATTCACCCTAACCAAATTATCATTTCCACTTTCACTTTCCTCAACTAACATTCATCATGGCAAGAGTTGTATTTTTATTTTTTTCCCTTTAGTTTTGAAAGAAAAGAAAATTTTGTATGGTAAAATCATGTGGATGACACATCATTACTTTAAATTTATTTTTTTACGAGGCTTCACATATGTATTTTTCATTAAATTATTTCTTTAATTTCAAAACTTGTCAATTCTATAAGGTTAGTAATTAAAAATTGTTTATTTCTGTTTGCTTACTTGTATTTAAAATTATTTCTTAACACGTTGACAGAATAATTCAACCCATCCGACATCTTGTGGAAAGTGAATGAACTTTGAGATCGACTTGCCTGCCACCTGTTGTCAGTTTCTTTAGCTGAGCGGTCCAATTAAATCGAGCGCTTGAATAAGAAAATATTATTTTATAAGATCAGGAACGAGGCTTAATGAATCCGGTTCCTTTGAGAATGATGAAAGATGTCGAATGGGTTGAATTATTCTGTCAACGTGTTAACAAATAATTTTAAATACAAGCAAACAAACAGAAATAAACAATTTTTAATTACTAACCTTATAGGATTCATTAAGCCTCGTTCCTGATCTTATAAAATAATATACGAATCATTAAGTACTTGTCCTAAAGAAAATATTATATCAAATTTTTAGTATTATAAGAAATATAATAAGTTTAATTTTTAATTAAGAGATTTCCCAGGTATATGTGTTTTGCGAGAATGCATGAGAAAAAAAAGAATTTTTTTGTATTTTATTCTTTAAAGCAGTATTTTTCAACGTTTTTCATGACGCGACCCCCTTAATATGAAAAAAATTTCGCGACTTTTTCTTTTTGAGTACCAGCTAAATAACAATTCATCCTGTATCCGAGTCACTTCCATCGGGGTCAAATTTGACGCTAATCTTCAATGAACATATAACCAAAGTGGTTAGTAAGGCAAATCGAATTTGGGGATTCATCATTCGCAACACTAAATTTTTCACAAACACGACTAGTATCAAACACTTGTACATAAGCTTGGTTAAATCTGTATTGATGTTATGCATCAACCATTTGGAGACCTAATTTTGAATATAGCAAGGCTTGATAGAGTTCAGCATAAGGCTTTGAGGCATCTTGCATTCTATCTGGCAACCCTATGTCTAGATTCGACCACGATTATACAGCAATTAGTGAAACCTTTAGTCTACCAACAATTCTATCATCCATGGTTGCTTCTGACAATGTATTAACTTACAAAATTATATCGAACAGAATTAATTGTCCAGAACTAAAGTCTCTTTTTCCTTTAAATAATCCTACATATGTACTTAGACACAACCAGCCTTTCTACCCTAAAGTACCAATCACGCGTCACGCTGAGAACAATCCAATCTATAGACTCTGTGTTTGCTATAACGCTCTTTCCTTAAGAATTAGTGTAATAGATTTGGCTTCTCATCCTAATAGAGTGACTAAAGCAATTAAAGAAAATACGATTAAGCTTTAAAATTCAAAATTCATTTATTTGTTATTTACACAATTTATCTTCACTTACCATATTACCTATTATATCTCTCTGTCTTTCTATTTTATTTTGTTTATTTGGCCTCCGAGGAGCGGGCCGCCTCTTACAAGACAAAAGACCATTACACAAATTTATTTACAAATCCTTCACACTTTCAGCTTCAGAACAAATTAATATATTATGTGTATAATATTATGTTGAAATGTAACCAATTTGTTAAGGCCTTTTGCCGTCGAAAAATAAAATAAAATAAAGTTAAAGTATATCAAATCTGTACAGCATTTTTATTAATTTTTATAATTATTAGGTATCAGCTAAATACACAATTAATTACCTATAACAGACATATTTTCTTCGATTCGTTTTCGTCGACTCAGTCTTTTATTGGAGAACTAGGGTCTGAGATAAACATCAAAGCATTTTATATCTGAAATTTTTTTGTTTTTATATGTAATAAATGTACTATGTCGATTTTAAAACAATGGATCTGAAAACTTAGAACTTAAATTTCCCAAAATAAGGAAATGTGGACTTGAGCTTGAGCAATTCTAAATGTAATTTCATATTGCCTCCTTCCATCCTATGTTATTTTACTTTACTATATAGCTTAAGTTCTTCTAAGTTATCTCGGCTTATTTTTATACTCCCATTTTTATAACCTTCTCTGTTCTTTCTTAAAACAAAACAAGACCTTGATTTTGCTCTTAATTAATTTAATTTTGATCCTCTCTATTAAAATTTGGTTAATTCCGTTCAAAGAATATTCTATCTGACCAAAAACATAAACGTGAAAAAGGGGCCAAGTCTCGGTACAAACGGCTTCGCCGACAAAAGTATTGAGATCTAAACGTGAAGCCGTTTGTACCGAACTTGGCCCCTTTTTCACATTTATGTTTTTAGTTAGATATCATTAATTTTTGAAATGTTTTATCCTTTAATTTATCTAAATAATTACATTTAAATATGTATATTAATAATTATTAAATATTTCTCATAAAAATATCTGTTAAAAACCCGGTCGGGTTTTCATAAATTTCACCCCTTCATTTCGGACCTCGAAGAAAGGAAAGTTTCGGTTTTTAAATATCCTCCTTTATTATTGTGCCAAGCTTTACCATTATGCCAAATTTCAAAATTCTATCTTGATTGTATTTCCACTATATGTTAATTAAGCCTATATGATAAATTTCACCCTATCATTTTAGGTTCTGAAAAAGGGAAAGTATCGCTTTTTTCGATTTTCCCTTTAATTGTAGCGCAAACTCTACCAGTAACCAAATTTCAACATTCTAGGATCAGCGGAAGTACTTTAGGTTTTTGATATGTCAGTCAGTCAGTGTTAAAAATGCCACTTTTCAGACCTTAATAACTCAATAACTATAATAGGTTTATTCATAAAATTTGGGATTCTAGGTGTTCCAGTTGGCCTTATTAGGCATGCAAAATTTCAAGTGTGTAGGTCTAATAGTTTTTGAGTTATGGGGGGTCGAAAGTAGCTCGAAATGGTTCATGTAAATATACACATGACCAGTGTGTCGCCCTTTTTTTCCGAACTTGGCTGACACACTGCCGTGTGTCTAGATCGTAATGTCGTTTTTTTGCCTCCTAGAAGAGAAATGTCATTAGCAATGGCAAACAAAAAATTACTCCATCAAAAAAGCGGTAGTTTTAGAGTTGAGTTTTTACAATTTATTTCTGAATAAAGTCCTCTTGTGGAATTTCATCTCTGTTGTAGGTGACGATGCAGCAGCTTTTCTATAGTTTTGGCTTTTTACTTTTTTTAAATATGGAATTAATCTTGGCAAAGACTGATAAATTGCGAAACCGGTTAACCGGTTTCGGATAAAATAGGTTACTCGAATAGAGTTGAAAAGCCGATTAATACATCAGTATATGGGAATATGGGTTCCGAATAATCGGTTATTGTGATTAAAAAATCAAAATTGAGAAATATCATGGGGTTTTGGTTTGCAAAAAGGAAAAATAAAAAAATTGTAGTAAAGGTACAAAAATATTAAATTTTAAGAGATATTAATTTTATAAAAATATATATTTGTATGTACTTAAATAAGTTACCAAATTTTCCGTACATTCTAGCTAAAAAGACAATTAAAAAACGGATTCACCTGAAAAACACATTTTGGTTCTCAGTGTTACGTGGAATGAATTCACAAGCACTAGAAAATAACTCGAGTATTATCATAGATGTCTAAATTTTGGTCATTCTGATGAAAATATATCTGATCAAGAAATTTTTAATTTAGATATGGCTTCAATCGGAAATGTCTTGATCAACTCAACCACCAAAAGAATCAAATCTAGATTCTTATATTTAAAAAAAATATATGGTCAACTGTAATTTACAACTATCAGTGATGTAGGTACTATTATCTACCAATTTTCTTGGGAAATAAAACTAATAATAAATAATTAAATTAAGGAGAAAAAAAATATTACTGGATAAAAGATCAGTCGGAGTTCGAACCCGGGACCTTCGTGTGACCGGAGCGAAGCTCTCTAAAGAGTGATTATCTTAAGGACGTTCCCTAATAAATCGATTTTCTTGCAATCCTTTTAAAACTTTGAATACACATATTTATTAGTGTCCTTTATACGTAGAAGTTTTTTCAATAGTCCTTGCGGGACTAAATTTGTAAATATTGACCATTGAAATTTACATATTTAACACGCGAACCCTATCCCAATTGATGTTAAAGCGACTGTTTCATTAAATAACAATCTTAATTTTCTTGAAATTATTTTGAAAATCTGAGAATCATTAACTGAAGATATAACAAATATTTTTCTGTTAAAATAATTGTATCAAGCGGTATTCGTTTTGTATGAAAAATGTTAAAAGTTAGGTCCAATTTATGGTTCTAATTTTTTCTCTCATGGCATGGCAGGTGGGAGATGGCGACTTGGCAACGTCGCACTAAAATCACTCAATTTTTCCATATCTAAAAAACTTCTGCAGTTGGTGAATTTGAGATTTTTAGCTAATTCTCTCAACTAACTATACTGTTCTCACCTGGAATTTTGCATTGAGCTGTTTCATGAATTGTTTTTTTTTATTCTCTGTCTTTTAGCGTCGGTAATAATGCAATGTTGCTAGATGCGAGAAACGATGAAGTGAAAATATTTTTGCCTTTCTGCGCATGTGAGAGTATGGGAAAAGAGCGAACTGCATCTGAACTATATTAGGAAACGTCCTTAATTGGGAAGTGTTTGAATATAAACTAACACTAATAATAATATTCGGATGATTTTTAATAAAATTATTTTTGCGATATATACTTTTTTAATTGAAATTTGTCATTCATTTTTATAATAAATAAATACAATTTTTATAATTAAATAATATTAAATGTAATAATATATATATATAGGTATGTATATGAATATAATTATATTTTTTTTTTGACCAAGATATGGATCAGAAAATTTTATTTCGTTTTTTTTCTACATTTATTGTATTTATATATATAAATGTAAAAAAAAAATGAAATTTTACTTTACTATCGTGTTATGTATGAGAACATCCTGGAGGGTTTAAAGATTGAATTTGAAATTTTATTTATGCGAGCCTTCTTGTTAAAAAAAAATGGTATTTTTTAGAAAACAACCAAATATTTAGTTACTCGCTTTTTATTTATTTTTTTTGTATAAAACTCCTTTAGATATTCTTTAAGATGCTTAACACATTAATGTGTTAACTGATTGATTCTTGTCGCTTTTAACTCAATTGAAAGAAAAATCGACTTCGCACATTAATTAAGTCGAGTTTAAAGAATATGTTAATTTAAGAAATGAGCCATAGTAGTGGTTTATCAATTAAATTATTTATTAATTTATAATATTATATAATTTTGGCACTTGAAAGAGAGAAATAGATAGAGAGAATGAGTTAGAAATAGATTAGTAATAGAGATGTGTTAAAAAATAAAATAGGACTATTTCAAAACAAATATAAAGCAAATATTTACTATAAAATGTATAATATTAATACAAATCTTTTTAATGTTATGTTATATATTTGATTAGTAAATGAATTTTCTAAATACTTATATACCTATTATGTTTTTTAGTGAGAGCAAAGCAAGACCAAGACCAAGACCAATTCTGCTCATCACTAATTAATATAGGCAGAGGGTGTGTTTGTAAAGTCTTCTATAGGGTGTTTAGAAAGTCCTGTTCACTTGTAAGGAAAAATATTATTATTATTTTGTTTTTGACTATTAATATTAGTGATGAGCAAAGCAAGACCAAGACCAATTCTGCTCATCACCAATGTTTTTTCATTTCTATTTTATTGAATACCAGAAAATTTATAATACATTTCCGAACTTGTGGGAGTTAATCCCAATAATGTTTTTTAATTTCAATTATGTCAATATGACATTTAGGGAAAGCGGTGTTGGTTTATAGTGAAACATATATTAAACACAGGAGTTTTTAACCGGTTATAGTGGAGTTTCACAAGTAAAAATAAAAATTAAAAAATTCTTTTAATTATATTTTTGGAGTTATATTTTACTCTATACATATTTCGGGGTTTTAGCCCATCATCAGGAGTTTACAAAAGTCTTTTGTAAACTCCTGATGATGATCCTGATAAGTCTTTTGTAAACTCCTGATGATGGGCCAAAAACCCGAAACTATGTATAGAGCAAAATATAACTCCAAAAATATAATTAAAAGAATTTTATTAATTTTTATTTTTACTCTGTGAAACACCACTATAACCGGTTAAAAAACTCCTGTATATCATTATGATTAGAGGTAAGTTAATTGATATAGGTATATTGAAGAATTACATAAAGGCAAAAAATGGTTCAGTTGAGAATTTTTAAATTCTAATTCATTTTTGGTTTACAACAATTTTGAATTTGATATGGGTTATAGTATAGTATAATACAAGTGGTGAACCGCGATTGAAATTAGGTGTACACCGTCTTTGGAATTACTTTGGAATTCATTCGATAATCTATTGTCATCTATTGTCATCTACTTGGAAATGAAAGTGGAAGTGGTAGTAGGTGTACACAATTTAGGTTGCGGTTCACCCCTTGGTATAATATATATATAAAAATAATAAAATAAAGTTATATGTATTTAATTCGACGATTCATTCAACATTTCAACGAAAACTAAAATGAGTTTTTTCCTTTCCCCAAGCAATGAGACTTTTTACTTTCACTTTTATCAATATTATTATATGATAGTTGATATGATTATAAGTATTGCATTCCTATCCAGAGTCTTGATACTGAGAGATTTTATCTCCAGGATTATCAAAGTTACTTTCATTAGGTCACTTCTAAATTAAATTAAACGACAGCCTTAATTAGATAAAAATTGGATGTAGAAGAAAAAACGGTTTATTGATCTCAAAGTTCAAACAGTAGCAAAAAATCATTTGCATTTTTATTTTAAGATAGATATCGGTTAGAAATTAGAAAGAATACAGCTAAGTTGAGTGGATATTGATGAGGCAGTCCAAAAAAAGAAGAAGATAATTTATACTATCTTTTTATTCATAAAACCGACGTTTCGGAGGCTATTCCCTCCTTCTTCAGGGTTTTGGAAAGTCAGTGAAGGAAATCCAATGCGACATTCCCCTCTGTCTCCTCCTTCAGTGGCAGTAACAATAATATATTGTATTTCATTCTCAACAGAATTATACTATTTCTTCTTCTTCTTCGAGTGCCATACCCGAAACGGGTGTCGACTCCTCTCCACATATACTTATACATAACACTATTTACTACACTATAATTCTTCTGAGAATGAAATACAATATATCATTGTTACTGCCACTGAAAGAGGAGACAGAGGGGAATGTCGCATTGGACTTCCTTCACTGACCCTCCAAAACCCTGAAGAAGGAGGGAATAGCCTCCGAAACTTCGGTTTATGAATAAAAAGATAGTATAAATTATCTTCTTCTTTCTTTGGACTGCCTCATCAATATCCACTCAATTTCACTTATCAGTCCGTCTCCAAAAAATACTTCATTCTTATTAATACAGCTAAGTTTGGGTTACAATTGTTTTTATGTTATGGATGCAGGAAGATGTATCATGGTATGACCACTTTAGTCTGGGGTGGACCCTTGCATCAAGATTATAAATAAAATTGAGGGATTGAGTTGAAGTCGGAAGGTAATGTGGATGCAGGTCTTGAACGACTGAAGGATGCATCTCACAGGTGAGACAGATGCGGAAAGAGAGTTCCACTCATAAGGATAAATAATGAGGTGGAAAATGCGTTTGTTTGATTAGTATCTAATTTAATCAGGAAGAAATGTTGAATGGTTGAAAATCGTTTCGCGCAAATGAGACGTTAATTAGGATTATCTCATTAAAAAAAATGAATTATAAGGAATATTTTGTTTTTTATAATATGTTTCCTGTAGACCAAGAAAGGAAAAAATTGGTAAGATTTCAAAGATGGTAAGATTGTAAGTGCAAGTTTCATGGGATGTATAAACCAGTTTATTTTAAAGCGAATTGTACTCAAGCTATAAAGAATATCGAAATTGATCTCTTTTCATTCATAAATTATCTATTTTTATACTTATACAGTCCACTATTAGCAGAAATGAAGAAGGTTACTAGAAAATGAGGGGTGAGGTAGGTTTACTTTGCTTTCCTCAATGGGCGAGATGTCCATATCTACCCGATTTCATTTTATTTCAGGTGTTGTGATTTGCCTTTTTGACATATTAGATAAGTCTACGCGGAAGCAGTAGGCTTATGTAATTGCTGAATTTGCAAAGCTTGACCTGATTGTAATTATACTTAAGCGATGAGTCTCTGATAATCAGGGCGGATGACATACGATCGAGAGGCCTGTCACATATCTGGCTACCCTTCCTCTGTACTTATTCTCAATAAACCTTGAATTAAATAATACATCTTGTTATAATTATTTACAAAGCCCTAACCATATTATAACACAGTCATAAAGCGAGACTAGAACGAAATACAGTATGAATGGAACAATTTAGTGTAGTCCAGACTAGTAAATGTTGCTCGTTTAAGCACTACACCAGAGATGGCAATGGACAGTTGATGGTATATTTCAAAGGATAATTACACTACTATTAAAAAACATGCTTAATTATGGAACACAAATATAGTAAAAAATTGTATTGATTGTGATTAGTAAGTAAAATTTCATAAGAATTAGAAGAATGTCAAAATTAAAAGTTAGTAGAAGAATAGATAAAATTTGTAATAATATATTTTATGGTTAATTAAAAAGGAATGTTCAAAAATTCTGGTATACCTACAATTCAAAAAAATTCCTCGTGAGCAACTTCTTAAATAAATATTCTATGAAGAGCCATCATAAGGATCTGATTCCAATATATATAATAATTCTTAAACTAGAATTCATTTGCAGCATGCTTTGAATCTAGAAAGAAAAAAAATTTAGAAGAAAAAAATAAATAATACTCTTTAAATAAATAGAAACACATCCCACTCGCCTGTTTAAATTAAATATATGGTTTATTTCGTAGACACTTGGTAAAACACATATCGTGTCATTTCATGGTATTTTAAAGAAATATTCCTACAATTTATTTTAATAATTTATAATATTGCTGAAACATCGCAGAGAAATAACGTTATTTCTGCAATATTATCTCAAGATATTATAGATTGAAATATTACAATATACATATTAATTACACTGCTCGTTAAAGACACAACACTTCAAAAATATTTATGTTTTTAAATATACTATATATTTGTGAGCATAAATAATGCCTTCATATCATTTTAATGATCATTCTCTAGAAACATTTCCTAAACAATTATTTTATAAATTTACTGCCCCTTTTGCTTTAAAATTAGAAACTGCAAATTATATCAATTTACTCGATATTTTTTATTCTTTATTTATTTTTTTATTTTAGGATACATTATTATTGTTTGTCATAAATACAATTGTAAGAGGCGACTGTGTGTCAGTGATCAGAGTATCGGGCCGCTATCCTGAAGTACACTGGTTTGAAACTGAGTCTCGGCTGATATTTGGCGCCCCCCCCCCCCCCTCTTGGAAAGCAAACTACCAAGAGTATAATTGCCTAGTCAACCTCTCCAAACTAGCCGTTCGGAACCGGAGTTAAAAAGTAGGTCTCGTATATCTGTGTAAAACAGCTAAAAACACTCAGCACAGGTATATGTGGAGGGGTGCCGAAACGTCAGAGAGACCTGATGTGGCACTTAAAGAAGAAATACAATTGTAACGACTATTTTGTAGTTGAAAGAATTTTAAAAATAATTTAGTGGTATAAAACAGATCTATAAAATATACAGAACATGGTTAGAATAAGATACAAATTTGAAGTTTTGCATTTTTTTGACGGGCAGTGTAACTGCAGGAATATTTCATTGAAATACTTGACAATTCATGTTATGATGTGTTTCACCAAGTGAATATAATTACCCAGACAGACTGGACTATTGCGAACCTTGCACAATATTGGAAATATTACAGGAACATTGCAGTGACAATATTGCTGCAATGTTCCTGCAACATTGGCAATATTGCCGAACTGTTGCTGCAATGTAAAAGAGGCGGACATAGGAATTTTGCTGCAATGTTCCTGCAAGGTTTAATATTGCAATGTCATATTGCTGATATATTCCCTTGTGTCTGGGTAAAGACTTTATTTGTAATATTTCGGGGGCAAACAAAGAGAAAAAAAAATACTTAAAAAATAGTGTTTTATCAAAAAAAACCAGTCAATTTTAAGTATTTCTCACTAATAATAAATAAAAAATAGGTTTAACGTATATTTTGGATAATATATGTATGTCTGACGGAAGATAATTCAAATATATATACATTTTTATAGCATTAAAAAGATTTGTTTTCTTTTAACTAAATTGGACTAAAATTGACACCCATGGTCCATAAAATTCATATCTTATTTTTATATATATTTGTATGAATTTATTTGACAATAATATATAAGTATATATATAATTTTTTTTTTATTTTTTTATTTTTTTTATTTTAAACACCAATGCTGTTTTTTCAGTTGATACATGTTAAGATTTTGGGATTTTTAGAATTTTTATTTTTTTCAATTTTTTTTTTATATATTTTTAGTTTAAGTATGTCTTTTTTCATTGTCCAGCTTAAAGCACAATTAAATTAAAAACAGACCCACACATTTATTATACACACTTTTGTTTGTTTTTGTTTTATATTCTCACACTGTTGTCTTTTTTGTTATTTTACATTTAAATTTAGTTTATACATTTGTTTTTGTTACTCTCCAGGGCACACAGTAGTTAGTACAGTTTGTTCTTCTTTCTCTTGACTGGGGATTAAATTAGGGAGTTAATTCTTTTTTTATTATTCACTTTTAAATCCAGATATTAGAAATATTTTAAAACAATTATCTATATATAAATTAATATTAATATTTAGATTAAAAATTAATAATAAATAATCACTTATTTTACTTTGGTAATATTTCTTAAGTATTTTTTTTCAAGTTTCTATTTAGAAATAAGCATTTTTTTTTTTTTTAGTTTGGCAATCTATTAGACCAATATATATTATTTTTTTGATTAAGATATTCAAATTTAATATAAGTAAAAAAATTAAATATTTAAAAGATTAATAATTACTCAATGTTTTTATTATTTTATCTTGGGAGAGAATCCGTGGCGTATTTAAAAAATTGAAATTCATTACAAATAGCCCGATTTTTTTTAGATGAACAACACATTTTTAAAAGTTGGAGCTTTCATTTTATGAATATAAAATTTGAACAGCTTCAGCAGCTCCAAGTAGAGTGCTCTCCTATTGAAATCATTTTCATATTTTAATATTTATATATGCTATACGGTCGAATTCAGAAAGAAAGCAGGTTGTCCGGCTCGCATTGACTGATCTCTGTTTTTGTTTATTTTTTAGTGTCGGTAAACCGAAGCGGGCAACCTGTTTTCGTTCAGAATTAGACAATAAAACATATAATGTTTGAACTATTAAAGCAGGGGTCACCAAACTACGGTCCGCGGACCAAATTCGGCCCTTGAAACTTTTCTACCCGGCCCGCGGCTACTACAAAATTAAAACATATATAAAATATAAAATATTAAATATTAATGCCATATAATAGCGTATTATTAATATAATTGATGTATAATATGTTATATCCGGCCCACCCATAGTTTTCAATGTTCAAATGTGGCCTTATCATTAAAAAGTTTGGGGACCCCTGTATTAAAGTATTTAGGAGTCAATATTTTTGCTGTGTAGTCATCTCGGATTTCCGTAAAGCTCCAGGACTATAGCATTCTGTTTACTAAAAATCTGTAAAGTTGATTTAAGGTAGTTCTTTGGCGACAATCCACACATCAAGTTTTAGGCTCGTAACCACTCTATAAATATGAACGGTGATTTTTTATCAAACCTACGAGGTAAATAGTTTCAATTTTTTTTTTTACCATAAGTTCCTCCGAATATATTATTCTAACAAATATTAGTTTTTCATCAAGATGGTAAAAGTCCTTCAATGAGAAAAAATAAAATAATGATCATTTTCTCACCCTTTCTCAATCTACCATATGTAAAAATTTCATTTTTAATTGCAATTATTTCATGTTTGATGTGGTAAATCGTCTTCAAATTTTAACAGTGTGTTTATTATGCTTTTAATGACTTATATTCCAAGTTTCGAAGACTTCTTGAATTTTTGCATTTGTGAAAGAACTACCTTAACTCATATGTATATTATGTAGTTGAACCATTGATTAGAATTTAATAGGCAGTCATATGATTATAAAAATATATCCAGTGATTCTCTCATTAAAAATAATATTGAAAAATAAACTCTTGAGGCCTATAAAATAATGAATAATAATTAATAAAATGAAAAAAATATAATTAAAAAATAAATAATAAAATAATACTTATAATATTTAGCTAGAGTAATCGACTAGATGGCCAAATAGTAATAAATTTAACATAGGGAATATTATTTCCAGGACATAATTAAATCTGAAATAAAAAAGAAAATTCATTAAAATATAAAAATAATTTAAAACTAGAATTAAATAAAAATAAGTAATAAAGGTAGTGAGCTTTAAAAAAATAACTAACAGAGTTATAATGTATTAATATTAAAAGTTTTATTGGTAAAGGCAAACTCAAGTTATTTTTGCGAGAAACTTATCAAAATGAATAAATCCCTTTTTTTTAGAATTATCTCGAAAAGCTTCTAGGGACAATACGAGTTTTTATCAATAAATTTTTTTCTATTATTCTAATCTGCTTAAGAAATAAAATTAATTAAATAGATCAAATTTTCTCAAATAGATTCATCTTCAAAATCTAAATATTATTTTTATGGTAAATAGTCCAGGCAAGTTACGCGAAAAAATGGCATTAATAGGAAATAATTCCCGGTAAAGATTTTATTGCTGGAATACCTTTATATTTATACCTTAATATTATTACCCTAAGTTTTCCACCAAATCTGTGTTGTGGAGATTTTTCTACGCGCGAGAAAATTTCTGAGTTTAATCAGTTTTTCTTGAATAACTCAAAAACCGCTTATCAAATCAAAAAATTTATATTAGATAAATTAAAGCTCTTTAAATTACGCGTGAAATGATAACAATTTCATCTATTTAGGTTAAGTAGAACCGGTACTAGCGCCTGTCAAAAAACCCCCAGGATCACTTTTGAATATCCCTAAAACTCATACTTTTTTCGATTTTTCCCCATTTTGACCATGAAGAGCACGTTTTCGACAAAGCCCACTCTATACATTTTTAAACTAGATTAAATTTGCTACAATTTAAACAAAGTCTCATTTTAATTAGATAATAGTAACCCGTGCCGCGATGAGGTTGTAGTTTGCAGTTTTTTGCAAGAAATCGCAGTTTTTCCATGATAAAATGAAAACCACTCATCCTAGAAAAATTTCCACAACACAGATCTGGGGGCAAACTTAGGGTAGTAATATTGGAGTACTAATAAAGGTACACCAGCAATAAAATCTTCACCGGGAATCATTTCCTTTTAAAATAGTAATTTGCCTGGACTAAAAATAAAAACAATACTAATTTTAAATTAGTTAAGCCATAGTAAAAATAGAACAATTTCTAATAGGTACACGACATTTCGGTGGATAGTTGTGTGTTTCAAGTATTCATTGTTTATGATAACGGCTACAAAAATATGAGCAGAAACAATATTTTACTGATGTTACCGATAGAATAATAGTCTAATTAATTTTCTTTTTAAAGCCAAAAATACCTTTACACTAACCAAAGATTCAACATCAAGGTTTAACATACTATATTAATAGACATTTAAATTTCTTTCGGATATTTATAATTTCTATCATTTTTTTAGTTTCACAAGTTTTATATTCTAATATCTGGATTCAAAAATAAACATGTATGCATAAATATTGTAGCGTTGTTTTCTTTATAGCCCTATCTATCTATTAAGAATTCCACTATCTATTTACTATTATATTTTTTTATATATATCTTTATTTATATTATATACAAAAGGGTTTGATTTTTTTTTTAATTTTATATTTTTTTTTTACAATAATGTTAATATTTTGAATAATTTCATAATAATATAGTGATTCATTAATTGATATCAATGTATATCATAGTCTTTTCTTTCCCAATGATTATTGCAATGATTGTAAATTGAATTTCCGATTTCTTTACATTTTGTTACACGAAGATTATCATTGCTCAATTATTATTATTATTTTTTTTTTGTTTTGGACCAATTTGTTTTTGAGCTCGGAAATGAATCTAAGATAAGGTGTTTCAAAATTTGTTGTCGCATATTTCTTCAAAATTATGATTTTATTTAAAAATGAGATTGTACAAATATAAAATAAAATAAAGATTGTAATGTAGATGAAATTGAGGAAAATAGAGATTTTTTTAATTGGAAATTTATGGGAGGAAAAATGTTTTAAGGAGGTCCTTTCGCCGGCAATGTTAAATAAAAAATATTAGATTATAACTATAACTTAATTTTTTATAATAGTTTAAGTCTCTATCTATGCTTTGGTGAAGTTTCAATCACACATTACCGAACAAATTTTTGAAAATATAAACATTTTCTTAGAGACTTATGGAAAATTAAGATCTTTGCACTTTCTCTTGAATTAAACTACTAGGTATTAGTTGATTATATTAAGTTAAAAAAGCTAAAAATTAGCTTTTTGAAACATGCAGGTTTCTTTTTTTTCAATAAAATATATCATTGACCGATGAATTTACTTAGATATTTACTTTAAAAAATCACAAAACTGCTATGTTTGGATGTAAACATAGACAGTATTAATATAACGCATTGCCAAATCTTACAAGACTTATTATCAGCTGATTTGAATAATTCAAACTAACTTTTGTATTTAGTAATTTTTTTATAATTGTTTTTATTTCAAACAATTACGGTTTCAACCTAGTATTTATTATTTAATTCTATTATTTTTCATTTGTATTTTAACTTATTTTATTAAATATTAGATACTACACTTCTTTTGACTCAACTGCAGCGAAATGACCTCCTTAATTTCAATTACAGAATGTATTTCTCAAAAGAATTTCTCTTGTATATTTCTCTTCATAGCAATTTGAACCGCGAAAGTTAAATAATATATTCAATAATTTCTTATGTTAATTCGACAAATTTAGAAAATTATTTAATTATTTTTTTCAAAAGGAAAAATGAATTGAGCTCCAGCTCTCTTGATAGTTGATTTTTAATCATAATTCATTTTTGGTTAATTTCTGAATCTCGAGTAAGAAAATCGAAGAGTATTCCCCGATTGTGATTACTGTTTTGTTAAGGAGGTTCTTTCGGGACAATCCACACAAAAAGTTTTGCCCTCGTAACCACTTTATAAATATGAACGGTGCTAAAATTTTAGGTTATGTTTTTTAACGTGACTGTACTTTTTACACTACCATATCCTCTTTATGAATGGATCGTTTCCAAGCCATTTGTCTTATATCCCCTCCACTAAAAATAATGGCCCAAATATGTTGTTTTTTTTATATTTTTTATCAAAACTAGGAGGTAAAAAATTTCAATTTTTTTTTAAGTTACTCCGAATATATTATTCTAACAAATATTAGTTTTTCATCAAGATGGTAAAAGTCCTTCAATGAGAAAAAATAAAATAATGATCATTTTCCCACCCTTTCCCAATCTACCATATGTAAAAAAATATTTTTAATTGCAATTATTTCATGTTTGGTGTGGTAAATCGTCTTCAAATTTTAACAATCTGTTTATTATTCTTTTAATGACTTATATTCCAAGTTTCGAAGACTTCTTGAATTTTTGCATTTGTGAAAGAACTACTTTAAAGTATGTATAATTATTTATTTTTTAGTAAGACCGCTTATGTATGATAAAATTGCCAACTCTCACTAAACTTGAGTGAATTTTTAGAGATTTTTAAATTAAAGAGTTACTTTTTGAAGGGGAAACCATTGCTTTGCCGGTTCCTAGCACATGATCGGGACGTCAATTAAATATTACAAAATAAAATGATTAATATGAATTTAAAAGTCCTAGTAAACGGGTGTGTAGATTTTCTTTAGTTGCACATTTTATTAAATTTGAAGTGATTTAACATTTTTTTGACGATTGGACTATGTGCAGATTATCAAACTCTAACTACCTACGAAATGTCAAGTATTCATCTTTAATATGTAGTTTAGACAGACAACGAAGTCGTACTAAAAGGGTTCAGTTTTTGATTACCATTTTTGGTTATAGAATTCTGTAAATTTTATTTTTGATAAACATGTACGAAATGTATGCAACTGCAAATTTATTTATTAGAAGCCACCTTGCTATTTTTAATCAATTATAGTGATTTATTATAAATAGTTTAGCAAACCGTAATACTATTTGAGTTTGACATACAGATGTTAAACAATCGAACAATAAGTAGTCAATGGTAAGGTATTTGAGGTAGCTGTTTAATTTTGCATTTCAAACCATGTTGGGCATGAGCTGATATTTGATCTATGATTATTTCAGTTTCACTCAGGTACCTATAGTGTAGGCATTGCTTGCATTATTGGAGTGAAAGAATATTAAAGGACAATGAAGTCAAGTAATCTAACAAAAAAATTGAAATTATCATCTTCAAGACAAAAATTACAAATCCAAAAATATTATGCACAAAAGTGAAATAGAGAGGAAACAAAATTCATATTCATTAAATGTTTTGCACTTTGTAATTAGAGCGAAATTTATTGTTACATTGATTTGACTTTCTTTGAAATAGTCAGGATGTCGCATTGAATTTGGTTGAAATTATATATGAGAGCATCTACAATCTACTTGCCATAAAATAATTGAATTTTTTTGTAACGGTAGGTATATTCAGAGAAACGGGAAATTTTGAAATTTGTTTTTGGTAGCCCTGGGTGAATCTTAACACGGTGGTTATTCTATGTGTTACTTAGAGTGAACAATCAACCCGAGCTTCCAATACAATTTTCAAAATTTTCTGTTTCCCTAAATCACTCTTTATAACAGCTCTCATCAGCGGATAAATTCTTTAGAGTGTGTGATTCCCTGATTTCTATGCATTGAAGATGACAAGATTTGACCGAAACGGTGGCGTTATACATTAAAATAAAAAAACTTTTTTTTGGTCTTTTGGTATTTACAAACATGACTACCAACAACACAAACCGATTCAAGTACCTGTCTCCTCCCATGTACAAATCTCTGTACCTACATCAGAACCAGACCTGAAATTAAGGTAACGGTTCTTAAAAATGCACATGACATTCAATCCAAA
The DNA here is from genome assembly GCA_024734495.1 of Forficula auricularia. Taxonomy (NCBI): domain Eukaryota; kingdom Metazoa; phylum Arthropoda; class Insecta; order Dermaptera; family Forficulidae; genus Forficula; species Forficula auricularia. Next base: position 16,048,575 of record JALMQS010000030.1, on the reverse strand, counting down.
TAAACCAATATCACTAGCCCAGAAGTATTGAATCCCAATACTTCCCAATCTCCCAATTATTGTACTAAACTACAGTCAAAAGAATAAGGAATACGGCTATTATATTTCTCAATCGAGTTACAAATGATTCAATTTTGTTTTTCATAAATTTTGCGATTACTGATTAATTGAAACTCAACAATTTTAAAAATTAATAAAAATAATTTGAACATGTAGATCAACCGTGAAATTTGATCAAAATATACCAGAGTTTTGGTCAAAAACCAAGAGCTCCAAAAGAGCTGGATTGACCCCCTTGCAACAAGAAAATTAGAAGAGAAAGAAATTTTATCGGGTGAGTAGTCGAAGTGGATATTTGGCTTAAACTTAGAAAGGTTATAGGTCGAGGGGAATTCGGTGGAAGGGGACGAGGTCCGGTCTCTAGAGGCCATAGGGATAAATGATTTACAAAGAGAAACAAAGAGGTTGTCCTCTGCTGCAGAGCTGAATCAACAACTCTGCTACTCTCGGCAAAACAAAAACTTTTCAATTAGATAAATGATTTGGCGAAAGAGTTGGTTTTCGAGCTACCAATCTGATTAATTCAGGAATATAAATTGATCAGATACTGATTCATAAAATATTGTTGATATATCGAGTTTGTGGTCAATAGATAATAATTAATTTCAATCATTTATTAGAGCACCTTCAGGTTTTTAAACTGATTCGACTGTGTCTTACAATTTTTTTTATTATAAAACACTGTTGAATGATTTGTTAGGCTTGAAAATTATCTAATAAAAAAAAAAAAGATTAGGTTGATTGATTGAAAATACGATATTATTTTCATTATAAACAATTAATAATAATTTAAAATTCAAGAAAGATCATGAATTTATAACTCAATTACAAAAATATCAAATGAAGAAATATGAGAGAAAGAATTGCGAAGGAAAAAAGTCAAATGAAGGAAAGTAGTTGCATCAAAACATACTTAGGACTGTGGACTATGATATCAAATTTTGAAACACCATATTACGATTTACATTTGTGGAATGTTTATTAAAATAAAATGGAGTAAAATGTTTTGGGATTTTTTTTGACATTTTTGATTTTTTTATATAACTCTATGTTCATGTTTGCAAATCTAACGACGTCACGATTCACTTTTTTTAAGCGTTATGTCTTTAAAATACCATATTGAAATCGACATATTTAACACACAGATATATATATATAAGAAAGGAGCTCGTTAGGATGTTCTTTTTTTTCAATAACGCTAATTAAAAAAGAATGATATTAATAATAATAATAATAATATTGATTAAAAAGAGGTGAAGTCACATTTTTGAAATGTTTTTTTTTCTTTCATCATCCTTGATTGACTAAATAACACATCGAGGCCGAGAAAGTGAGAGAAAGAGAAAGAGAGAGAGTTGGTTGTTTAGAGCGGGTTGGGGGTGAACATTTGATGACGATGATGATGCGAGAGAGGGTTCTTCTTCTTGATCTTGTTGTTCATGTTCAAAACGGTGTGCATTTCAGTGTCCATTGAGCACTAGGATGACACTCGCGAGCAAGAGTCGAGGAGTCGCCCATCGCACTGCAGCCCGAGGACAACCTGACAGACAAAGAAAACATTTCAAAATTAGATATAATAATAAAAAAGTTTAGGAATTTTAAATTATAATATTAATTTGATTTCATTAATTGTAAAATACTGGTAGAAGAAAAACAAAACATAAATTGGAAGAAAAAGTGACAACTTTTTCATAATTCAGTACGCTTTCCTTAATAAAAATCTTTGTGGTTGCATTCAATCCCTAGGGAGGTGCTTCCCAATCTTTTTCATGCCACGGGCCCATAAATCTGAAAAAATAATCAATGGACCCCTGAAAAAGCAACATATTAGGTGTTGTAAAAAGAAATCCATTATTTTGAAGGTTTTATTTAACATACTTGGAATGATCCGATTTAGGTCAAATATGGGCCGTTTTGTTCGATAACTTGAAGGTATCAATTCGGTTCAAAAGGTTCTTTTGTGTCAATTGGACCCATACATCGAGCTTCTTCTTGAGACCAGCCTTTTGCAAATGGTTCCAAACGGTTTTCTGGCTAATCTTTAGTTCGTGGGCAATGGAATAAATGCTCTCATGCTGGTCCGACTCGACGATTTCCATGATTTTATCGACATTTTGGATGATTAGCCTTTCAGAGAGTTTTACTTCTTTGACATCGAAATTCGGAAGCGATGAAACCAAAACTGCTCTTGATTGTAAATTTTATAATTTTTCTCATTAATATATCAAAGAATAATTGATAAATCAATGAGAATTGTTTTTGACCGCTATTATTTGAAAAAGAAATTTATCGCGAGACTACTGAGTGGTCAAAAACAATTCTCATTGATTTATCAATTATTCTTTGATATATTAATGAGAAAAATTATAAAATTTATTTAAAATCATTATTTCAAGTTAGAAATATATAAGTTCAAATATTATTTTCACTCAATATTTGACAAAAATTCCCTACATTTGATTCGCGATTGAATCAAATGTAGAAAACATTCGGTTTGCTCTTGATTGGCTGTTACAGTCATCATCATCATCGAGTATACAGTCCTAAGACTGGTTTGATGCAACAATCCGTCTCCACTCGACTCTGTCCCCCGCCAGCTGTTTGACCTCTCTAAATGTCTGGCATCCTATATCCCCAATTATTTGGTTGAAATATTCTAATCTGGCTCTTCCCCTTCCCCTTTTCTTTCCCACCTCCCCCTCCAAGATATCCCTAAGCAGTCCCCCATGTCTCAGTGTGTGCCCCATCATCTGACCTCTTCTCTTCTTCAGACTCTTCCACAAGGTTCTTTTTTCTCCGATTCTTCCAAGAACTTCTTCATTTGTAATTTTATCCATCCATTTGATATTCATCATTCTTCTGTAGCACCACATTTCGGCTGTTACAGTATTGGACCCATAAACATTATTCACATTTTCAGCCGCATGGCCTGCGTTTTCACCTTTACCCAAGAAAAACTAAAATATAGCGTATTTTCTCTTTGCTGGTGTCCATCTTTGACGTGAGCTCAAACAAAACTGAGTAACCATTCACTAAACAAACAAATATTTTTTTTTAGTACCAAATGTCAGCTTTCTAACGCCATCGAGTGTAAACCGATCGGACTTTTAGATCGCGAGATAGAATTTATTAAAGCCATCTATTGGAATAATAATATATTTCTTTTTACTAGACCTATTATTTTAGTCGTCAAAATTTTTTATTTCACATCTTTATATTTTACCACAAAGAATAGTAATTTAATTACAAACAGTTTTAAAAAATAAAATAAGAAAAACTATACATAGCATGAAAAAGCATAAAAATGTTCATAAATAAATATTTGCACTTTCTACTGAAAATTTTCGAGGACCCCCGAGAAAAACCGGAGGACCCTCAGAGTCCGCGAACCCTAGGTTGGGAAGCACTGCCCTATGGAATTATATGCGAGTGCATGAAAGAAATCTTGGTCACTGTTTGCCTTTCAATATCCAACCTATTTGACATGTACTATATCACGTCTAAAATTTTCACGCAAAGATTTAATCTTAATAATAGACGTGATATATATATCAAACTACAGAAAAATACTCTAATTTTTACAGCTTTATACTAAATGTTTGCAAATTGGCCAGTGAAGAAAATAAAGTAAAAATTGTAAAAATATCTTTATGTTTGCCCCTAGGAGTTATGAATTTGGGCCAGCAGGTCTGCTTATCAGATGCCTATCCTAAAGGAGTTTCCATAAAAAAGTAACTAAGCCGGGCAAGTAAAAAACTAATAAATAAAATAATGTAGCTTCATTTACCTCATAAAAACTAGAATAGAACTTTAGAATTTATTAATTATACACAATTAGGAATTTATATATATATTCTAGAAAATAACCTAAGGGAACTTAAAAATGAATATTCCTTATTAAATAAATCCATGTTCTCCTTATTTTTCGACTTCTTAATCTTTTTTTTTTTAATTGATTCCATTGAAAAGATTCTCAAGAGATTATAAAAAGTTTCTCGAATCTTAATACCGTAAGCTTATTGAATTTTTATTAATAATGTAAGAAAGAATGGATTTCTTTAAATTGATATCATTAACGTATTAAACAGGATAATGTTTAGTCGAGAATGAATGGATAAGCTTATTAGGTAGAGGTATTTGATTTTAGACAGTTTAGTGGTTTTAATGGCCAATATAACATAGATAAATATAAATAGAAAGAATTATAAATCTAGAGCTAAGTACTGTGGAAAGTCAAATAGTTCAAGTAGTATAACTTCATAATAGAGAATGGAATAAAACTTGAATTTTAATGGGTATACCATATTATTCCAGGTTGGGCCAATTTATGGAAAATTAAAATAGAATTGGTTAAATATATATATATGGTTTTTTCATGGTTTTTATATGTTTCGGTTTTTAATTCTGAATAATCGATATTAACAGAAGTGTCACAATGTCAATAATTTAAGCAACTTCGTTCGGCTTTAACAAATTAATGTGGCTGTGTTGAAACTATCTTTGCCTAAAATCACTTGAAAATGGCTTTTAAATTAGAAGTAGAAATGAGGATTTTCCAAATTTTCTATTTTCGTTATGTACTTATACTCTAATCAAAAAGACAGTTCTAATCAAGTGTTTATTATTTCTTGTTTGAAAACAGCGAATGAAATATACAGGGTGTTTCAGGAGGAATAGTAAATATTTTAGGAGGTGGTAGTATAGACGAATTGCAATAAAAACTGCCATATAACATGTGTCCAATTTTTATTGAGTACAGAGATACAGCCAAGGGCGGATCCAGAATTTTTTATGGAGGGGGGGGGGGGGGAGAATGTATATAAGGTGCCCGATGTATATAAGATCTACTTTTTATCTAGAAAGTGTGTCGCTATCGAATTGTCCAAGCAGGGGGGGGGGGGGGGGGGGGGTCAGAGCGCCGCCCCCAAACACACATAGAACTTTATTTTCAATTTTTTTACAAGTTTCATATCTCATATTTTAAGTTCATTAAAAAAAAAAATGTTATAAATTCCCTGTTGATTTGTATAGTTTTTTGGCCTCTATGGGGGGGGGGATCGCCCCCTTTGGATCCGCCCTTGGATACAGCTGTTAGTATGTAACCCAATATTGGCATACTCAGCATGTGTAAAAACATGCGGCTTGTTTACACGCTACAGTATAGTAGACTTGGCCAACAAATCAGAATGAAAGATTCGATGTAAATTAAAGTACAGCTTCATAACTTGAACATCAACACTCTACTGCTGACATTCGATAAATACGCCCACAGCAACCGGTGTACCAACACACGAAACGAAAATGCATTGAACTCAGCTGTATTTCTGTACTCAATAAAAATTGGACACATGTTATATGGCATTTTTTATTGCAATTCGTCTATACTACCACCTCCTAAAATGTTTACTATTCCTCCTGAAACACCCTGTATAGTGAAGGTATTATTGCAAAAATTTGATTTATTTTTATATACAATCCCAGGATGTCTTGCCAATAATCGTATTTTGTCCTAAATGTTATCTAAAAAGTTTGTGTGATGTCACATATAAGTGTGCAAGTGTACCTAAGTGTACCTAAGTGTCTTCTATTGACATAGTACATAGTACTTCAGCCGGGCATCTATACTAGAAATTCTCAGGGTGAATCTTAACTACATTCAGCCTCATACCAGTTACCTCTAAGCTTGAAATTGATAAAAAATAAAGAAATTAACGTAGTTATAGTTTATTTAGGATTACAAGATTCAGGTAGTCAGAAAAAATGAAAAAGCCATCCATCCAAAGCTGACGTTGCGATTTAATTTTCATATCTTATTTTGGACCTGAGTATATAAAACAGTCTATGGAATTTGTTATGATTTACTATCTTTCGACATTTTTTATTTTATGAAACTCAGGTCCTGATGAAGGTTTGAAAATCAAGTAGAAATGCAGGTTTTCATTTTGCTGACTGCCTAAAACCTGTAATCTTATAATAATAGAACATATTTTACATTCATTTATTTAGAAATAACTTCAAGCAATATTTATTAATTTTCTATTGAAATATTTAATATTTATTTATTTTGTGATTTATTTGGTATTTTTTAATACATTTATTTAATAGTGCATGTGGTTTTTTCTGAAAATTTTTTAATAAACATACTTAAGTTAAATTGCAAACTTACGAGGAGCGTTGCAATACTTAAGAGTAGAAATAAACACTAGCTAGTTCTAAGAGGTCGTTGAGTAGCTGAGTAGGGTGCGGATATGATTAATTAGAAAACGGCCCCAGTCGTGTTGGCTGCATTTATTTAGAATTGATTGGAAAGCTTTAAGGTAGTTGTTTCGCAACAATACTAGCAAAAAGTTAATGTTAGAGTATATAGAACAGACAATAAGGATTCATAAGCTCAAAACTTGTTGCTGTTTATGTATCGATTCTAGCCAATCCCTTGCTCGTTTGACAAATCTGGCACCATTGTAAGAGATTGAATATTTTTATATTAAAATTGCAGATAAAATACATTTTAAAAATTAAAAAATTTCTATAAAAATCGTTTTGTTATTTTTTAACAAATGTAATCAACGCCTATGTTACACCTTATGAAAATTATAATTTTGAAAAAATTTAGCGCATGCGCGCTTTATACATCTTTCACTGGTTAAATAAAGCACTGTTGCCAAATTGATTTTAGTGTAAATTTTTTTTTATACATTTTTCATTATTTATTCATTATTATCTCAGAAACTGTGTTTTAACTATGAATCAAAATTGTCTTAAAATATGTATTGGTTATTGTTTAATGTTGGTTTAGTTTTTTATAAACATGGTAAGAAGGGTTTCTTAATTATAATTAAATATGTATGTAAATTTTCCGATATCCCGTATAGTGCAATGTAGAAGAGTCTGAAAAACTCTATCTTTGGAATTTAAAAGTATTTAAATAATAATCTGCCGAAATTTCAAAAAAATCCTAAGAAAACCCATTTGGCGGAACAACTACCTTAAATGAAGAACTGCGCTAACTTTTATCTTTGCTTGGCCAAAATGTCTATACTGCTTTAGATAATATACCATTGCCAGTAGTAGGCCAAGGCCATAGTTAGAAAACAATTTCGGGGGGGGGGGGGGGGGGGGGGGGGGTTGTTACACACCGAGGAGTTAGGGGAGTATGTATGCAACTCTAGGAGGAGGGCATGACCTGCATGATGCCCAGATTGCTTCTTTTTAGTGAAAATTTTTGTTTTGCAGAGAGTAGCAGAGCTAGTTGATTCACGTAGAGAAACAAAGAGGTTGTCCACTGCTTGGCGGAAGTAAACATACAGACATATATACAGATATATAATTTCGATATATATGTCTCTATGTTTATTTGCATCGAGGGGTGAACCGGGACCTAATATGTTGTACACCTACTTCCACTTGTACTTCCAAATATTTCCAAGTAATTCCAAATATTTCCAAGTACTTCCAAATATTTCCAAGTACCTACTTCCAAATATTTCCAAGCACTTTTAAATATTTCCAAGTACTTTCAAATATTTCCAAGTACTTCCAAATATTTCCAAGTACTTCCAAGATACTTCCAAAGAGGTGTACAACTACTTCCAATCGCGGATCACCCCTCGATTTGCATCAAGCAGAGGACAACCTCTTTGTTTCTCTTTGTTATTTTTATCAGACAATTTTTTTTTCAATTAAATTTTTAATGAAAGTTTATTTATATCCTGTAAAAATTCGATGATTACTTCAACATTTCTAAAATCTGACCTCAGGGTAGAGACAAATTAAAAAAAAAATAAGTAGTATGGTAAATTGGATTATGGCTAGAAAGGCCGAAAAGCCAAAAAACAAAAACAAAAAAACCCTCAACATTTCGGGGCGGGGCTAAACTCCCCAACCCGATGACTACGGTCATGGTATAGGCCTAAGATGGTCAAAAATGGTACATAGCTAAATATTAAAAGTTATTATCAAGATGAGGACTAAAGTTATAAAATAATATACATATATATAGAGACAGAGAATTCGTTAAATTAAACAATTGACTTTTTTAAATTAACTTTCTCGCATATTTGAAAAAATGCCAATCAACTTAATAAATGAAAATAAAGAATTACCCTTGGAGAATTCAATTTCGTTCGTTCCCATCCTATACTTTTTTTTTATTTCATACTTTTTCCCCTTCATGCTTCAAATTCATAATTGATTAAAATGGACATTTAATAGACATTAAAAAAGAAAACTTTTCAAAAGACGAATGAGTGAGAGAAATATAACGACTATAGGAGAAAAAATTATCAATTCAGTTAAATAATAGAAATGAAATGAAATAAAAAATCATTTTTATTTGACAGGAAAAATACTTTTTTTTTTTAAAGAGGTTCTTTCGCGACAATCCACACAAAAAGTTGTAGCCTCGTAACTACTCTATAAATATGAACGGTGTTAAAATTTTAGGTTATGTTTTTTTAACGTGACTGTACTTTTTACACTAATATATTCTCTTTATGAAGTTATAGCCGAAATTGGAAACGAGGCCTTGACGGCAGAAGTCAACTTGGACATTTTTATTCCATATTGAAATATAGAGAAAAGAAAAAAACTGGTCTGTTCACCAGACGACATTCACATATAACATCTCCTTCTATGGATAATAATAGCTTAAAATTTTGCATTTTAGTTTAAGGCGAAAATACACTCAAATATCAAAAAAAAAACCGGACACTTGATAATTTTTAGATAAAATAAATAAATACAATATTAAAAAAAAATATTTCCATAGTGGACTGCTTTCATCAACATCCAATTGCATATTTATACCAGTCCGTCTCCTAAAGAAAAAACTCTATCAATATTTCCATATTTTGACTAGATAGGTAATTTAAAAAAATTATTTTTAAAGCTAAAATGATAGTTGATAGAGTAAAGGGTGTGTAGTTTCACAGTGAATGAAATAAAACTCAAAGAGAGTTTATACAAAACTCAATATATTTCGGATTATTAGTCCATCATCAGGAGTTTACAAGACAAACTCCTGATGATGGACTAATAATCCGAAATACCTCTGAGTTTGTACTAAACCTCTTTGCAGTTTTATTTCGTTCACTGTGAATACTACGCACCCTTACTCTATCAGCTAACATCATGTTTCACCTAAAACCTACACCACTTTCCATAAGTAAAAAAATAAAAGCTAAAATGATATTTTATATATATATTTTTATTTTAATAAATATGCTTTTTTAAAAACTGAAAATTGTAACGGTTATCTATTAAAATAATAATAAAAAAACATGATTAATTAAAAAATGTCTCGTTATGTCTCCTATTAGCGCTTTTATACGATAAAGCCCAGCGTGTTCCGGCGAGGATACGCGCAAGCGTGCGAAGTACTGCGACTTTCTTCCCTTGAAAGTAGAAGGGAAATTTTTGATCTCAGATTTTTCATGGGGGGCCCTCCACGGTAGTCTGTCGATCCCAGGGCTGGATATCTTTTACAGAGTGCCTCGCCCTGGTTTGAGACGGTTCGAGAGTTTTTATTCGGAGCGACCCGGAGTGCTATCGCCGATTGCCAGATGTATCGTGACGGCTAATAATAATGACCATCTTATTGATTTCTTCTGGGGAGATGGCCCAGCCCAACGCTTTTTCCAGCGTTGATCTATTTATTTAATATTTTACCCAGTAGCCTATATTCCCAGTCAAATATTTATTTATTTTTCTTGACCATGGCGGTTTCCTGCCTATTTATTTATTTATTTTTTATTCATTGACTACGGCAACTTCCTGTCTACTTATTTATTTAAATGTTTTTTAAATTATTTATTTTTAAACAACAATTTCTTTAAACCCAGTGACATATTCTATTTATTTTTTGTTTTATTTAATTGATTATTTATTTATTTATTCTTCCCAGTGTATTTATTTATTTATTTTTATTGTTTGGACGACATGCGGTATTCCCTTTTTTGTTGTTATTATTATTATTTTATTCTTGGTCGCAGCATACTAAGGTTTCACACCGTTCTGCTGTGGCCACACCCTGAGCCACTCAACCGGATCCTGAGTGGGAGGATCGGAGGGCTATAAGGGGAAATGTGGAGGCCCTTTAAAAAATAAATAAATAAATAAATAAAAGTATGAACAGTTTAGAAGACAAAAATTAAATGATCGATTTTCATTAAATTTTAGTTTGTTTTTTTATTTTTCGATATAATACTAAGTTTCCATGAATTAATCGAAAGTGTTAACATTTTAAATTATGTCTATTATTATTCAATATATTTTGTTTCGTTATTTTATGAGAAAATTTATTTTAATTCATTTTATCAAAAAATAAAAATAAAACTATTGAGTATCGGGTTCTTCTTTGTTCTTTTCTTATGTTGACTGTATTTGCTAAGAAAGTTTTTGTTTTTTAATTCAAATTTCGCAGACAGTGAAAAACTTCTAAAATAAACGTTTTCATCTTATTTCAACAGAATTTTATAAAAAGTGCTAGACTCTCGAAACTATTTTCAAACGCCGCCCTATAACAAAATACGCATATTCAAAGCACAACTGCATTATAGTTTGCATACCAACTATTGACGCGGTCAGGCGTTCCCATGAAACTAGTGTTTTTGTTTGTACATTCTTGATTTACATAAAAATATAGAAAATAGTTAAAAATTCATAAATTTAACAAACGTGGTTTCATTTAGTATGTATATTCTTAAGGAGGTTCTTTCGCGACAATCCACACAAAAAGTTTTAGCCTCTTAACCACTCTATAAATATGGACGGTGTTAAAATTTTAGGTTATGTTTTTTTAACGTGGCTGTACTTTTTACACTAATATATTCTCTTTATGAATGGATCGTTTCCAAGCCATTGATACTATATCCCCTCCACTAAAAACAATCGCCCAAATATGTTTTTTTTATTATTTTTTATCAAAACTAGGAGGTAAATAATTTCAATTTTTTTTTTAAGTTACTGCGAATATATTATTCTAACAAATATTACTTATTCATCAAGATGGTGAAAGTCCTTCAATGGAAAAATAAATAAAATAATGATCATTTTCCCACCCTTTCCCAATCTACCATATGTACAAAATTTCATTTTTTAATTGAAAAGTTTTTGTTTTGCCGAGAGTAGCAGAGTTGTTGATTCACAAAGAGAAACAAAGAGGTTGTCCTCTGCTTTGATGCAAATAAACATACACATATATATCAAGATGATATATCTGTATATATATTATTTATTTGTTTGATTTCATTTTTAATTTTGTCAATTATTTTGTGTTTGGTGTGGAAATTGGTCTTTAATTTTAACGTGTGTTGCAGCCGCATGAACAATTTGAAAGACTCTTAATTGCATTTGTGAGAACGCCACCAAATCAGCGCACAATGAAAATCATTTCTTGCAATAGAAAATCCCGCTAAATTCATATAGAATGTTGAACATACTGAGACCAGTAAACAAATTAAAATGATAAATAGTTGAATCAGGAAAACATCAAACAGGATAAATAATTTCATTTTTTTTAAATTCTGCAATACATAACAAATATTAGTTTTTCATCAAGATGGGAAATCCTTCAATGAAATAATAATGATCATTTTCACCCTTTCCCAATCTACTATGTATAAAAAATTTCATTTTTAATTGCGAATTATTTCATGTTTGGTGTGGTAACTCGTCTTCAAATTTTAACAGTGTGTTTATTATGCTTTTTAAATGACTTATATTCCAAGTTTCAGAAACTTCTTGAATTTTTGCATTTGCGAAAGAACTACCTTAAAAAAAAGTGTGAAAAAATTTAAAAATTCTTATCGATAGCGAGAACTTCGGACCTCGAGGTACAAGCATTTGAAATTGTAAAACAATTGTAATTTTTATTGGTCAATAAAGTTATTATTTAATTAAAATAATAATAATAATAATAATATTGCCCAACCATGTATATATATTTGAGAGTACCGTACCAAAAAATCTAATGTTATGACTGGGTGTCTATGCTCTCCGTTTCAGATCTGTAGCTTCAAAACTATTAAGGACGTTACCTAATAAATCGATTTTCTTGCAATCCTTTTAAAACTTTGAATACACATATTTATAAGTGTCCTTTATACGTAGGATTTTTTTACTTTATCCAATGCAAAGCATGGGTAAAGTATTGCAATCGCTCTCGGGGCAAGCGTGGCTTCAAAGGGTCCTCAGGTAAAGACTACGGAACCCATGGACTCAATTAAAGTCACAAATTGTAGTATTCAATTAGGTTGAATTTTAGCACGTGACGGTTTTGCCAAAAATTACATGGGGTCTCGTCGAGAGGCCAAAAAGTGCCATTTTTTCATTTAGTGCGTGCGGATGTATGTATGTATGTATGGATGGATGTATGTTATCGCTTTTTTGGCCCACGATTTTTTCCACACCGTTGCACCGATTGAAATGAAATTGAAAACCTAGCATTCTTTGAACAAAATGAAGCGCTGATTAGTTTTTGGTACATATCGACCCACAAACATTAGTACTTTATTTCAGTACTTTTTTAGTTTTTCTAAATATCTTGAAAATGACTTAACCAATTTTGATGAAATTTAATATCCTAATTAAGTACCTTGGGGACCACAAAAAGGATAAATAAAGTTTTTAGTAAAATTATATTTTAAAGTACTTTACTCTAGAGTAAGATGGTACTTTTTTAATTTTTTAAATTCTTTAAAATTTATTCATTTGAAAGTTTTAATATAGCTCATTTAGCCTTGCTTAAGTAAGAATGGATAGGCTTCTCTCTGTGAAATGCTAAAAATTTGGGAGGAAATTTTGTAAGTAACCATAGCAACTGCGTTGTTTTCTTATCCCTTACCTTTGCAGAAGACATAGAGGAATCGACTTTAAACCAAAAATAGCGATTGATTCTCATCTAGTACTTGAGGAATAACCATTCTATATTGGATTTTTGACGTTTCGGTTTTTATTGGTGACCATTGCTGAAGACATAGAGGAATCGACTTTAAACCAAAAATAGCGATTGATTCTCATCAAATACTTGAGGAATAACCATTCTATATTGGATTTTTGACGTTTCGGTTTTTATTGGTAACCATTGCTGAAGACATAGAGGAATTGACTTTAAGCCAAAAATAGCGATTGATTCTCATCTAGTACTTGATGAATAACCATTCTATATTGGATTTTTGACGTTTCGGTTTTTATTGGTCACCATTTCTGAAGACATAGAGGAATCGACTTTAAACCAAAAATAGCGATTGAGTCTCATCAAATACTTGAGGAATAACCATTCTATATTGGATTTTTGACGTTTCGGTTTTTATTGGTAACCATTGCTGAAGACATAGAGGTATCGACTTTAAACCAAAAATAGCGATTGATTCTCATCAAATACTTGAGGAATAACCATTCTATATTGGATTTTTGACGTTTCGGTTTTTATTGGTAACCATTGCTGAAGACATAGAGGTATCGACTTTAAACCAAAAATAGCGATTGATTCTCATCAAATACTTGAGGAATAACCATTCTATATTGGATTTTTGACGTTTCGGTTTTTATTGGTCACCATTTCTGAAGACATAGAGGAATCGACTTTAAACCAAAAATAGCGATTGATTCTCATCAAATACTTGAGGAATAACCATTCTATATTGGATTTTTGACGTTTCGGTTTTTATTGGTCACCATTTCTGAAGACATAGAGGTATCGACTTTAAACCAAAAATAGCGATTGATTCTCATCTAATACTTGAGGAATAACAATTCTACATTAGGTTTTTGACGTTTCGATTATTATTGGTAACCATTGCTGAAGACATGGAGGAATCGACTTAAAATCAAAAATAACGATCGATTCTTATCTAATACTAGAGGAATAACCTTATTGCATTCCATTTTTGATGTTTTGACTATTAATGGCAACATATACTGAAAATGTGGAAGAATAGACTTAAAATCAAAAAGACTAAAATCTTTTTTGGTAAACAACTCAAGCTTGAGTTGTTTGCCATAAAAGAATTTAGTCTTTTTGATTTTAAGTCTATTCTTCCACGTTTTCAGTAGATGTTGCCATTAATAGTCAAAACATCAAAAATGGAATGCAATAAGGTTATTCCTCTAGTATTAGATGAGAATCGATCGTTATTTTTGATTTTAAGTCGATTCCTCCATGCCTTCAGAAAAGGTTACCAATAATAATCGAAACGTCAAAAACCTAATGTAGAATTGTTATTCCTCAAGTATTAGATGAGAATCGATGGCTATTTTTGATTTTAAGTCGATTCCTCCATGTCTTCAGCAATGGTTACAATAATAACCGAAATGTCAAAAATCAAATGTAGAATGGTTATTCCTCAACTATTAAATGAGAATTATTTTTGAATTAATGTCAATATGAACTACAAATTGCAAGTGATATCTGATTAATAATAAAGGAACAAACATATTAATATTTCAAATGAATTTGGATAAAGTTTAGCAACGATCCGTTGCAGTTTATTTCAACAGTCCTTGCAGCACTAAATTTGTAAATATTAACCATTGAAATTTGCATATTTAACACGCGAACCCTATCCCGATGATGTTAAAGAGACGGTTTCATTAAATAACAATCGTAATTTTCTTGAAATCATTTTGAAAAACTGAGAATCATTAAATGAAGATATAACAAATATTTTTCTGTTAAATTAATTGTATCAAGCGGTATTCGTTTAGTATGAAAAATGTTAAAAGTTAGAGTACTTTTGATGGTTTTCATTTTTTTCTCTCAAGGCATGGCATGATGATAGATGGCGACTTGGCAACGTCGCACTAAAATTACTCAATTTTTCCATATCTAAAAGACTTCTGCAGCTGGTATATTTGAGATTTTTAGCTAATTCTCTCAACCTAACTATACTGTTCTCATCTGAAATATCGCATTGAGCTGTTTCGTGAAATGTTTTTTTTTTCTTTGTCTTTTAGCGTCGGTGAGAATGTAATGTTGCCAGATCCGAGAAACGACGAAGTGAAAATATTTTTGCCTTTCTGCGGATGTGAGAGTAGGGGAAAGAGCAAACTGCATCTGAGCTATATTAGGGAACGTCCTTAAAGTCTGAAACTTGAAATTTTACAGGTAGGTATTAATTAAATTAATGTTTTTTGTTATATATAAAGAGGAGAAAATGGAATTAGTTTTTATTGAAGAAAAAAAGATGTAAGTTTAGTTTAGATGCTTCGTTTTCCATGCATTCAAGTCTACATTGTTAAGATCTATAGCGTTTAGGGGATGGAATGGATTCCTACTGATTTTTCTGTCTGGTGCCTTGTGTGAGGTGCAATTTTGATGGTGCAAGCTCAATGCTCAATACTAACCAGTGTTTATGGTGGCATGCAAATGATCGTGATTCGAGGGAAACCGATAATCATGAATCTATTGTTAGGATATTTGAGGGGTGAGTTCGACTACCTTTTCCAGTGGTGCCCTGAGGGTCCGGGGGCGGTGTGAACCGTTCCAGACCGGTTCCTGCAGCTGCGGATGCAGCCGATGCGGATGCAGATGCCGAAGATGCATGCTCGCCACGTTTCGAGGCTGCCGACAAGTCGCCCAACTTGTTTTGATCGTCGACGACAAGCAACACTTTGGAGCCATTCCGGGAGAGACCGCCCACGCCGTTTCCACTGCCGATGATCGATGTTTTCTCTGCAAGAGGGCAATCAGGCATGCAAACCAAACTGGGACAAACGGGAATCGCGGAGACCGATTTTTTTTCAAGTATCGCTAATTGCACCTCACCGGCACCGCAAATTCTAATTATAAGTATTTACATTACAGAAAACTAAAACAGAACCTAGGTAATCATTATCAGAATTTGGACTTATTTTTTTTCATTTAAATTTAGTCGAGAATTTTAGTTATTTATTTTTCAAATGATTGGACTGATATTTTCGATCATTTAGATTTGAATATTTATTCCAAAACCCCGCGTCAGAAAATTTTTTTTAACGTTAACTACTGATAATTTCATCTATATAAATAAAAGAATTTTTGTTTTTTTCCCGTCATAGCTGATTCTTGGCTGTAGAATAATCGAAATGTGCTTTCAGCACGAACACTTCCACTACTCACTACGTGTGTTAAAAGTCCGATTTTTAATAACTAGAATTACAACGAAAACCCCTCGTCAGATCTTTTTCAAAAAATTATTTTATACGTATTTGTTATCGATTAATAACATATTAAAAATTCAGATTTTTAATCCAATATTGCCTTTATGTCCGAGCAACCTTAAGAAATCATTTAAAAAAATAAAAATGTTACTGATGTTATATGTGTAAATCCATTAAGAATAAAGCAAACTGTCCGCCCAAGATTAATTCAAATTGAGGTCAGTGGGATATATATAAAATGAAAGGGGACGCAGCGTCGACAAATTTGGTGTTTAGCCATAGGGCTTTATAACTTGAGAAATGGAACATTTTCTTCACGGATTAGCATAACGAGAGGGAAGGATTCAATGTTGCCTAAAATGCACTCTCGTATTTAGTACTATTGGAGTGTGCGCGACGCTACTTAGAAATTTCAACAACACTCACATTTATTCAAGAATTCATTAGATAATCCTGCAATAACAATATATATACATGAACGGAGGCGGAATTGGATACTAATAAATATTCGGCTAAAAAAATAAACGGATACTAAACATTTATTAAAAAGCTGCTAAATATTTATTTATTTTAAATCAAAGTAGTATAGGAGATATATTCGTTTTTAATTATTTTAGGGTTTCATCTGTGATTTTTTATTTTATTTGCAACTTCGATATTGTATTTTATATCCATCTATGATATTTTATTATTTGCGGAGTCGGGTAACTAACTTTGCGCGCGCTTTCGAGACAACCGTTTCTGCATCGTGTTCTTGATGACGACGTTCGAGCGTGAGGCTAAAACTCGACTCCCTTACTAATACTACTAGCACATTATAAAACTATCATAATCAATAGAAACTGACTAAATAGACTTAGTATCCGAAGGGGTCCAAATAAGAAAAAAAATTATTTATTGGTCATTAGCCGGATACTGACTGAGGGTTTGCCTCGCGAGGCCAGCCCCTTGAGGCAAATGCCTGGTCGGTCAGTACGTGCCTCGCCCAAGGCAAAAGTGCCCATTGCCTCATCCCGATCCATCGGTTGTCGGTTTTTGTGAATGCTCAAAGGCGCCTCGGGTCATTTCCTTCGTTCACTCAGGGCAGTTCTGCGGCAAACGCCAGAGGCAGCCTCGCAAGGCTGCTCGCTGAGTCAGTATCCGGCCATTAACTAAATT
The DNA here is from genome assembly GCA_024734495.1 of Forficula auricularia. Lineage (NCBI taxonomy): Eukaryota > Metazoa > Arthropoda > Insecta > Dermaptera > Forficulidae > Forficula > Forficula auricularia. The sequence goes on along the minus strand of JALMQS010000030.1, from coordinate 16,031,220 downwards.
GTTAGACTCATGGTAGACTGGAAAAATAATTTTTAAGAAAAAATAAAAACCGACTTCAAAAATTAAATGCAACAAATATAAAAATTTTTAAGAAAAAAATAAAAACCGACTTCAAAAAATTAAATGCAACAAATATAAAAATACACTAAAAGGTATAAAATAATTATTATCTTATTTAGTTACAACTAAACGACGAAATATTAACATGAAATTACTTTTTTAAAGTCGGTGCCAAACAAACTATACCTATAAGCGAGCGTACCCGCCAAACGTACTAAGTAAGATCCGTCGAGTGCGATTCATAAAAGGTATATGTTTGGCACCAACTTCAAAAAGTAATTTCGTGTTAATATTTCGTCGTTTAGTTGTAACTAAATAAGATAATAATTATTTTATACCTTTTAGTGTATTTTTATATTTGTTGCATTTAATTTTTTGAAGTCGGTTTTTATTTTTTTCTTAAAAATTTTTTTATTTTTCTCTTTTTAGTGATGTTATTAATAGTGATTATATCATCAGAACTTGACCAAATTAATATGACACCATCCCTAAGACACCCCCTTTCGGATAAAAAAAGAACCATCGAAATCGGTTCATAAACAAAGGAGTTAGGTCTAAACAAACCTAATAAAAAAGGTCTAATACCTATGAAAAAAAATCGAAAAAAAATGGGACCAATCGGAAGCTAGACTGGACCCAATGCAAAAAAAATTTTCAAAATCGGTTGACAATTGGCGGAGATATGAGGTAACATAGGCACAAAAAAAAAAAAAAAAAAAAAAAATTCAATCGAATAGAGAACCTCCTCCTTTTTTGAAGTCGGTTAATAAAGTGAAAATAATTCCGAGGCTATGAAGTGGGAAAAAAAATATTTTAGGCCCCTCCATGGAATACTATATTATTTTAGTATACCAAGCTATAAAAGCCAGTGTTTACGGTCTGAAGAAAATAATGGCCAAAGCGAGCTGTAAGCAAGTTTTGCCCGGGAAATTATATGCTTTAAATAGAAAAGGATGAAAGATTGGTTCGCCTCGGACAGGAAGCAATTGACCCGGCTTGCTTTTTGGCACTAGGGCGTAATACAACTCCGCCATTAATACAAATCATCCTGTTAGCATTAGAAGATAATTATGTAATGATTTTTCCAATGCTATTTTTTATTTGCATTCCTCAGTATTTATAACCAGAGCAGAATTCAATATTTAGCCATGACGAATTTTAGACGATTATTCTAGCTAATAGCTACTCAGTGGCTTCAGATAGATATTGAAAGTGAAATAGATCGAGTTGCGACTCACAAAATTTTAATATGATGCAAGTAACACGACTGGAACTAGAAGCCAAATATGTTTAGTATAAAAATATTGAAAATATTAAAATTTTGAATAATAAAAGGAATACTAGATGAAGGAGGAGGTATCAGCCAAAGATGGAATCACTGGGTTCAATAAAACACCTTTAATGAGACGTTTCGGCCTGAATTTTTATTTGGCCATCTTCAGTCAATTAGGCTAAATTTTTTTTTACAAATGGATGTTAATTGATATATTTTTTATAAAAAATAAAGCTGACCAAGTTGATTTGTTGTTTTATTTTGACAAGGCTTGGTTCGATCACATATGTGTACCGCATTTTGTGTATAACTGTAAGTCTAAACAACCAACTTGGTCAACTTATAATTTTTTATAAAAAATATATCAATTAACATCCATTTGTAAAAAAAATTTTTAGCCTAATTGACTGAAGATGGTCAAATAAAATTCAGGCCGAAACATCTTATTAAAGGTGTTTTATTGAACCCAGTGATTCCATCTTTGGCTGATACCTCCTCCTTCATCTAGTAGCAGTTTCATCACAGCCACGAACTCTAACAATAATAAAAGGAGTTTTTTTCTGAATAAATTATGAATATATACTAATATTTGATCGGCCTTTGGCCAAAAGGTGTAAATTGGTAACCCATTTGAAATATCCTCTCAATTCAAAGGATACCCTTTAGCGTTATTTTGAAAATTGCCTGTTTATTTTTTCTGCCTTTTTTTTTTACTTTTGTAAACACGTTCCAAGTGTTTATCTTCGCTCTCTATCCAATTTTCGATAAAAAAATCCGAGAACCCTTTCACACATACAATCCTATTTCTCTTTGTAGATGGATATCTAAATACATACATATATAAATAAGAGGAACCAGTAGGGTAGTGGTTAGAGACCTCGACGAGTGTGTGATATCGAATCCTAATCTGATCAACAAATATACATTGCTTATATTATAGTCGATTTAAGAATTTGAAGAGAAGACAACGACGGGAAACCACTCTAATGCAGTGATTCTTAACAAGGGGGCCGCGAAAATATTATAATTTTTTAAGTATCTTTATAAATAAAAAAAAATATGTTACTAGTTTTTATAAGAGATACATATGTAAGTGAAGGATGAATTTAATGACATCTCAATATTCTTAAACATGGTTAAACTCGAGGGGTGATCAGCGATTGGAAGTAGTGTACACCTCTTTGGAAGTATTTTGAAGTACTTGGAAATATTTGGAAGTACTTGGAAATATTTGGAAGTACTTGGAAATATTTGGAAGTACTTGGAAATATATTTCCCACACACACACACCCCCCCCCCCCCCCCCCAGTATTGATTGATTGATGATAGTATGTTGTTATTGATATGTGTGTGTGTGTGTTGGTAGGCATTCTAATGATACGTATGTTATTTAAATGTGTGTGTGTGTGTGTGTGTGGCATATGCAGGCACGCGTGCCCACACACACACACACATATATATATATACACACACACACACACACACACACACAAAAAAATATATTTTATTCTATTCTACAACAGAGAGAGAAAGAAAATATATGAGACAGACACACAGAGAGAGAGAGACTGAAAAAACACGGGGGGGGGGGGGGGGGGGGGGGGGGGGGGGGGGGGGGGGGGGGGGGGGGGGGGGGCGGTGGTGCGTTGCCAACACATGCATATACACACCGCGCGCACACACACGCCGCCTACCGTGCACCACCCCACCCACCCCCCCCCCCCGCGCGCGCGCGCGCGCGCGCGCGCGCCCCCCCCCACCGCCTTTTGCTTATTGTTATATTATTCTTGTGTGTGTGTGTGTGAAAAAAAAAAAAAAAAAAATGGGGGGGGGGGGGGGGGGGGGGGGGGGGGGGGGGGGGGGGGGGGGGGG
>JALMQS010000030.1:15881660-16027915 GCA_024734495.1 Forficula auricularia | reverse complement strand
AAGGGGATAATATAGATTGGTTTTTGGAATTTTCCTTTAGTAATATAGCCACGAGAGTTGCTTTGACTGGTGAATGACTTTAAGGCCGTTTCAGCAGAGGGTCATTATGTGGATATGACAGCCAACAACTCGACACTAAAATTGAAAATTGTCCTTGGCTTTGCTTGTGGGGATTCTCAACAACCCCCAATTCTCCCTCTGAGGGTTTAAAGTTTTGTTTTACAACTGTGCACAATGCTATTTCTGTTCCAATAATGCCCTTATTACGTATGTTAGTTAAAACCTTTTGTATCCTTTGAAATAACAAGGCTCGGAATATCTATTTCAAATGGACCATTTGGATTTAAATGGATTCAACAGGCTCTACGTTAGAACGTTGCAAGAGAAGGGCTAGAAACATAGAGAAGAACCAGGGGGGATGGGCAGGGTGTACCTACATATAATTTGTTCAAAAACAATTCAGAGTAGATCATTAGTGGAAGTGAAAAAATTATTATTATTCTAACAAGACAGCTGGAATTAATTTGGTAAAGTACACTTGTTTTTGTGTTTATTTATTTGAAAATGGGGGTGGATAGATAAACTTTGCTCTTTCCTGGCTCTCAACGCCCTTCCTTCCCTCGAGCAACCACCCCTTTTGCACCCTTCTAAAGCCTTACTAAGTTCCCCTGTCACTTTCAAGAGTAGAACAGACCTAATTGTCGAGTTTTCTTGGAAATTTCCTACTAAAGCTAAGTTAAGAACGTTGTGATTCCTCAAGACTTCGTCAGCTCATTTTCACCTTGAGCTGAGTTTTAAGTACTTTTCAGTGTAAAATTTGTCATTTTACCTCCAATTAGGAGTAGTTGTAAATTTCTACTCATAAAACAAATTTAGTTGAATTTAATGAGAATAACAAGTAAATGTAAATACGACCCAACTTTCATGAATATATTAATTAGGGAAAAGAATGTGGTAAATAAAAATTGAAGGAAAAAGAGACTATTTTTTTAAAACTCTGTATGCTTCCGTAAATTTTTTTTCATATGTAATAAAAATTATCTATAACAGCTCGAATTTTGTACTCGGGATTCTCTCGTGATTTGTTTGGAAATTTTAAGCTCGGGAAATTGAGCTGATATATATATCCTAGTTTTTGCATTTATTTGTATTTGTTCACGATATGTGTTTTTAGTTTATAAATAGCATCTTAACTGTTTATTTCGAAAATTTCAATCTTTTTTTATTAAATCATCTTCAGGGTTATAAAATGATTCGATATTAATTTACAAATTTGCATTATAAATTTTTTAGTGAAACCTTGTCCAATCAATTTATAGCTTTGCAGATGACCCAATAAAAGATCAAAAACTTGGAAATAATAATTAAGGTGTTAGTGAATGACTGGAAATCCGATAAATTCTCAAAGAATCAAATTTTAGTATCGATTCATAACATTCAACAATTTAAGGAGGTTCTTTCGTAACAATCCACACAAAAAGTTTTAGCCTCGTAACCACTCTATAAATATGAACAGTGCTAAAATTTTAGGTTATGTTTTTAACGTGACTGTACTTTTTACACTACTATATTCTCTTTATGAATGAATCGTTTCCAAGCCATTGATATTATAAAAATTAAAAATAATCGCACAAATATGTTTTTTTTTTATTTTTTATCAAAACTACGAGATAAATCATTTCAATTTTTTTTTAAGTTATTCCGAATATATTATTCTAACAAATATTACTTATTCATCAAGATGGTGAAAGTCCTTCAATGGAAAAATAAATAAAATAATGATCATTTTCCCACCCTTTCCCAATCTACCATATGTACAAAATTTCATTTTTAATTGAAAAGTTTTTGTTTTGCCGAGAGTAGCAGAGTTGTTGATTCACAAAGAGAAACAAAGAGGTTGTCCTCTGCTTGATGCAAATAAACATACACATATATATCAAGATGATATATCTGTATATATATTATTTATTTGTTTGATTTCATTTTTAATTGCAATTATTTTATGTTTGGTGTGGAAAATGGTCTTTAAATTTTAACAGTGTGTTTATTATGCTTTTACTGACTTATATTCCAAGTTTCGAAGACTTCTTGAATTTTTGCATTTGTGAAAGAACTATCTTAAATCGGCTTTGTTAATGAAAATGCCATTTGTTACAATAGAAAGAATCCCTTGAAAATGTTCTCTCGAGAATGACTGACCACAAGACCAGCAAAACAAATTAAAAATTGTTAAATAGTGAGAATCAGAAGAAAAAAACATCACAAAAGATTTTATTGATTAAACTTTCTAATTTGAAAATGCGGGAGAAAGGAAGAGAGAAAGTGGAAGATACAATCTTTTTCTACAAAATGAAAATTGGAATACAAATTGAGATCGGATGTTGAAATGCAATTTGTATATCTTATCTCCCTCTGTTCAATTTCTATTTCCATTTATCATTCTATTGTTTCCCGTAATTCCATTCAGCCAACTTCATTTACAGACTTTATGAAAATAGAAAACGTTAAAGTGGTTATGAAAAATTTCAAATTTCAAACAAATTAATATCCTAAAAAAAGATTTAAGTTTTAAAAGTTGAAGTATATAATTTGAGTTTTTAATTGGAGGAAAAGTAAAATTTTTTTCAAGATTCAGTACGATATTTGCAGTTTTGGTGAATAATACAAAAGACACCTGTTCGATTGTCTATTATTTTTTTACTATAGGAACAGATTGAAATCTCAAAAAATTTTCCCGTAAATTTATGCTCCAAATGAGGCCGTGAGATATTTTTGGGAGGATTGCGAGATTGTAAATTGACACGTGGTCGAATTGTTCGGGGTCGAATGCATACATTTTAGATAAAATGGAGTCATCAAGCCAGAAAAACTTGCTCTATGTTAAGCAAATAAATATAGTATATTATTTTCCTCTCTGAACTCTTGAAGATGAGCTCGTACCCCGAAATATATATATATATATATATATATCGTCGCCTTAGAGAGTAAACCTGCTAACTCACAACAAGGAAATTTTACAGGGCAGAGAAAAAAACAAACAAAATTTAATATTGTTATTATGGAAAAAACTATTTTTCACATTTTTTTTCTACAACTTACGATCGTAATTTTAAGAAGCAGTTTTATACTTGGTCGATGCTGCATTTCTTTTTCTTTCGAACGGTATTAATATGTCATATATGATAAAAGATGAAGTTAGCAGGTTTACACTAAGCCGACGATATGTTGCAGTAAAAACCCGTTTTTAGTAAAATTAGTAAATACTTTTATGGCAACTAGAGTTTACTGATGTTGGTTGAGGTTGGTTCAAAGGTCTAGAATCTTCATTTTTGACCTTCCGCCTCATTTCGTGTATTTATTTCCAAAAAATTTTAAAGGAAAATGTCAAAAATTAGAAGAAAAGTTGTAGAGAATGTAATTTTTGACATTTTCGTTTAAAAAATTTTGAAAATAAACAAACAAAATAAGGCGGAAGGTCAAAAATGAAGATTCTAGACCTTTGAACCAAACTCAACCAACATCAGTAAACTCTAGTTGCCATAAGTGGGAGATAAATTTAACCTAATTTATCGCGCGGAGAATTTACCACTGCTCGAAGCCCCTAAAACCTTAGTAAATTGGATATTGGTTGTATCTAAGTTTCTGGGATTGGCTCGTGATACCGGCTTCTTTTCCTTCTACTCTGTTCTTTTCACGATGGAGGGGCCAGCCCATACAGGCCTTTAGGTGTATCTCCTATTCTCATCAATATCATTAAAAAAAAATAATAAATAAAGGTATTCAGCGAAACGCGTTTTTACTAAAAAACGGGTTTTTACTGCAACATATAGAGCCATGCTAATAAGCATTTTGTGTTTTATTTTGTGAAAGCCTACTTAGTAGTTTATATTTTTAAATTTTCTTTTTTACTTTAATAATAATGTTTTACCTAGAACCTACATCTTTCTCCCTTAACCAAATAGTATATTATTATTACCCCAATGAATATGTATTAATATTTATTTTTAAAAAATTCTAAATAAATTTTGTATTTTGAAATTTCAGAAATGTCTTTTGATTGATAAGTATCTATATATTAAGTGAGAAAGAGACCGATAAACCCTTACACACACATATACACAAGCTAAACTTTGACTCTGCAATAATATTTTATTTTACAAATAAAAAATTATGGAATTAAATTTTGCAGATCTAAACAATAACCATTTCAACTCTGACGTCAATTAAATAAGTGAGATTTATATATACTCTTTCTCACTGTTCCAGTATGATGATATTTCCAAGTTTACGTATTTTGTCGGGGTTAATTGAACATCCTCCGTGCAGGAACGTTAAAATATATTTCAAAACGAAAGTGTTGGAAGATTTAGATTAGAGTAAATAAGAGATTATATAAACTAGATTTAATGATAGCTGATTATTCTATAGTACGTATATGTAAGCTTGTGAATGTATGTGTGTATGCATAGTGTACATGTCTATGTGTTTATATGCTGTTTCTAATGCAATTTTCACCTAAACCTTCCACTCGCTGGATATATTCCGCCGCAACAAATATAATTAAAGTGTTAATTCAATTTTATTTGCCGTGCCGGCAACGCGTTAGTTGGTAACTCTAAAAGTTCTAATTTCGCTCTAGGGCTAAAATTATATACATTTTAGGGAATTTCTACTGCTAGTTTGAAGCATTAACTAGGAAAAAAGATAAAGACAAAAGTAAAAAAAAGAGGGATATCATGGTGGATAGTTTGCCTTTTTTTTCATTGTTTTCTTGAGTGAAAAATCACTCACCATCTTTGCTTGCTCCACTACGAACTTCTGTCGCTTTTGGTGGCATCGAAGGCATTGGAATCTCTGAAAAAAGAAATAAAACAATTAGTAAAACAAGATCATGGTAGTTCAATATATAGTACCTATATCTTATGAAAATATATAATATTATAGTATGTTGAAATAATTTATTGATTAATTTTTCGTATTAAGGAGGTCCTTTCGCTCCAGTTGAGTCAAAAGAAGTGTAGTATCTAATATTTAATCAAATAAGTTAAAATACAAATGAAAAATAATAGAATTAAAAAAATAGGTGAAAATAATATCCGTTTTTATATTTCTATCTTAAAATATTGAAGTTAATTTTCTCATTAATATATCAAAGAATAATTAACACATTAACGAGAATTGTTTTTGATCGCGCTTTTTAAACAAGATATATATCGCGGGACTACTGATGGTTGAAGCTATTGGACTCTGCTGAGTCTTAAATCTGGACCAAGAGAGAATGAAAAAGATGTGATCCATTTGGTTATAATCCAGCATCATTTCGCGATTGGCCCGCATGACGCCTTTTATATCAAACACTGATATGGATCATCAAATGAATTTGAAATCTAAAATGTTATATATTCAATCTCCCAGTCCAGAGCGCCCGATCTGTTAACACGTGTGTTAGGTGTTTGCCATTAATGGACTGGGTGATTGAATATGTAACATCTCAGATTTCAAATTCATTTGGTGATCCATAACAGTAATTAATAGGGATTGTTGTTGGTGAAAGGTGAAACATCTTTAATAAAAACAAAAGTAAATAAATATTATATGCAATATTCATTTATTATGAGTTAAGATTTCTAGGTCACTTGTTTCACTTTAAAATTGTTTTAATTCGAAACAAGTGACCTAGAAATCTTAACTCATAATAAATGAATATTGCATATAATATTTATTTACTTTTATCTTTATCCATATCAGTGTTTGGTATAAAGGTCTCATGCGGGTTAATCGCGAAATTATGCTGGATTATAGCCAAATGGATCACATCTTTTTCATTCTCTCTTGGTCCAGACTTAAGACTCAGCAGACTCCAATAGCTTCAACCAGCAGTAGTCTCGCAATATATATCTTGTTTAAAAAGCGCGATCAAAAACAATTCTCGTTAATGTGTTAATTATTGTTTGATATATTAATGAGAAAATTAACTTCACTATTTCAAGCTAATTTTTAGTTTTTTTAACTTTATATAATCAATTAATAGTAGTATAATTCAAGAGAAAGTGTCAAGATCTTAATTTTCCATAAGACTCTAAGAAAATGTTTACATTTTAAAAAATTTGCTCGCTAATGTGTGATTGAAACTTGACCAAAGCATAGATAGAGACTTAAACTATTATACAAAATTAAGTTATAGTTATAATCTAATATTTTTTATTTAACATTGGCGGCGAAAGGACCTCCTTAAATAAATATATACAATTCTTTTATGAAACAATTTCAAAACGTTTATTAGAAATGCAAACGTTTTGGGAGAAATTCTCCCTTTATCAATGGAAATTTGAAAACATTTTTGCTTTATATTTCTTTTTTGAAGTAATTATTTTTTCAAATTTCCATTTATAGAGTATTTTTTTATTTATTTTTTTATTTTTGAGGGGGGATTTCTAAAAAACGTTTTGAGAGTGTTTTATAAAAGAATTGTATTATTGTATTAATTATAAGAGTTAATTGATAGATAGATAGTTTTTAGGTATTTAACATTAAGCTTTTTTAAATTAAATAATTACCTAATTTAAATAATTCAGATAGTTCATTATACATATCTTAAGAATAATTTTGTGTTTTGAAAAAAAAAAAAAAGTTGAATTGACCAATGAGCGCATCTGACAGAGATCGGAACCGACTATCTACCTGGGCTTAACGGAGAGTTAGCCTGTTGGATTCCAGTCAGAAATATAGTATAGTACCTGGCCACCGAGCGATGCTCGGTAACTTTTTGCTTTAGTTAAAAGCTATATATTAATCCCCTCCCACTCCGAACCCCCGCCACTTCAACCCACCTCCTGCACCCTCCACCCCACCTAGACCCCACCCCAATTACGCCCCCACCCTCGAAACCACTTCCCCATACCCCTCCCCCGCACCCCCACCGTCACCTCCACCCTCGCCCCCGCCCCCTCACCCAGTTTTTGCATTTCAAGTATTGTAGTGGCCCACAGATTATGTGTATACATGTATAGGTATATAAATAAATACTGTATAATAATTTTTTTTAATTAAATAACAATTTTTGAGTTCATCAATTAAATTGCCAAATTCTAATACAGAAAAATACGCTTGTGGGATTTAAAACTCGATTTTTAATCAATTAAATTTTTTTTTTTAATTTTATTAAACCAATTATTTTACATTAATGTATTGTATTTGAGCTTCGACTCCGGAGATTACTTCTCCACCATCGACTGTCCTTGATCATTTTTTAGCCTTTGTTTTTAATAAGAGGAAACAAATAATTAAATAAAGAACCTCTTTTCCGATAATTATTCCAATTCCATATTCTATCTCATCCCTCCTCCTATGAATCAATCAATTAAATTGCCCAACTTTTAATATATACGAGTATAATAATAATTATAATGATCTTATTGTGGGATATAAAATTAAAAAACCAATTATTTATTAAAAGGAAATTGAATAAAAATGTAAATATACATTTTTATCGAGACAACCACCTGTGAATAATTGTTTCAATTAACAAAAAACCCATCAAAAACAACTTAGCCGAAGATGAGACCGTGACAGATCGAATGTCCAACACAAAACCCTCCTAACCAGTGATTTCATCCAAATCGTTAGAGCCGTTTTCGAGAACCCGACCGGATATATAAATATATAAACATTGCTCGTTTAATATAATAAGAAATGGTATATTACCATATATATAATTCAAACAATAAAACATTTAAAATTGTGAAAAGTAATGAATTTATTAAGATATTAACAGTATCGAGAGGGCAAAAAAAAGTAGATCCCTTCTTAATATCTTATTTAAATGTAAAATTTTATAATTCAATTTTTACTTCTTTTTTTCTTATACAATAAAAATTGAAATATTCAATGATAAATGTTTTAAACGCCAAGTAATAAAAAAAAAGCAACGGGAGTGAATAGAGGAGACAGTTTCAATTTTAAAAGAGGATGATGATGAAATAATAAAAGAGAATAAATTTTCAATAAAGTAATGTGTAAATAAATAAGGTGGATTCAAAAGATCAAAACAAGAGACACAAACGATCAAAGGCTGATGTGATTTATTACGAAAAATGTCAATTATAAAGGGAGAAAAAAAAGGACACCGAAAAGAGACTTTTTTTTATAATGACATTTGGAAGATGTTTAAATCTCACTGAAAATTATAAATCAATCACTCATTTTTCCTAAATAATAATAAAAAGTATTGCTTAAGGTAGGTTCTGCGAAACAGTTCATCAAATTATCATTATCTTTTAAGGGAGGGAGCAAATGTTCTATATGACCTGGTTATTGGAACTTGAACTTAAGGTAGTTCTTTCGCGACAATTGACACAAAAAGTTTTAGCCTCGTAACCACTCTATACATATAAGCAGTGCTAAAATTTTGGGTTATGTTTTTTAACGTGACTGTACTTTTCACACTACTATATGCACTTTATGAATGGATCGTTTCCAAGCCATTGATCTTATATCCCCTCCACTAAAAATAACCGCCCAAATATGTTTTTATTTATTTTATCAAAAATACGAGGTAAATAATTTCAATTTTAAGCTACTCCGAATATATTATTCTAACAAATATTAGTTTCTCATCAAGATGGTGAAAGTCCTTCAATGAAAAAAAATAAAATAATGATCATTTTCCCACCCTTTTCCAATCTACTATGTATAAAAAATTTCATTTTTAATTGCAATTATTTCATGTTTGGTGTGGTAAATCGTCTTCAAATTTTAACAGTGTGTTTATTATGCTTTTAATGACTTATATTCCAAGTTTCGAAGACTTCTTGAATTTTTGCATTTGCGAAAGAACTACATTAAAAAAAAGTGTGAAAAAAAATTTAAAAATTCTTATCGATAGCGAGAACTTCGGACCTCGAGGTACAAGCATTTGAAATTGTAAAACAATTGATCTTATATAATAATTACATTTGTGAAAGAACTACCTTAAAATAAAATTAGAAGTCAAATTTTCGAAATGTTGCTACGTTTCGAAATATATTTTTCTGCGTCCTCGGGTAATATTTGAAATTATCTATTTGTATCAGTTATAATACGATTGTGTTTTTCTTAAAAATAGTGTAAAAAAGAAGAAAAGGTTGTCATTGCTTTGGTGAATTTTGATCTACATACGGTGTAATGATCTATATATTAATTTTTACTGGAGGTTAAGTTCAAATATTGCCTGAGGAAGCAGAAAAATATACTGAGAAACGTAGCAACATTTCAAACATTTCTAATTTTATTTCAAGCCCAAGAACCCAATAACCAGCCACAAAGAAAAATATTCATCATGGACGATAACAACACCAATCAAATTAATATTTTATTAAGATTGAAGTAATTTATAGAGACGGACTGATAAGTGAAATTGGGTGGATATTGATGAGGCAGCCCAAAAAAAGAAGATAATTTATACTATCTTTTTATTCATAAACCGACGTTTCGGAGGCTATTCCCTCCTTCTTTTGCAAAGTCAGTGAAGGAAATCCAATGCGACATTCCTCTCTGTCTCCTCTTTCAGTGGCAGTATCAATAATATATTGTATTTTATTCTCAGCAGAATTATAGTGTAGTAAATAGTATAATTCTGTTGAGAATGAAATACAATATATTATTGTTACTGCAAGAGGAGACAGAGGGGAATGTCGCAATTGATTTCCTTCACTGACTTTGCAAAACCCTGAAGAAGGAGGAAATAGCCTCCGAATCGTCGGTTTATGAATAAAAAGTTAGTATTGAGTATTTTAGTGTTTAGGAGTGAGAAATTAATATAATTTATCTTTTTATGTTTAGCTCCTTCGTATTAATAATAGAAAATTTTGAAATGGATAAATGAAATTTAATAAATGTTCATGTTTAATTATTTATTATTGTAAGTTACTAGTTTCGCCATTGTTTGGCTCAATTGACCTATTTACATTTTGAGTTTATAAAATTTTTTTGGTTGAACAATACATTTCACTGGGAAATCACAGATAACATATCATAACAGATCAGTTTTTATCCATTCATGACGGACCAGTTCCAGAAAGAATACATTCGACGAGAGACAGTCCAAGAGTTAAAAAGTGGTTAAATATTTAAAAATAGTGTCTCCATGTCAAATCACATCCCCAAGGGACGATCCACCATGATCAACTCAAAAGATAGTATAAATTATCTTCTTTTTTTTGGACTGCCTCATCAATATCCTCTTAATATTTTATTTCCATTGCCCAACATATAGTATCAGTGATTCTATGAATAGGAATGGAAATCTTATTGTATTCATTAAAAAAATCGAAGTTGAGATTTTTATGTTTTAAATTTTAATTCTAAAACAAGAGAAGCACAATCATGGTGACAGGAATGAGGTAATTAAAAGCTTTCGTTGACTTTTTTAAACTTTGAAGAATGAGTTAAAATCTTTCGGAACGTCGGCTTTTAGGAGAAAAAATTAGTTTTCAATAAAAAAATAAATATTAGCAATTCATAGTTTTCATTATTCTTGGGCTGCCTTTGCATCAATTCCCCATTGAATTCTACCATAATGTCTCTAAAAGAAAATATTTAGAATTTATTAGAAAATAATCTGCAACGGATGGTTTCTAAGCTTTATCCAAAGTCATTTGAAATATTAATATGTTTATTTTTTTATTATTAATCCGATATCACTTGCTATTTGCAGTCCATGTTGACTTAAATTCAAAAATAGTGATCGATTCTCATCTATTACTTGAAGAATAACAATTCTACATTGGATTTTTGACGTTTCGGCTATTATTGGTAAACATTGCTGAAGACATGGAGGAATCGACTTAAAATCAAAAATAGGCATCGATTTTCATCTAATTCTTGAGGAATGACAATTCTACATTGGATTTTAGACGTTTCGGCTATTATTGGTAATCATTGCTGAGTACATAGAGGAATCGACTTAAAATCAAAAATAGGCATCGATGAGGAATAACAATTCTACGTTGGATTTTTGGCGTTTCGATTATTATTGGTAAATATTGCTGAAGACATGGAGGAATCGACTTGCAATCAAAAATAACAATCGATTCTTATCTAATAATAGAGGAATAACCTTATTCCATTCCATTTTTGATGTTTTGACTATTAATTGCAACCTCTACTGAAAACGTGGAAGAATCGACTTAAAATCAAAAAGACTAAATTCTTTTATGGTAAACAACAACCTCATGCTTCTCTTTATGTATCACATGTGGTTGATTTTGACCTGAGGCAAAAAAACCTTCTGGTTTATATCAAAGTGACAATCATTGGCAGAAAAAAGTACAGTAAATTAAGTATGCAAAAATAGCATTTGTAGCGGAATTAATTGTAATAATTTACATAACAGACGTCCTCAGTATTATAGAATGACTAACACGTTCAAAGCTAGAATTTTTCTATTCTCACTCATCGTTTTTTCCTTCTCTCTCTTTCTCTTTTGATTTTACTTTTCTCGCAAGTATGAACGTGAGAGGGATGAAGAGTATGGGGATTGAAAAGTTCCACCGGGTCGTTACCACGATGAGTTAAAGAGAGAACCCACTCCCGCTTTTTTTTATACATCGAAACCCGAGGGCACTATTGAAAGAAATATGATTTCGATGGTTGGAAAAAAAAGACCGAGAGAGGGCTTGGAAAAAGTTTTCAATTGAAAAATAATTATTACAGAAACGAAGTATAAAAAAAAAATTAATGTCAAAAGCATGAAATTTTTAAAGTTGGTTAAGAATTTCAATTTAATTTGTCTGTTGATAATTATAATTAAAATAAAATCTATTAATTTTCAGCATGCACATCCTGCTAAGTAAAGGATTTGAATCTACTTTTCTGATCTATCAACTAGACAAACACCCAAGAAATAATATAGATTGTAATATAGTATATATTTCGGAACTAAATGCCTACTTATCCAGTGGTCACAGAGTTATTTAGTTGTCTATGAATGTGTTTGTGGAAGTGTGTGTAAATCGCTGTAGGGGGCAGATTATAGCCGGTCAAATATTTGCAGGGAACCGGGCTTGAAACTGGGCTTGAACCCGGGCTAGCTTGATTCTTAAGCAACGACTATACCCACTCCCTGACCCTTAATATAGATATATGTAAATTCACGAAAATTTAATAAAAATATATTTTAAAATCCCAAGATTTTTGGTGATAAATAAACAATGAGGCGACTGTGGGTCAGTGGTTAGAGTGTCAGGCCGCTGTTCTGAAGTATGCTAGTTCGAGACTGAGTCTTGGCAGATATTTGCAGTCACCTCCTCTTGGAAAGCAATGGCAAACTACCAAGAGTATAATTGCCTAATCAACCTATCCAAACCAGCCGTTCGGAACTGGCGTTAAAAAGTAGGTCCCGTATATCTATGTGAAACAGCTAAACACACTCAGTACAGGGATATGTGGAAACGTCAGGGAGACCTGATATGGTACCTAAAGAAGAAGAAATAAACAGTATGTCTTTTGCTTGATTTAAATAAATATACGCACAAAAATAAAATTAACTATATTTATTTGTCACGATGTATAGTTGCAATGGAATATTCGAGTACTTATAGCTTTCTGTTTTGGGAATAAACAAGTTTTGGCACAAGAATGAGCTGTCTATGACCTTCTGTTCTTACGTTATCGAGTGTATCGAATTCCAGAAATATACCTACATACACACAGCTAGGGGGCTGGAAAAAAGATTGAAAATTATTTTTCCTCTTTGATACAAATCCCTATTTCTAAACACTGCCGAGAGTATCGAGGGAAAGTTCTTTTTCTACAGGTAATTAATATATAGACTTATGTATAAAATTTATTTATTTAATGATACGGATAAGGTTGAAGGGAAACTTGGAATGTGTATTTAGTGTTGCGATTTAATAGGAAATTGGACTGTCTGTTCTTTAGAGGGGAGAAAATGGGTTGAGCTCTGTGAGAAACCCAAATAGCTTGAAATTGGCAAAGGATTATTATTAGATATTATCGCCCTTGGATTAATTAAAAGATGTAATGGTTTCGTCTTTTAATTTCTGGACTTCATCAGGCTCCACAATTGCAATGCTTTTTGTAACAACAGATTTTAGAGTTTCTTAATTAGATTTTTAATCCTAAGTGTTTTTTTTTTAATGCAATCGAATGCAAGAATGGGTGCACCATTAAAGATGCAGCCCCTATGGATCTCGAAAGACCCTTGCATTACCGAAGAGAAGAGAAAGTAGATTAAGTGAGAGGGTGTAGACGTAGGTGTCTATGCACTCCGGTTTTGAAGGTTTGAAGATTATAGGTGCTGGGAAAGATAGAGGCTGGAAGAGAGTTCCAGTTCCTTGAAGTCATGGGGATTTATGTATTCGCGAATGAAGTGGTCCGGCACTTTTCTAATTTGACCGCGAGAGAGTGTTGGGAGTCGATAAAACGCGTGCTACGTGCAAAGCATGCTTTTGGGGGAATTATTGATTTTATCTCATCAGAGCACCTGCCGTGATAGTATCTATAGAAAAGGGAAAGGGCAGAGACATTTCTTCGATGAGCCAGCGAGTCGAGGGAGTCGGTGAGGGTAGAATCGTCAATTAGCCTGACGGCTCGTTTCTGAATTGCATCCAGGGTAGCAAGAGAGTATTTTGAGGCTCCTCTCCATAGATGAGAGCCGTATTCGAGACAGGGGCGGATTTGGGCCTTGTAGATGGTGAGAAGTTGTGGGGGTTTGTAAAATCGCTTGGACCTGAATAAGAAGCCAATCTTCCTTGCTGCAGATTTCGCCACAGAGGAGATGTGTTCATTCCAAGACAGGTCAGATGCGACAGAGACGCCCAACATGGATAGGCTGTCACACATTTTTAGAAAATAAGTGTTAAGAATAATAGGTAATTAGTGACTATAGAAAAAAAATTGATTTTATTATGTAATCCATAGTATAGTCTTGGTATACAACTATATTATGTAGATATCTGTTATGGAAATAATGTTTTGTTAGTGATTCTAATGAAGCCGAAAAATATGGTCAACCTAAATCGCACAAGGATCCGCATTGAAGACCTAAACATTTCCAAGGGTCGCTCCCAAATAAGAATAATTTTAATTTTTTTCGAGTTCTGGCTTATTAACAGATTTCATATTTAGTGATTTTTATTGTAAGTGAATTTCAAAGGTACACTGAAAGTGTTCAATCAGTGTAAATGTGAAAAAAAAAAATTCTACAACCAGATACGAAAAAAAACACATTGAATGACCGAACAACAAAATGTAAGTATTTGTATAGTAATAACCATAATTAAAAATAATTTTAACTATCAAAATTATTAGTTTTTTATTTATTTTAGTGATATTGAAAAACATAGTTTTAATATTTAACGCCTAATGATGCAACCCGCAATTCAGAGCTTTCGATATGAATGCATAACTTAGAACAGCGGTTCTTAACAGGGGGGCCGCGGAAATTATGTAGGGGGGTTGCGAAAATATTAGAATTTTTTAACTTTTTATATCTTTACAAATAAAAAAAAAAAAAAAAAAAAAAAAAAAAATATGTTACTAATTGATATACACATGTAAGTGACAGATGAATTTAATGACATCTCAATATTCTTAATTATGGTTAAACTAAATGAAAACGTTGAGCTCATAGGTAAATTTGGCCCAAACAGACAGACAGACAAAATTACAAGTTAAATAAAAACGTGTAAATAATTTTTATAAGTATAGGCAATTTTTATACTATAGCAAATATACTCTCACATACTGAGGGTTATGACTCTTATATATAAAATACAAAGTATAACAAATTCGTTCTTGTTCGACCTTAATAAGGGAGAGAAATAAGGAATTTTTTGATAATCTTTTAAAGACTTCTCAGAGACTTGGAGTTAGGGAAATAGAAAACAACAATTAATTTGAATGTAATGTTTCGTCTCTTTAATGAGACTTTCTCAAGCTTTTAAATTTAATGTTTAACGTTAGATTAAAAAAAAAACTAATACTTTTTCATAATATTAAGTATGCACTTACAGGTACAAAAATCATCTAAAAATGGCCACTAAAGGAGATCCTTCACACCGTCATTATAAATCAAAATAAATTTAAAAATAAGATGACGTGTTCTGATGTGGCCATCCACTTGACTTTACCATACAACCTGGCCCCTAAAATTATTTATAATCATGTAGGGGTGATTAGTTTTTGCATTTTTATACTTCTGGTGTCCCACTGATTATGTATACAAAATTTGGTTGAGTTTGGTAAATGGCCAAGATTTTCATTTTTTGACCCCTCCGTCCCCATTTTAGGCGGTTAGTTTTTGTATTTTTATACTCCATGGGGTTCACTAATTATGTATACAAAATTTGGTTGAGTTTGCTCAAACGGCCTAAATTTTTAATTTTTAACGCCCGGGCGTGCGCCCCCCCCTTAATTTTGAGTTGATATGCACCAAAATCTAATCAGCTCTTAATCTCAATGGACCAAAACTACGTGTGAAATTTGGTTTCGATATTCCCAGTAGTTTTTGAGCTAGCTCGTCCACAAATTTGGTAACGCACAGACTAACTAACAGACATTTTGACAAAATTATTATCTCGAAAAATATAATTTTTTCGATGTTCACTTATTAAAGCTTTTTTGTAGAGCAAAATGCCCTGGTTTCGCTCAATTTTTTTAATCAAAATAGTTTCAGCCGTTTTCGAGATATTTTGAAAAAAAGAAGGAAAAAAACACTTTTTTCATGCACGATTACAATACTTGACCATACCCTGTATGGTAAAGTAAAAAATCAAGGCTTAAGAAATATTTACAGGGATATCTCAGTCTATGATAAAAATATTTTTTTATTTTTGACTTAAAATTCGATTCTTTCTAAGATCTTTCAATTAAACATTTATCACGATTTTTGATTTCAGGGAAAATGAATATACATTTAAGTCAAATTGATAGTTTTAAAATTACAAAGCTTCAAATAGACATCTTTCATTTCAATAATTCAGGCTTTCTATATAAATGATAGTAAAAAAGTTAATAATAAATCTTCAACTATATTTAGGGGCATATGTTTTTAAATTTTATAAATAGGATTTTATTGTCACGAAATTTCATTTTTGATTCTTATTTTTGCAAATGGTGTTATATTTTCAACCTTAATTAATTCCAATTTGCTTTGTCAATGATTTGATACATTTTCCCAGTCCAATATAAATATTTTTTCAATGGAAATTAATAAAAAAGAAGAAGAAAAATCTCTGATATCAATTTCGAAGTTAGTGATGTGGCAACATGATTCAGTTTTTTTTTTTTTTTTTTTGATAGATGAAAGAAAACTGAGATGAAAGAAATGTGACCCTCTGACATGGCATTGAACTTTTTTCTCTTTCTCTCTATCGAGCGAGCAGAGAGTAACATAGCGCCAATCGTCAGTTAAAGAGCTAAATATTTGGAACAAAATGTGTCAAAGATTTTCGCCCATCACTTATCTGCTTCTATTCAATATTTCTTTTACTTGCTTTCCTTTAAAGAGGTATAAATATATACCTTCAACAGGTGTTTATTTATGATAACTTTCAATTAGAATAAGTGAGGTAGAAATTTGAAATAGCATCTGTGGAAATGAATAGACTTTTCAAAGTTGTTTAATAGCAATATTAAAAATTAAAATTTTAATTTTTGAATTCTAGTTCGAAGCTAAGTAAAATAAATTTTATTGAAAAAATTTTGTTTTGCCGAGATTGTTAAAAATTATTATTATCATTTCCGTCCATAATTTGTATTAATTTGAAAGTTTATAATACAAAAATAAAGACAAGTTTTTATGTGTGTCTTTTTTATTTATCAGCCAACGTTTCGACTTTGCCGACTTCTTCAGGACTACAAATAGTCATGGCACACATTCGTCTAAATTTTCTTGTTATCTTCGTTACCATTGAAGACCATCAGACCATCATGACTATTTGATGCCCTTGAAGAAGTCGGTAAAGTTGACGAAACTTTGGCTGATGAATAAAAAAGTCACACATAAAAACTTATTATTTTTCTATTATAAATTTTCAAATTGTTAAAAATGTTTTCAAAAATTTTAAATAATGGAAAAGATAAAGAGTGGGAAAAACCATTAGCCCTTTGGACTTGTCTAAAATTGGTATTCGTTCGAAATGTGACCAGCTTGCTATTAGAACAAAAACCAATTTACCTACATCCAATCGAGTATTTAAACCCATGAGAAATAACAGATAATATATTTTTTTTTTTTTACTTAGGGAAAGTGGTGTAGGTTTTAGGTGAAACATGATATTAATTAATTAAGTAAAGGGAATGTAGTTTTACTGTGAAACTACACTCCCTTTACTTTAATAATTGATAAAATATTTCTAATTAAAAGACTGATGATGAAGGTTAAGCCTTCGAAACTAACAAATAAATTATATTATATATAATACATATTTATTTTTTATGTATAAGTATGCTGAAGATCAAATAGATAGATAGAATTACAAATGAAGAAGTTCTTGAAATAACCTGAGAAAGAAGAATTATTGGATAAAAATACTTGGTAGGTTTCACATTAAGGTGAAACCTACCAAGTATTTTTATCCAATAATTTTAAAAAATGTTTCACCAAGTACCAACACCAAATTCCTTAAAAACTAGAGAAAGAAGAAGTTTGTGGAAAAGTCTGAGGAGGAGAAAAGGTCAGATGATGGGACACACAATAAGACACCGTGAGATTGCTTAGGATATTTAGATATTTTAAAGGAGAAGCTGATTAAGAAAAGGGGAAGGCCTCAAATAGAATAATTCTCCTAAATAATTAAGAATATAGGATGTAGGTCTTTTAGAGAGGTGGGACAGAGCCGAATGGAGAGGAGTGATTGCGTCAAACCAGTCTTAGGACTCTGTACTCAAAGATGATGAAGTATATGTATCTGCTTATTTGCATCAAGCAGAGGACAACCTTCTTGTTTCTCTTTATGAAGACAACTCCATTAATTTTTCTTTATATATATATCAGTCCGTCTCCGAAGAAAAACATCTAATATATTACAGTTATTTAATTTTATTTATTTTCTTAGAAAGACGGATTGGTAAGCGAAATAAGTAGGTTATAATGAAAGGCGTCCATAAATTATTTAAATTTTATTCAAATTCCGACGTTTCGGAGACTTTTTCTCTTCTTCTTCATGGTATTGAATAGTTATTGATGGGTGAGTATAACTCGGTTCCCATTTGTCTCCCCTTTCAGTGATAGCAAGAATATGGCAATATTGTATATTGTACACTTATGATATATTGTTGAAAAATATTGTAATATTGTTGCTATCACTGAAAGGAGAAACAAATGGGAACCGAGTTATACTCACCCATCAATAACGATTCAATACCCTAAAGAAGTAGAGAAAAAAGTCTCCAAAATGTCGGAATTTGAATAAAATTTGAATAATTTATGGACTGCCTTTCATTATAACCTACTTATACACACACCGGCAAAAAAACGCAACACCTAATTTTTTTTAGAGTATTTTAGTGTTTAGGAGTGAGAAATTAATGTAAATTATCTTTTTATGTTTAGCTCCTTCGTATTAATAATAGAAAATTTTGAAATGGATAAATGAAATTTAATAAATGTTCTTGTTGAATTATTTATTATTGTTACTAGTTTCGCTATGATGGTAGATCGTTCCTTGGGGATGTGATTTGATGTTTATTAATGTATTGTAGCTAGATTGTATTGATGTTTGGAGGACCTAGCCACCGAGGACTTGTGCCTCTAAGCAGGTCGAGGAATAAAGATTTATTTATTATTTATTTATTTATCAATGGAATTTTAAAAAATTTGAAAGGAAGAGTTGCTTTAGGAAATGAATAAAAAGCAACTTTATATTCATATCTTAAAGCAACTATATTTTTTCAAATCCTTAAAATTCATTTGATGAAGGGAGAAATTCTCTAGAAACGTTTGGATTTTGAAGAATGTTTTTTTTTTTTTTTTAAAGACATGGAGATACTATTTTTTAAATATTTAACCACTTTTTAACTCTTGGACTGTCTCTCGTCGAATGTATTCTTTCTGGAACTGGTCCGTCATGAATGGATAAGAACTGATCTATTGTGATATGTTATCTGTGATTTCCCAGTGAAATGTATTGTTCAATCAAAAAAATTTTATAAACAAAAAATGTAAATAGGTCTGATGAGCCAAACAATGGCGAAACTAGTAACTTACAATAATAAATAATTCAACATGAACATTTTTTATTAAATTTCATTTATCCATTTCAAAATTTTCTATTAGGGGGGGGGGGGGGGGGGTATGTGGGTGCGGTAGCATGACAGCGAGCTAACCAGGGGACCCGGGTTCGAATCCGACTCGAGGCATCCAGCTAAAATCTGACCCCGGGAGTAGAGGCAAATTTGAAAAATAAATATATAGTATCGTAAAGTGGCTTATGGCTAAAAAGGCCGCAAAGCCCCCCCCCCCCAAAAATTTTTTTTTTTATTATTAATACGAAAGAGCTAAACATAAAAGATAATTTATACAAATTTTTTTTATTTTTAATATTTTAATTTTATAATATTTTTCTTTGAACATATAAAAATCATTAATATAATTTCTAGGATAATTTTAAATATACAAATTTTAATTAAACTTTAAAAATGTTACTTTAAAGTTTATTTTTTCAAAAAAGTTCTAATATAAATATAAATTGTCCCACTTAATTATCACAAATAATCATCAAGCGGCTCATCTTTTAATGGTTTTTCGCAACTGAAAATCACAAAATTGAATTTTCTGGAAAAAATGTATTGTTTAATCTAATTTAACAAAATTTGATATTTGGAAACAATGTTAGCGATTTGTAATTAAATTATTAATAATATAGTTTAAAAGTGTTTAAAGTTATATAAAATGACTTTAAAAATGATATAAATGTTTTAAATTTGTTAAAAAATTGATTTTATAAAAGTAAAACATTAAAAATACAAAAAAAAAAATTAGGTGTTGCGTTTTTTTTTGCCGGTGAGTGGATTACAGTTATTATTGCTGGACAAGTGAAAGTCATGTAGTGTGCCATAAACATATTTTTAAATAATTAATCGACTATAGATGGACAGGAGAGTGTGTGTTTACCATAGAGTCGAATGCTGCCCTCGGTCTCGCCCAATGAGTTTTTACTGATGCACCGATAGTTGCCGAAATCTTTGCTGTTTAGACCACGCACGGTGAGTTTCATATGGGCTCGATAGGAATTTTCCGTTGTTTCGGTGCCGTATTTTTTCGTTGGCAGTAACATGACGTTGTCGTAGACCCAGTAGCTGATCGCTCTCGGATAAGCCTCGGTGTGACAATCAATCGTGACGTCGGTGCCAGCTGGGGCGCCAACCAGTTGATTCGGTACCCAAATCATCGGCGAAACTAAAACATTCAAATCACATTCTGTTATTTACTCGAGAAAATAAAAGTCAAAGGGGAAGTTAAAAGTTAACAAAATAATACTACAAATAACTGTTAAATCCATTTTGTTAATGGAATGAATCGTTTGTTAAGTGACCGAGCTACTACTATTATGAAAAAACGAATTTAATTGAGAGGATTTTGTTTTTTTGAGAGTAACAGCGTTGTTGATTCATAAAGAGAAACAATGAGGTTGTCCTTGATACAAATAAACATGCATATACATTAGAGTGGTTCTTATTTTAGAAGTATGTGGAATTCAACGGGACAACCCGGAAAGTTATTTGTATAGATGAAAAATTAATAACTGTAGATTTTGAGCGTAACCTAGCCCTAGCACTCTAAAGTTTGGAAAAATCTGTTTAATCTCTATTTTTCATTTTGGTGCACCCTAATATTAAACGGTCTATTATATACCTATCGATAGGGGACCTTAATACGAATCCAAAACATGTTTATTTGTGGAAATCGGACTAAAATTGACGGTGTTATGAATTTTTTTAGTTACATCATTTTTGAATATTTCAAAATTTTGTACATTTTCTAGATATCATATTTTATTAAAATTCGAATATTTCTTGCGATACTCTTCAATGGTTAATAATAAAAACTCAATTTTAGTCCGATTTCAATAAATAAACATGTTTTGGATTCGTATTAACGTCCTCTATCGATATAATATATAATTTGAGACTGTTTAATATTAGAGGGTGCATCAAAATGAAAAAACCTACTTTTTCAAACTTTAGAGGGCTAGGGCTCGGTTACGCGATGTTCGATATTGCTCGAAATTTACAGTTATTAGGTTCTTATCTATATCTATAAGAACAAGTTTCCGGGTTGTCCCGTTGATTTTCGCATAATTTGAAATTCTCCATATACGTTTAAACCACTCTAATATAAACAAATATAAATATGTATACATAGATATAATTTATTTCTTTGGGATTATAGTTTCGATACTTTGTACTTTACCATCAGTCTTTTAATTATAAATATTTTATCTGTTATTTTTCATGGGTTCTATTATATGATTGTATATTTGTTTTGTTGTTATAGCAAGAGAATCGTTTGTTATGAGGCTACCTTGCTATAACAACAAAACGAACTTTTCTATATCTACATCGAGGTAATTAAAGCTAAGAGAAATAACAGATCAAATTTTTCTAATTAAAAAGACTGATGGTGAAGGGAAAACCTTAATAAACCAAACTATAGTCACATGAGTTTTTAGCGGGTTATGGTATAGTCTCTAACAAATTTATTATATATACTATATATTATTATTTATTTTTATTTACATCAAGCTAAGGACAACCTCATTGATTTCTGTTTATGAATAAATTTACATTCGTGACTATTCGACGATTTCGGAGGAAGCATGCCCTCCCTGATTACGTTTCTGTTTTACTATGAATATATTTTGCGGAAGGCCAAAAATTTGTTGTTCCGCCATTGTCTGGACAATTACTTGATTGATTGATAATATGAAATTTCATATACATATTATAAAAATAAAAAAACAAGTTAGAAAACTACATAAAGAAATAGTATGTTTGCCTGGAATGGTTTGTTTCTTAGGAAATGGAGATTAGATCACCTCGTTAGAAAGGGTTGGCTTTTTATTTCTTGAGAGGGTTCTTTTTTTGATAATAGAAAAGGGGAGAGAAAACGTTGTTAAGATAAGGAAATGGCAATTTGACAGCTCGGGACTTAATTTAACTTCGTTTGGTGCCAATAGAAGAGTTTAAGGTCTTTCGGACCTTCATAAAATACAATGTAAATGTATTTGAAAAAAAGGGGGTAAGAAAAAAAAGACACTCTGGAAATTTATTTTCCTTTTGAAAATACGATTTTCCGTTTCTTTCTTATTTCTTTTATTTTATTCTGACAGTAAATCGGATGTAATTTAATTGATTAAAAATAAGTAAGATATATATACCTAAGTGATACTAAAATAAATTCGAGAAAGAAATGAAAACATTTTCTTGGTACGCTCTCTTGGAATTTTGGTGATTTAGCAAATTTTTTCTTAGCTAGAAAGCTCACCTAAAGCTGCACCAGCTTATTAATACACATTTTGGGCAAAATTTCACCCTCTAATACAAAACGATTCGATTTTTACTTTTTCATTAGGGGTATGGTGATTTATTGTCGTCCATGAAAAAAGTGTTTTTTTTTTTTTTTTTACGAAATATCTATAAAAAGTCTAAGATTATTGTGATAAAATAATCGAGGGGAAAAGGACGTGGAAGTCGACAAGCACAGTCCATCATTATAAAGACACCTAAACGAGGGTTTTCCATTATTTCCTCTGGAGGTCCATATCAAGCAGGGGTGGATTTAGAACTTGAGAGGCCCCAGGGACAATTCAATTTTGAGGCCTCTACTAAAGATTTTCGGTACCATTACAGGATATATTCTTTTTTTTATTTAAGGAGGTCCTTTCGCTCCAGTTGATTCAAAAGAAGTGTAGTATCTAATATTTAATAAATAAGTTAAAATACAAATGAAAAATAATAGAATTAAATAATAAATACTAGGTTGAAAGCCGTAAATGTTTGAAATAAAAACAATTATACAAAAAATATTTCAATACAAAAGATAGTCTGATTTATTCAAATTAGCTATAATAAGTCTTGTATGATTTGACAATGCGTTGTATTAATACTGTTTATGTTTAGATCTAAACATAGCATTTATGTGATTTTTACTTTACCATACAGAGTATGGTCAAGTATTGTAATCGTGCATGAAAAAAGTGTTTTTTTCCCTTCTTTTTTTCAAAATATCTAAAAAACGGATTTCGACTATTTCGATTAAAAAAATTGAGCGAAACCATGGCATTTCGCTCTACAAAAAAGCTCTAATAAGTGAACATCGAAAAAATTATATTTTTCGAGATAATAATTGTTTTGTCAAAATGTCTGTTAGTTAGTTAGTTAGTCTGTGCGTTACCAAATTTGTGGACGAGCTAGCTCAAAAAGTAGTGTGAATATCGAAACCAAATTTCACACGTAGTTTTGGTTTATTGAGATTAAGAGCTGATTAGATTTTGGTGAATATCGACCCAAAATTAAGGGAGGTGGAGGGGGGGTTAAAAATTAAAAATCTAGGTCGTTTGAGCAAATTCAACCAAATTTTGTATACATAATTAGTGGCCCTCCAGAAGTCTAAAAATGCAAAAACTAACCGCCCAAGGTAGGTGTGGAGGGTCAAAAAATGAAAATCTTGGCCATTTACCAAACTCAGTCAAATTTTGTATACATAATCAGTGGGTCCCCAGAAGTCTAAAAAATAAAATAATTTTATTAAATGTTAATGTAAGTGAGGGGCCAGGTTGTATGGTAAAGTCAAGTGGATGGCCACATCAGAACACGTCAGCTTATTTAAAGTAAATTTCTCAGTAAATTCCTCGGTCAATGATATATTTTATGGCAAAAAAAACCTGCATGTTTCAAAAAGCTAATTTTTAGTTTTTTTTTAACTTTATCTATTCTACTAATCGTAGTATAATTCAAGAGAAAGTGTCAAGATCTTAATTTTCCATAAGACTCGGAGAAATGTTTACATTTTAAAAAATTTTATTTTCAAAAATTTGCTCGCTAATGTGTGATTCAAAC
Source organism: Forficula auricularia (assembly GCA_024734495.1). Lineage (NCBI taxonomy): Eukaryota > Metazoa > Arthropoda > Insecta > Dermaptera > Forficulidae > Forficula > Forficula auricularia. The sequence goes on along the minus strand of JALMQS010000030.1, from coordinate 16,003,852 downwards.
TTACCCAAAGCATAGATAGAGACTTATACTATTATAAAAAAATAAGTTATAGTTATAATCTAATATTTTTTTATTTAACATTGGCGGCGAAAGGACCTCCTTAATAAAGCACGCACTCTAGATTTGGTGTTGGGTTTTCAATCATCGTGGTTGCACATTACATATATGTGAATGTTTAATAATCTTTTTTTTTTTAACCTGAGATTTGAAGGCCCTTCGATTTAAGAAGCCCCAGGCGAGAGTCTCGTACGCCTATGTGAAAATCCGTCACTGATATCAAGCATGCTTTGAGGCACACTATATTAATTATTTCTGACTTGGGCATTGAAAAATTCCTGTTTTGGCACCAGACTATTTTTCTCCGAGTTTCCGTTTTTTAGTCAGAATTCATAAAACTATACAGTTCTCCTCATCAGACATTTTAAAGACAAATAAGTGAATAAATTAATAAATAATAAAAAAAAATACAGACAGTCGTGGGACTGTCGGTAGAAGCTTTGCTTCTTCGTCGTTGATATGCATTGTCCATTGATTACAAATAATAAAATAATAAAAATAAAAAATATTGAATAAAAAAAAAAAAAATCAATTATAATAATGAAATAAGAAGATGTCGGAAACAGAATTTTTTTCAAATAATAAATTTATAAATAAATTATAAAAAAATTTACAGAATATGTATTGAAAAATATGTAAACAATTGAGATCTATTGTGTTTGTATCATAGAAACTATAGGTTTGTGATAACTGAAATAAGACACGTAAATTTGTGATTCAATATTTTGTGAATATCTTGAAAAAACTGCATCAATGGTGGTTCCATATTTAGTTGTAGATGTTTTAATTTTCTCCATAAATGTGGCCCAACTAAGCGGGTTCTAACCGACTTATAAATTGGTGTAGCTCTTACAGGTGGCAATTGTCGCAAATCTCCTATCAAAATAATATCTACGTTTCCGAAATCTACATAGTGGTTTCCAGTAATTTGTTTTAATCGCAAATCAATTTTACATAAAAGTTCCGCACTAATCATACTTATTTCATCAATGATGAGTACTTTGACATATCTAAAAAGCGATCTGTACAAATGCAATGTTTCGGACGATAAATGCAACAAGTTCGAAATAGATATTCTAAGGGCCGATTGTATGTCGCAAAGTAAATGCTTTTTATCACTAACAAACGGTAGATGGTAAATGGGGACTGGGATGGTCAATCAGATGACAGGCACTGGAAGTCATACAAAAGACATACAACCGGCCATCCCAGTGGCTCCATTTACCATCTACCGTTTGTTAGTGGTAAAAAGAATTTACTTTGCGACATACAACCGGTCCTTAGAATAACTATTTCGAACTTGTTGCCTTTATCGTCCGAAACATTGCATTTGTACAGATCGCTTTTTAGATATGTCAAAGTACTCATCATTGATGAAATAAGTATGATTAGTGCGGAACTTTTATGTAAAATTGATTTGCGATTAAAACAAATTACTGGAAACCACTCTGCAAATTTCGGAAACGTAGATATTATTTTGAAAGAAATTATTGAGGAAAAAACTCGTGCCTCGTGTTGCAGGCGTTCTTCTATATTCACTACACAACACGATATATAAACACTTTACAATATACTCATTACAATAACAATAAAACAATATTATTTTTACGTAGCTACCACGTGGAATCTGAGTACATAAACACACTTTACAGGCACTTCTCCCTCGCTTGACCTGGCATGGCACTTCACCCGCCCTCTCTCACTTCCCTTACCAGCAGCCCAGAACGAGCGGAGGGGAAATCTTACGGGGTCGCTTTTTCCCATCTAGACCCTGCCCAGCGCGCTTTAGGAAGCAAAGCTTCAAAAAAAAAAAAATGGTTGAAGTCAAACTCCACTTGGGGGTGCATTAGTTTTATGTAAGAATTTGACGTTTCGGTTCAGATGCAGCGAGAACCAAACAGTAGCAAAAGATTTTATTCTTTATTATATTTATTGATCATTTTAATCTGTTTTCTTATTAATATCTATATGTGCAATTAAAAAATGTGGTGTATTATTGTCCCACGAAGTAATCTTAATTTCCATTCTAGATAATTTTAATTTGCCTTTAAAATTGGTTGTTCTGCAAAGAAGACGAGGGGACGGCAAATAAAAGGTTATTCATGAAATGCCTACTGCTATTCAGTATCCACTTTACATATTCTATCGCTCTCTATTCTATGAAGTAATATGAGATTTGTTTTATTGCAGTATGTTGTGTTCCATGGGACATAAGAGCATTATTCTACAAACAAAAATAATAGTATGTGTACATAAAATTATATTTACAAATTTTAACATTACTCATAAGTTTATTTAAAAATGTATTGAATTCCTATATATTCTTAACTTCTAAAATTACGTTTTCATCCAGTTTCCACAGAATTTTATGTTAAAATAATGCTAGTCTCGAAACTATTTTCAACCGCCGCGCTGTAACAAGATACGCATATTCAAAGCGCAACTGCATTAAGGGTTGCATACCCTACGAGCAACAGGCGTTCCCATGAAACTAGTATTTTCGTTTGTACATTCTTGATTTACATAAAAATATAGAAAATGGTTAAAAATTCATAAATTTAACCAAAGTGGTTTCATTTAATATGTATATTCTTAACTATTTACACTGTGTATAGGCGTAGTAGTTAAAGTTGGCCAAGTCTGGTAGTTACGCCTCTGTTCTTTGAAATAATAGAATTAATTTTACACTCACAGTCTCCCAATCAAGATAAAAGAAATATACATCACATAACTCAAGATATATACTTGTTAAGGTTGTTATTTCGCGACAATACTAGGAAAAGGTTAATGCTAGAATATATAGAACAGACAATAAGGATTCATAATACATAGGCCCAAAACTTTTTGCTGTTTATGTACCACTACTAGCCAATACCGTGCTCGTTTGAGAAATCTGGCAACACTGTCCGAGCTTGTATATATTTTATCATAAAAATGTCAGATAAAGTACATTATAAAATTGAAAGTTTTTTTTGCCGAGGGAAGCAGAATTTTTATATATTGAAGGAGACAATAAAAATAGTCTGTTTTCTGCTGGAATTATAAATTTTATTTATTTATAACGATCGTTATAAATAAATAAAATTTATAATTCAAGCAGAAAACAAACTCTTTTATTGTCTCCTTCAATACATTATAAAAGGTGATTTATTAAACAAAAAGTTCTTAATAATAATTGAAAGCTGTTGTGACAATGGCTGAAGCGAAAAAACGTCAAAAAATTATTAAAGTTAACCTACTTTTTAGGTTAAATAAATGCGTTGTTGCCAGCTTGTTTTTAGAGTAAATTTTTCATTATTTTTTCATTATTATCTCAGAAACTGTGTTGTAACTATGAATTAAAATTTTCTTAAAAAATGTATTAGTTATTGTTTAATGTTAAGTATAGTTTTTTATAACAATGGTTATAAGAGTTTCTTAATTATAATTAAATATGTATGTAAACTTTCCGATATCCCGTATAGTGCAATGTATAAGAGTCTGAAAAACTCTCTCTTTGGAATTTAAAATCTCCGGAACTATACTGTTCATAAATTTCGTTTTGCCACCAATCGATGCAGAAGTATTTAAATAATAATCTGTATAAATTTCCAAAAACTAAGAAAACCCATATGGTGAAACAACTACCTTAAGTGGACCTCTTAAGTACAAAACACTCAATTTCAGAGTTCATCTCTAAATCTTCATATAACCTTTATGTGACGTCACGCCATTGATTCTGATTTTTATTAGTATAACTTTTGTTTTATTTTTTGTTTATCTGAATCCAACTATCGAGTACTATTAAAAAATTTTAAATTAAAATTATATGCACACCACATCATATTTATAAAGATCGTTGCAATTTTCGCCTTGCATAACGAAATACATTAATTTGCTATTCCTTTTATTTTGTCTGAAAGCTTAATAAATATTATTTCGACTATAGAGCTGTAGCCAACTTCAGCCACAGCAATAAGGCTGTCACGTTACTCAAATATTTACTTATTAACAAAGTTGCATCCTCTCGCTTCTGGCTTCTCCCAAGCAGATGGCTAGCTGGCTGGCTGCGGTGTGTCTGTGTTCATCCCTTTCGGGTTTGAATTAAACATCAAAAACCCTTGGGATCATTAACTCTGGAGGTAAACATTCTTAATGACCCCCTGGGTTTAATTTCTATTCAGTAAGAAATAAAAAATAACCGAGAATATATATACCATATATATCAAATTCAAAGTTATTCTATGCATTGATCGAATTTTTATGTTGAAACTTTGCCGGTTAGGTTGATTACACGTGTATCTTTATCTAACTAAGTCAATGGAATAGAAAATAGTTAGTTATTAATTTTAATAATAAAAAGTTAAATTATTTTCCATGACTCGGAATGCCCTCTGCAAATTTAAGAGATGAGTCGAAGTTTAGCTGCCTAAGGGGCAATACTAGTGGATAATAAGTCTAAATATATTTATTTAAATATTCAAAACTTATTACTCAAAACACCTGTGTTTCTCTGTTTATACTTTTTATCATAGCTACACGTGAAAATCTAAACCAATATTTTTTTTCTTTGATTTAGAGATCAAAGCCCATTTAGTCAGCTCCTATAATGATATTTTTTTTTTTTTTTTTGAAAAAAATGCTTTAATTCCATATTAAAAATGTACATTATCATTTTTTATTTTACAATCACTTGAGCATCGAGCAAGAAATTCTCCCTTCCCATGACCATATTTTCAACATGTTCCCTTTTATTTTATTCACTTTCTTCAAATTTTTAAGTGGGAAAATTTTGAAAAAACCACAACTTGGTGAATGAACGATAAAATGGATATGAATTTACAGAATGAGAATAAAAATAAATTAAATAAGAGAAAGAAGAAAAAAACATGAATACACTGTTTACACATCTTACTTCATTCCTTTTTAAATGGTCACTTCTTTGAGAAGAGGGTTTGTATGATTCCTTAGATAGACTGAATTTTCGGCAATATTGTTTAAGTGGCTTATTAATGGTTCAATCTCAAGAGCTGTACTGTATTAATTCCTGGAGGAGTGTCGGAGATTATTCTAAGGGTTTTGTTTTGTATAACTTCGATGAGTTTTAAATTTGATGGTGCTGCTTTTCGGAGCCAGAGACAAAAGTTAACTGTGTCATGATGATGGATTTAAAAATTAAAATTTTGTAGTCAATTGACAAAGAGCTTTTCCTGTTAATTAAGTGCCATAGCATACGAAGAGCATTGCACCCGGTCAACGTCACTGTCTTTAGTTGAGGCCTCCAAGTCAGTTGTCTATCTAGAAAGCCTAGGTACCTAATTTGTGGTTTCCAATGGTGAATAGTAGATCCGATTTTGATAGTTGTACCAAGGTATTTTATTTTCCTAGTGAATAGAATAGCTTCAGTTTTGTCATCATTTGGTAAAAGTTTCCAGTATTAGAGAAAATTTTTAATATCTGAATGATATTTCAAAAGTCTCTTTGGGAGACTTGTAATTATGATGACTGTAGAATATAGCTAATTATTTTTACATGTGTGTATATGTATGTATGGAGAGACTAAAATGGTGTAGGGGTTAGCTTATACATATATAGGCAGTCAAATTTTCGCAGAGAGCCGATTTTAAGTCTAGAACCCCTGATCAGAAGGCTGATGGTACTCTACCCTCTCTCCAATATTTAGTTAAATCACCTAAAAATATATTTTAATTAACTTTCAACTAGAATAAGAATAGAAAGTCTAGGGAAAGTTCATATATGTAGAAACAAGCTGTTTTCAAAAGGCCAACACCCCTTTGCTATCAAATCGGATAGAAATCGAACCAACGCTTTCGTCAAATCGTGTTTATCCCTATGACCTCTAGGGATTAGAACTAGCTTCCTGTCATCGTCTTCCCAGTGACCTATAACCTTCATTTGTTTAAAATCCGCTTCCACAAATACCTTCAACTCCTAATCATTCAGTAAAATCTCTTTTTCTTCCAGATGAAGGGGTCAATCCATGTCTTAAGGGGCTGCATCTTATTGGTGTGACTCCGTTTCGCATCAATATTATTTAAAAAAGTAAAGAAAATCTCTTAACAGGAGTGCCACTGTTGCTGTTTTGAGGGAATGAATAACTAGCACTATAGATGAGTCCTTCTGAAAATGGCACCCGTATCTTATAGTTTTGATACTAAAATATCTATTTTATAAAAAGAATCTACTTTATTTGAAAGTTAAGGGACGATTGGTCACTAGAGATCAATGTGGCTAGTAAAAACCGAGCTGAGATTCAGTTATATGATAGATAAATATCTGATAAGGATGATGATTATACTAAATGTTAAAATTACACGATAACGCCATTTAATCGATTTTTAGGTCTCTGTATCTGGATAGAAAGATTGATGGTCTTACAAATATTGTACATATTTAAAGTTGTTATCCTCACTATGTTGCGTAGGTAATTGACAACAGTTTTAACTGCACCATTAGCGTCTATCAGGGGGTGACAAAAGGGGCAACTGAGCCGGACCTTACAATTTTAGGGGCTTCAAAATAGCTGAATTTGTTAATGAAATTTATTGATTTGATTCTGCCTTTGCCTATTTGGGCTTCAAGCTTACATGTTCTATTTTTTATACATTGTTTTTTCCCATTTTAAATTTTCAAGCTTTACATCCCCCCCCTTTATTTTTAATGAATTTAATTTAATGCAAATTGTTCGTTTTTTTTCTTCTTGTCTTATTTAATGAAGTCACTTTCCTTCAACTCATAATTCAGTTTTATTTCTTCTGCCTTCACCTCTTCTTTCGCATTTTTTTAATTTTTATTCAACACTTCTTTCACTTTCTTGACTTGCTTCTCCCATACCGCGAATTTGTTAATGTTGAAGCGCGTAAAGTTACTGTGAAATAAATAAATGTAGCCTATAATTTATTAAATATAAAATAAAATTGTTTACGGTATATATTGAAGGCTCTCAAAAATATTAGTTGTCCCAGACTTCGCATTTTCCCTGAAAGCCCCTGCCATCACGTTTGTGAAGATGATAACTCCAATATACCATAGTAATAGAAAATATTAGCAGTGTCATTCTAAAGTTCCACTCTGAAGTTATTATTGCTTGCCCTTTAAGAATATATATATATATATAGGTATAGAATATGGCTTAGGTTCGTGTCTCGGAGTCTTTACTTATCCCTCTCCATTCATTCTAACCACACAGAATCTAATCCATTTAAACTAACTCTTGAGTCAAACTGGAGGAGACTAAGTACCAAGTGTATATATACCTACAGGCTGGCAGAGTGAGAAGGTATTTATGGCTAAGTTAAACATGGCTAACTCACATATCTTTGTCTCTCGGATTAGAAAGGCCTAAACTGTTCGCTCGATGGCAGGCTTGTGAATATGATAGTTGAGCCAATCAAATGTAGTGAATTCAACAAAAAAAAATGAGCCATTATATCGCATTTATAATGTAGAATCATGATTTTATTTATTAAAAAACGTGACAACGTCATAAGAAAATACAGTGAATGGTATTTTCTTATGAAAAATTAATACATTCAACATATCGTCAGTAAACCGACTTTTACAGACAACCGATTTTTTTTTCATAAAATTCTTCGTTCAGAAAATCATTTTAAATTTACAAAATACTTAGACAAAATTTATTGTTTAAATTTTCTACTCGACTGTTAAACCCAATTTTTGATTTTATTATTTTTATAATAATAAATTTGTATTGACAGCCCTTTCTTATGCAAGTAAACTGAATAAGTTATTTGTTCAATTAGTTATAATTATTTTTTGCAAATTTAATTGTAATTTGTTGTAAAGTAATAATTTTGAATAATTTTATTATAAGAATAAACTGTGATTAAATTATTGTTCATAAATCTTAAATTTAAAATTTGGAAACATCGTAAAATTTTATAACTGTAAACTTTTTAAAAAGCCCGCCTCAATCTTTGTCGCTCGTTCCAACTCTCGCTTTACTTCAAGCCTTAAATAGGAACGCCTCAAGAGCGAGTAACATGCGCTTGATCATATTTTTCGACACGCTCAGCCGGCTCCATCAGATTATAAGAACGTTGTCAAAAATCAAAACTGAAATAGTTATGAAGAAATCGGAGAAAAAATTGGAAATTGGAAAAATTTTAATGATGAATAATTTTTGTTTTGAGAACGTTGAGTTAAAAAGCTGAAGCATGGTACAAATATTATGTAGATAAGCTAAAATAATAACTGGAAAGACTCTATAATGTTTTGAAGTGACCAAGTTGTTAATTCATAAAAAAATCAATAAAGTTATTTTAACTTGATTCTAGAAGAGATTTATAAAGGTATAATGTATATGTTTATTTTGTATCAGAGGACAGCCTCACTGATTTTCACTTATATTAATAAAATAATAGAATAAGAACATAATTTTGTTTTCTTATCAAAGATGTACTTATATGTACAAATAGGCAATTATATACTATGCAATATTTTTTCTAATTTTAACAGATATTTATTAAGTCAATTTGGAAGAAGCGTGTTAATCTAATAAGTTAAATAAAGAGTTTAGCATTAGAAAAGAAGCAATGCTAGTTGACTCAGGATCATGGTCATAATCCACGTACTAGAAAATGAGTCTAGATTGAAAAACAAAATAATTAGCTATTTTAATTTATTGAGGAAAGCCTCAGAGTTTCGTTGGATTTTATTTATCCCAAAGTAAGTATAAGAAGGAAAATGTATATTGGTTTTATGGTTTATTATTCTGCCTCTGTCTCAGTTACATTTAAGCCAAAAGCTAGGAGCCCTTGGCATTCCTCTTGCTAGCAGAGCCTTCCCCCCTTGACCCCATAGCCCTCGAACCCCCCCAGCCCTGCCACAATGTGCCCAGCCCCCGCCCCCACCCACCACCCACCACATCACCTTGTCCTCCAACCTACTTCCCTTTATACCACCCCGGACCACCCACTGCACCCCACCCTACTCCCCTTCTTCTCTTACCCCCATTCTTGCACCCAGTTTTGCATTTCTGGCCTTCCTAGTGACCCACAGATTAGTATACAGAATTTGGTGGGACTGGCCAGAAAGAATATTCATTTTTATTTGCTTACTGGGTTGTTAGTTTTTGCATTTCTAGCTCTAGAGGCAGAGATTATGTATCTTCAAATTTGGTTAGAGTTTGCTCCAAGACCCTCCATCCCTTTTTGGGTGTTTTGGAAATTTTTTAAATAAAAGTTGTCAGAAATCACATCCCTACAACTTTGTTTATCATAAAAATTTTTAGCAAGATGTAGTTTAGGTTATTAATGTTTGTTCCGTGCGCCCCACGAGCCCGCTTCTGGGGTCAAAATATCAAAACGTTATATAGCAAAAACGTAAGTTAGAAGACGTATCTGATGTAAATATTAAAATTTTATAATAATCGCTTCAGCCGTTTTTACGTGAATCGTAGAGCAACTTTTCGGAAACCAATGAAACAGACATACAGACAACATACATACAGACAGGAATTTTGTTGATGGTGTTTCGTTCATAACTTTTAGCAGAAACGTGTGCAACCAAAATTTCCCAACAAACAGCTAGCTTAGTTTAGTTTTTCCCTTGATTTAAATAAACTTTTTCATTTAATGCACTGTTTTGGAGTTAAAAGACATCTCCAAGATAAAAAGCTCACCCGGTATATAAAAATTTAGCCTTGATACTATACTATTTTTCAGATCTTTCAGGCGATATTTTAACCAAGGACCCGCAGAGAGCGTCTGACAATAGTAATTGTAGGTCGCTAATACTATGTAGCATGACATATTAAAAAGCCAAACTTGTTACTGAAATACAAATTAACCCATTTTTCTGATCTTTGGGGCGTCTGTCAGAGAAAAGGGCCGTCAGGCGTCTGGCAATAGTAGGTTTTTTTGGAGATGAATCACTAGTCAGTGTGATAGCTATTAGTAAGGGGTTCTATCGTAAAGAGCTTTGAAACCACATCAGGAGAAATGGAATGGAATTTATACCTATAGATATATAAATTCTTTTTTTTTTTTTTTTTGATTAATTTGTGTAAATAAATAAATTAAAGCTTTGGGGTGATTTTGAAACTTCAAGTTGAAAGCCAGGAGAAAAATTCTTTCTCTTCAATGAAATCAATATTTATCGAAGCGAAGAATTTGAAAAAAAAATGAATAAAAATATATGTATTGGCAGAAAATGAAGGGTGGAAAAAAATTCCAAACAATAAGGGGATTTCGGGTTATTTTGACAGCGGACCAACATCTTCCCCAACAAGGCCAACATTGTTCAATCAACAAAAGGCCACGACTATCTCTCCTCAAGCGTTCATTTTATTACTAAGACTTAGTTCAAGTTCAAAGCCCCTAGGCACGGACTTAAGGTGACCTGAGTAGGCGCGGATCATGGAGGTGCAGGTGGCGCTCCCCTGAATATTGCTAGAATACGCATTTATCATCTGAGCATGATTTGTTTTAAGGTATATTAAAAACGTATCACAATTAATCATAGAAAATATGCAGAACATATAGAGAGAAAGTTGGTCGGTAATTTTGCTTTGGTTAAAGCGATATTTTTAATATTATTTTTAACTGGCTAGCCGCTTCGGCGGCCCTCTTGGAATTAATAAGTGCTACGCCCTGGACCCCCACCCCCGAACATATTATGTTTACAAAATTTAGTTGAGTTTGCTCAAGAGGCAGAATTTACATTTTCACCCTCTCCCCTTTTGGGTGGTTTTGGAAGAATTTTTTTTTTAAAAAAAGTTGTCAGAAACTTTTGCTCATGAGAAAATTGCTGTAGAGTTAATACTTTAGGAGTTATTTGATATTTCCATTTTCATTGCGCCCCCCAACTACTTTTGTAAATTAAAATATCAAAACGTTATAGCTATAAACGTAAGTTGAGGAGCATCTGAGACAAAATATGAAATTTCATAATAATCCCTTCAGCCGTTTTTACGTGAATCGATAGCAACTTTTCGCGAAAACCACACTAACAGACACAGACAGACAGACGATAATTTTGTTTGAGGTGTTTTCGTTCCTTTTTTCTTTAGAAAATTGTTTTGTAAAATTGGCGTGATTTCGAGCAATGTACAGACTAAACCTTAATTTTATATAGCAAGATTTCCTTCTTTGACCTTTTTAAGATCCTCCGAATCGTCGAGTGTTTTGAGAGGATAAAAATGATGTTCAAATAATTATTTTATTTGGAATTTGTGTATATTATTAACATCATCTGCATGAATCTCCGGTTTGAAAACTGAAATCCCTGGTCTTTATTCCGAAATTCCTCCTTCCTACAATCCCATATAGTACCTGGTCTCCAACAAAAATATTCGACAACTTATTAATTTATATGAAACTTTTGTTCATCGAGTTCATAGATGGTATGTTAGTATTTTTTAGACTACAAGATGGTAAGAGCGGACTCCTAATTATATATCTTGGTTTTGTCCCACTAACGATAACAAATTTAATTTTTTGAAAAAATATTTCTACTATTATATATCAATACTAAAGTTAATACTTTCTTTTTTATTAATTTTTTGTTTTATAAATTAAAAAATTTTTTGTGCTATTTAATCTGAGACACCTACAGATACATAACCCATAGACAAAATTCATTAATAAAAATTCATCTCAATTAGTATTTTCGTCACAAACAGTCAAAAACAAATTCAATATTTTTCTTGTCATCTTAAATATGTATGTATGTGTGCAAAAGGCCAAGAAAATCGGCTCAGAAAAAGCGTGTCAAAATTGGATTTGACACAAGCAAACAAAGGAACTTAACTTGAGGCAAGTAAAAAAACCAAATGAAATAAAATCTCTAACTAGTATTTTTCTGATTTATAATGATGTTTACAAGTGGATATAATTAAGCTTAGCAAGAGCTAATGATGCAGCTCAGGTAAGCTCTTATAAAAAGTATCCGCGTGCTATGAAGTCATAAATAAAATGACATGTCAAATACGAAATCTGGTCAAGGAAGACGTTTTTTTTCTGAAGCAAGTTCTTTTAAGAAATAATACGAAAAACATTCACAAAACACCAACACTACTTAGATATTTATCTAGATATCGATCGAAGAAAGTGAAGTTTGCTTTAAAAAACTAAAAGAAGAAAATGTTGAAGAACTTAATAAAAGAGTAGGTAAGTGCAGTTAGATGAACCAAAAAAAGAATAGTTAGAGATTGTTGACCATATAAAGCAGATTTTAGATTGCTTATTTTATAGTTGCGATGTTTATAGTACCTACCTAAGTAAAATTGATTACAATAGTAAGAAAATCCCAACAGGTTATCATCTATTAGATCTGAGATGAAATTAATTATTTTTAAATATATATGTCAGAAGGGTTGTTTTTATCTCCCTCGAGAATCAAACCCGAGTGACAAAATTAGTCGAGCCAAATGACTATCCTGTGAGGTGACTTTCTCTGACAAATGGCCCGAATTTTTAATTATGGCATTTGGGTTCAATTCTCGAGGGGCTAAAAACAACCCTTCTGACATATAAATGAAAATAATCCATTCTATCTCGAATCTCAGTGATGAAGCCTCTTGTGATTTTCGTGAAAATTTAAAGTCTACGACGATTTGAACTCTTATATAACAAATGTAACTTAAAGTTCTATTTTCGTTTGTGCTGGCTTATGGAAACTAAGCGCCTTATCTCTAACGTACAGTGTGGATTCCGCCAAAATCGTTCCTGTTTGGACCATCTTGTCCGTTTTGAAGATTACATTCTCAAAGGCTTTTCAAATAAAAAACACACCATTGCCATTTTTTTCGATCTTGAAAATGCCTACGACTCAGTATGGAGATATTATATACTCCAAAAATTGAACACCTGGAAAATTAAGGGACATTTAGCTCTTTTTATAAAAAAATTTCTTTCCGACCGTATCTTCCAGGTTCGGATTGGAAACACTTTATCTCAAATGAACAGACAGGACAATGGTCTTCCTCAGGGGAGAGTGTTAAGTACGACGCTTTTCACCATAGCAATTGATGATATTTTAACCACAATTAGATACCCAATTCAAAAGTCTTTTCGTTGATGATTTATGCATTTATTACAAATCAAATTACTTAAATATTATAAAATCTAAATTACAATCTACTATAGAAGACATAAACAATTGGGCTATTGAATATGGTTTTAAGATTTCAACAACTAAGACTTCCTGTCTACATTTTTTTAGGCTCAGATCTGCACACGATGATCCCATTTTTCCACTTAATGGAAATAACCTTATCTACCTGAATCAGTTCAAATTTTTGGGTCTAATCTTTAACAAAAAAACGAACTGGAAGACTCATGTCGAGCTACTTAGGTTGAAATGTCTTAAGTCGATGAGCCTTCTCAAAGTCCTAGCGGGCTCTCAGTGGGGAGCGGATCCTTCTGCCCTCCTGAGGGTTTACAGGGCTATTATAATAATAAGTTCTATTTCTAAAAAGTGTCTAAGCTTAAACAACAACTGGCAATTCAATTAAGTTCATCCTATAAGAGTATAAAAGTTACATTCAAAACCAATATCTGCAAAAAATGAATTGATACCTAATTAATAAAGTAAAGGGAGTGTAGTTTCACAGTGAGTTTTTAATCTGTAAACTCCTGATGGTGGAATAATAATCCGAAATATATTGAGTTTGTATAAATCTCTTTGAGTTTTATTTCATTCACTGTGAAACTACACTCCCTTTACTTTATTAATTAATATCATGTTTCACCTAAAACCTAAACCACTTTCCCTAAGTAGAATTGATACCTAATCAAATCTGGAATCTGCATATTTTCAAAATCTGCAAAGTCCAATTTAAAATCATAGCTCAAATTTCGAAGATGGTTTGGGTATACCTACTCTGTCTTCAATTTTTATATAATACTTCAAAATTCTGTAGATTCGAAAAGTACTGAAAATCTTTTAATAACAATGATGATTTAGATATGGCTAATTTAGCCTGGAATTTTAAGATATCTGTAATATAACTTATTCAGCTATTAAATAATATCAATGTTAGTTAATTTACCTATAAAAGGTAAACAATAGAGTAGTACAAAATATCGTGGTTATTAGGAACAATTTCTACAAAGATGTCTTATATTTTTCTTTTGACGCCAATCGAGTTCTGAGACCGAATCGACCCCGAACAATTTTATATCGATAACTTTACCAACTACTGCCCTATAGATGTTATAGGGACAAACGAATTGACGAATGCGTTAGTTCGATTCTTATCCAATTTGACAGGGACAGGGTGTTGAAAATCTCGTGATCCTTACAATTCAGACTTTAGGGGGGATTATTGACTTTAACTTATCAGAACAAACATCGTGGTAGTATCTTTAATAGAGGGTAAAGGCGGAGACGGTTTGTGATATTTATTTACCAAGCCGGAAAAGTAATTATTTTCCGGGAGGAAATAAAAAAATGCCGAAGCTGTAGCGTGAATCAACTATTTTTATAATGATTGATAGATATATTTAAAAATTCCCAAAACATAAAATCTCATCTCTGTGCCTCCCGCCCTGCCCTATCGATATGTCTCATTGCAATAGGAACAATAATAAGCTTCATGAGCCAGGAATCACGTTCACTAGGAAAGTGAACTCCCAAAAACTCAACAACTCCACTTAGAAACAATTAAAACGATTTTGTTTGACGATTTCGACCTCTTCCCTCAAAGAACTTATCAAGGTAAAATATTTATTAATTTTTCATATTTAACGTTCACTGACAAATAAAAAAATCATTAAAATAATTGTAAGCTATTATCAATCTTATGAAATACAATAACAAGGGATATGTTGATTTTGACCAAAAACTTGTCATATCGTAGATGACTGATTCCTAGGTTAAGTTTCAAATTTCGTTGCTTTTAAGCTGAGATACACACATCGACCATTGAATTTCCGGGTGAATTTTGCCTCTGATGACCACAAAACCCTTTTATTTTTTTTAACTCAGTTTCTATATCTTAAAAGAATCGAATAGTATATTATTTGAAATTGTCCGAGAAAAATGAACTTTTATCATTTGGGAGATAGAAGACTTCGAAAATTGGACCTCTTGAAAGTATATACATATGTAAAGTATGTAAGGGAAAGTAATAAAAAACAGTTTTTAGAAATATGTATATAAACTTTGAAAATTCCTGATCATTCAGCTACTACAATTTATTATAGAAATTTAATATAATTAATATATAAATGCATTTACCTCTCGAGGAATTCACATTCTGATATTTTCCAGCTTAAAGATTATAAAATGTTTTGTTAATTTGATCAACACTAAGGACCAGTTGTATGTCGGTTGGTAAAGTCTTTGTAAAAGTTGACAAAGGGTAAAACCTTAAAATTCACACTGTGCCCGGAGGGATGACCAATCAGATAAAAGTGCGTGTCTGATTGGCCATCCGGCTGGGCGCAAGGTGAATTCCAAGGTTTTACCCTTTGTCAACTTTTACAAAGACTCCACCAACCGACATACACTGGCCCTAAGAAACAGAGCAACCAAATTTGACACTTATTACTGCTTTGATTCAGTATTACAAGATTTTGATTTAAATCAAAGACCCGGAAATACACCTTATATTCAGGCGTTTTAAAAATTTTCGAACTTTTCCCAAAATCATTTTTTATTTTTCATTTCTATTTTGAAAATTCCAAAAAGAGGGTTGGTGAGCGTTTCCAGAATAAACTATAGTCCTCTCTTCGGAATCAAAGTCCATACACTATATTATTTTCGTTTGGGTAGTATATTTATATTAAAAAGAAAACAATTGGCATAAAATTACACTGTATAAATGAAAATTTGTTTCCTTTTTCTTTCAATAATTTATATTTAAAAGGATCGTAGTCCTAGAGCCCCAAAGATATTTCTGGATACGTTACTGATTTTTTAAATTTATTAATAACTAAAGATATATATTTAAAATAAAATTCACACTATACAAGTATTATATCATTGTTTTCTTTCTTTTAAACTTCTCACATCTCTTGACATTAGAATGTATAGGCATAAGAAAAGATAAGAGTAATTAGCAGAGATTGTGGTGTTGGTGCAAAGTGAAACATCTTTAATAAAGATAAGAGTAAATAAATATTATATTTAATATGGATTTACTATGAGTTAAGGATACTAGGTCACTTATTTCACATTAAAATATGAGTAAATAAATATTATATTTAATATTGATTTACTATGAGTTAAGGATTCTCAGGAAGTACAGAAAATAACTGTACTTCCTGAAGATGGGTTGAAAGCCCGAAATATATAAATTGAAAAAGAAATTTTTTTTATATCTTTTAATTTTTTAATTTTAATGTGAAACAAGTGACCAAGAATCCTTAATTCATAGTAAATCAATATTAAATATAATATTTATTTAGTCTTATCTTTATTAAAGATGTTTCACCTTGAACCAACACCACAATCTCTACTAATTTGGCATAAGAAAAGTTGTTCTACATTGATTGAAGTTTTGCTGGTTGAATAATTTATTAAAACCCGAGGGGTGAACCGCGAACTAAAATCGTGTACACCTACTTCCAATTTCATTTCCATGTAGAAGACAATAGATGAAAATAGATTATCTAATGAATTCCAAAGTAATTCCAAATAATTCCAAAGGCGGTGTACACCTAATTCCAATCGATGTTCACCCCTCGTTAAAACCTAAAAAAAATATGTACAATTTAATAAATTTATTTAACACTAAAAAATATACATAAACACAAATACAACGACGTTTCGATTACAGATGTAGTGATCGAAAGGTCGTTTTATTTGAGATTATGTAGGTATATATATTTGCTAGTGTTATTAAAAAATAAATAAATGCGGTTTATTTCAATAAGTTATAATAAAGAGTTTTATCATTATCAAAGAATATGCTGTCACTATCAAGGCTACGATCACTTGATTAATTATATATCGTATAATAAATAAGTACCTTATACTATACTTATAGTATCATTTAAAATTTTACATTACTTATATTAAATTATTTTTAAAAGATTTTTTCTAGATAAATATAGCAGGTAATTTAATTAACAATAAATAACACTGGATTTTCTATAACACTTAAAGAAAGAAGTCATATTAACTTTCAAAACCACAATAAAAATAAAATAAAAGCTCGCATTAAGTTTGTTCTGGTGCCTAATTGTTTGTATTCTCATTGTGAAAAACTCTAGCCTCAGAATTTACTGATGAACGTGCTGAAATTAAAAAAAAAAATCGAATCGTTATATATGGAGGGGCTATTAAAACGGCTGTAGATAATGAGCTTAAATTTGGCACGTTGATTTGAGTGAACAACTGTAACTTCATGCCAAGTTTCTAGCTTAATAGGTTAGCAGAATCGGGATTAAGAGATTGATTTTTTTATTCTATGCTAAAGATTTAAATTCCATTCGTATATAGGAAATCTCTAACACTTTCTTTTTTAATCAATCTAATTACTTGATGAGTCATAAGTTAAGTTATCTTTTGACGAAAAAATATTTTAATTAATTTAGGTTGAGAAAAATGACATTACAAAACGCCAAGTGAAGTCATTTCCGTAAGGAAAATTAAGTTGAAAAGTTTTGAAGGCATCGTAGTATCTTAAAAGGTTCATTTTTTTTAATTTAACAGGAAAATAATATAGTCACTTAAAAGTCATCGGATAAATAATATAATTTGAAAACAAAACCTATGATTCATATATTTATTATAAAAGAAAATACGGAAATAAAGTAAAAAAAAAAAATTCACAAAAATATACTCATGTAGAAGTTTTTTTTTCTGAAAATCTAAATGCTACTATGGCCTCAAATTTGTGGGAAAATATAGCCAAGGAAACATATTACGAGATACACTAATGATAGAAAGGGAAACTGTAAACACTGCAAAACTGTAAACACTTCAAAAATGAAAAATCATAATATGTGACAACCTGCCCCGGTTTCCCCTAAATAGAAATATGTTAAGTGTTAATTTACCTAATCAAAATAAAGGCTCAACTATGTAGTATATTTAAATCAGAATTCTATAAATCTAAAAGCAATTTTATTATTGTTTGTTCATGAAATATCGACACGGTTTAGAAACAAAAAACAAGATTAATTAAAACTTTTAATTGTAACAAAAGAAATTACTTAAGCTCATCACGATAGCGTTTAACTAAATTGTTGGATACAAAAATTTATGGGAATTTTACTAAGATATTATGAAATAAGAAATACGTCATTATAGCAAAAAAAAAAGTAACTATATAATAGAGAAGAAATAAACAAGTCATTTGATTAGTTATATTAGAGAAGAAGCTTTAGTGATAAATTTCCTTCTCATCCAGTGTCAAGGTGAGAATTATGTATCTATATGTTACGCCTTATTGGTGAAATTGACTATTTCTGAAAATAGGCAAACATTTTGCCGAATTCACGAATTAAGCAAATCTCTTGATGATTTTCAGAATTATGAAATGTCATTGAAATTTATTTTTTATTTTAAACATATTTGTCAACTTTAATTAATAGTCCACAGATATACAGTGTGCCAATTTGAAAACTTCCCACCCCTAGTATCGCTAAACCGGCAAATTATTTCAAAAATCGCTGAGACACTTCAAATTTGTATTCGAGGGGGAAGAATTTTGACATATAAATTAGATCGCCCCCTTCACCCCTCTGCCCCCCAGAGTCGCCCCAACAAAATCTTAAATGGGAAAGAGGGTCGAGTGAGAAATCATTTTGAAGGGCTTTTTATTCTCTACATTTTGGTGTGCCATTTTTTAAATTTGAGTGCTGCGTTGCCAAGTTAGGCGACTTTGAATATTGCAATATTGAATTTTTGTAATTATTTGTGTGATACATTAAACTTATAAATTCTTATTAAAAACAGGCTTTGACGGTGGAAGTTGTTTTAATAAATCAATTTTTACAGATAAAGTAGCATCATACCTACTAGATTAACGTAAACCTCAAACAAATTAGAACGCGTTTTTATTCTTGTACATTTATTTTGCAAAAGATTAACAAAAAAACAAAATTAAAAACAACAAAGTCAAAATTGAAATCGCCAACTAAATAATTAATTAATTATTGTTTTTTATGTTTACTTTAGTTTTGGTGTTTTCAATTTTGTTTTGTTAATCGTCTGCAAAATAAATGAACAAGAATAAAAACACGTTCTAATTTGTTTGTGGTTTAAGTTAATCTAGTAGATATAAAGGTATGATGCTACTTTATCTGTAAAAATTGATTTATTAAAATATTAAAATAACGTACCACCGTCAAAACCTGTTTTAATGAAAATTTATAAATTTAATGTATCACACAACAATTCAATTTTGCAATATTCAAAGTCGCCTAACTTGGCAACACAACAGTCAAATTTAAAAAATGCCACACCAAAATGTAGAGAATAAAAAGCCCTTGAAAATGATGTCCCACTCGACCCTTTTCCCATTCAAGATTTTTTTTGGGGAGGGGGGAGGGCTCTGTGGGGCAGGGGGTGAAAGGGGCGATCCAATTTATAAGTCAAAATTCTTCCCCCTCGGATACAAATTTGACTTGTGTCGACGATTTTTGAAATAATTTGCTAGTTTAGCGATACTAGGTGTGGGAAGTTTTCAAATTGACATACTATATAAGTGGCAGCACTTAACATAAAAGAAATAAAATTAGAATTTTTAATTATATTATACCTACTCTCGATAATTTTTAAACAAAAGATTTATTTTATAAATAAAAAGCACATATAATTTAGATATGCACTTTTGTTTAGTTTAGATAAATAAAATATTAAATATCAATAGTTTGATCCCCTTACATCAAAACAACCACTAGTTTGAAATTAAGCCGGATATTTTGCTTTGGACACCAGCAAAAAGAAGTAAAAGTACGTTGTTTAATATTTTAATAATTGAAGAGTTACTAGTAATTCGTATGGTTATCCAAGAGACAGCAGATTTTCATCACATTTCCATAAGGTGATTGTCATATGTATAGTAAGTAGTAGTAGATAGTCAGTATAGCTATTAGCTAACTGCAGGATCAATAAAAAATTGCACTCATTTCCTTCCTTAAATTTGGGGTTTTAGATTTTCCTAATAAATAATGAATCTTTGTGGAATAGATCCTAGACTAATTTTTCCTGGTTTCGGTTTTTGATGTCGTTGATTAGCAAACCTAAGTAGACGTTGAGCCACTTATCGTAATAGGGGTGTGGAGGGTTACGCTAGCTATTTAACTCAGGATCCATTTCACTACTAGCGTGTCGTACTGTCGCCAAAAGTTGTACAATTTTTAATTCGCTGATCGGGATAAGTGATATTCAGCTTCAACAAGGTTTGTTATCCCCCCCCCCCCCCCCTAAGATTCCATCAACACCACCTGTCTGTATCACAGGGATTTATGAACATTTCAATATTTACATATATTTATCCTTAACTCATAGTAAATGAATATTGCATATGATATTTATTTACTCTTATCTTTATTCAAGATGTTTCACCTTGCACCAACACCACAATCTCTACTAATTAATATATTTTATTGTAATGGATGCATTATGCATAATTCTCAGTCCTCATTTAAATTTAGAAAGTGCTTGAAAACAGATCATAAACCCTTACTAAACCAAATTTTGAAGTTCTTCTCAACAGAAACAACTTTTTACTTTACCATACAGGGTATGGTCAAGTATTGTATTCGTGCATGAAAAAAGTTTTTTTTCCTTCTTTTTTTTTCGAAATATCTCAAAAACGGCTGAAACTATTTTGATTAAAAAATTGAGCTACACCATGGCATTTCGCTCTACAAAAAAGCTCTAATAAGTGAACATAGAAAAAATTATTAAATTAAAATTTCGAGATAATAATTGTTTTGTCAAAATGTCAGTTAGTCTGGTTGTCCGTTAGTCTGTTCGTTACCAAATTTTTGTGGAGGAGCTAGCTCAAAAACTAGTGTGAATATCGAAACCAAATTTCACATGTAGTTTTGGTCCAAAGAGCTGATTAGATTTTGGTGCATATCGACCCAAAATTAAGGGGGTTGGAGGGGGGTTAAAAATTAAAAATCTAGGCCGCTTTAGAAAACTCAACCAATTTTTGTATACATAACCAGTGGATCACCAGAAGTGTAAAAATGCAAAAAATAACCGGCCAAAATGGGGGGAGGGGTCAAAAAATGAAAATCTTGGCCATTTACTAAACTCAACCAAATTTTGTATACATAACCAGTGGATCACCAGAAGTGTAAAAATGCAAAAACTAACCGCCCAAAATGGGGGTGGGTGTGTAGGGTCAAAAATGAAAATCTTGGCCATTTACCAAACTCAACCAAATTTTGTTTATATAATCAGTGGGACACCAGAAGTATAAAAATCCAAAAACTAATCCCCCCCTAAATGATTATAAGTAATTTTAGGGGCCAAGTTGTATGGTAAAGTCAAGTGGATGGCCACATCAGAACACGTCAGCTTATTTAAACACAATTTGTTTATTTACCAAACTTAAAATTACATATAAGATTCATCACTACTTAGCCATGTCCATATTTACAACAATGTCTTTTTTAATGATTTCAATAATTTTTTAAATTGTGGGAAAATTTTAACAAAAACTCATTTAAACAGAAGCAGTTAAAAAATCTTTGAAAGAACCAGAAAGCATAAATTGAATTGGTAATTTTGTATCAGTGAATGGTTTGAGCTGGATAACTGAAAATTGACCGACAAGTGTTGTATATTAATACAAACTACACTAAAACAGTTTTTCAGATTATTAGCTCAATCGTTCAATAGTTAATAATAAAAAGGTAAAATTGCATTGGTGGGTTTCACATAAAATAAAATGAAACAAAAGTGAGTTTTGATTTCGATATATTTCGGGTTGACAGGTCACTTTTGTTTTATTTTATTTTATGTGAAATCTACCTTGCAATTTTACCTAATTTTTTTATTATTAAAAAATGTTTCATCTTGAACCAACACCTATCTCCTTAAAAGTTATGTTCAATAGTTATCTCATATATTAATTAATTTTTCTCAGAATGTATTTTTCGAAATCAATCTAGAAAGTCCGGTATCTAAGCACTTCTTTGTTTTTCTAGAACAGCCATACTCAAAGTGTGTTCCGCGGAACAATAGGGTTCTGTGATACTCCTGTAGGGGTTCCGCAAGAATTTAGCAAAAAATTCAAAACACCTCTCTCTGGTCGACCGTTTTGACGCGGCGTATCACGATTCACGAGGCGCAGCCACCCCTAAGGTACCCTCTTTCCAATAAAAAAAGAATCATTAAAATCGGTTCATAAACAAAGAAGTTATGCCTGAACAAACATATCAAAAAAGGTCCAATACCAATGAAAAAAAACGGGGCCAATCGGAAACTAGACTGAACATAATGCAAAAAAAAAAATATCAAAATCGGTTCACAATTGGAGGAAATATGAGATAACATAGACACAAAAAAAAATCAGTCGAATAGAGAACCTCCTCCTTTTTTGAAGTCGGTTAAAAATCGATGATGTTGACTTATAAGTAGAAACCGGATTCCTATGGAATTGCATATTTTGTTCGCCCGCACATATGACCCAGGAGATCAATTATCTATCCGAATCATGCATCTAGGATACTGCGGGTTAAATTTTATACTGCATATTTTTGCATATTTGAGTGATATTGCATAAAATTGCATATTTGAAGAATATTGAATAAAATTACATATTTGAATGATTTTTTGCCAAATATTGCACATTTCGTCCCAAATACAGATGTATTAAAAGTAGCTTTTGGACATTGCGTGTTCGTGTGTGTGTGTTGAAGTGTGTAAATTAGTGTAGGGATCAGATTATTATAGCCGGTCAAATATTTGCATTATTTTATTAAAAACTACCCCCCGTATTTTTTCGTTCACATTTTGGAACATATTTATATTTATTTTATTCAAGTGTACCTATTATTTCTTTGAGTTTAAAGATTTTTTAATAATATTATAATTATATAACGGTAATTTTGTACAATAGTATTTTACGCACTAAAAGTAGATATTTTTTGACACTTGATTTCCATAGCTTACTTTAACATTTTATTCCTCCCATAGCACTCCTTCAAATATATATAGTAGTCATTTTGTCTTCAATTTGAATTTTTTTAGTTCATAAAAAATTTATTTTGCCATCTTTTACTGCATATTTGGATATTTCAACGTATTCTGCATATTACTTGCATATTTCAGCATTTTTAACTGGATATTTTATGGCAGATTTTGGCACTTTTTACTGCATAAAAATCCGGTCTCTACTTATAAGCCATTTCTATCCTGGTGTGAAAAATTATTTAAATATTGTTTTTTCAGATGAGGACATTCTTTTTAATGCTTTTGATTTTCCCTGCTTTAATTTATTCTCAGGATTATTGCGGAATATGTAGAGATCATACAATGTGTCTATACAAGAGGGTATGTAAAAATTTAAAGTATTCTTTAAAAATTATTAATTAATTCAAAAATAATACTAATATTATTAATTAATTTTTGATTAAAATAGATTAATCAATTGGGCCAATGCGGATCAATTCTTGCTAGAGGTGTGTCGCAAAATGATATTCCGATTATTTTGAAAGCGCACAATGATCTACGATCCCGTCTGGCTAAAGGAAAAGAAAGTCGTGGCAATCAACCAAGCGCTCAAAACATGCGCAAATTGGTTATAATCTTATTAATAAATTATTATTATTGTTTTATTGGTATTTCTTATATTATATTCATTTTCGTTTCAGAGATGGAATGGACAGTTGGCGACTATTGCTCAAAGATGGGCGGATCAATGTTATTGGGACCATGATACTTGTCGAAAAACAGGTAAGAAGGGCAGCAGGGGTAGTTTTTGAGAGGGAGAGATGGCGGGCTATAATTTTTTCCTTTACCATACAGGGTATGGTCAAGTATTGTAATCGAGCATGAAAAAAGTGTTTTTTTCCTTCCTTTTTTCAAAATATCTCAAAAACGGCTGAAACTATTTTGATTAAAAAAATTGAGCAAAACCATGCCATTTCGTTCTACAAAAAAGCCCTAATAAGTGAACATTGAAAAAATTATATTTTTTGAGATAATAATTGTTTTGTCAAAATGTCTGTTAGTCTGTGTGTTACCAAATTTTTGTGGACGAGCTAGCTCAAAAACTAGTCTGAATATCGCAACTAAATTTCACACATAGTTTTGGTTCATTGAGATTAAGAGCTGATTAGATTTTGGTGCATATCGACCCTAAATTAAGGGGGATGAAGGGGGGCTTAAAAATAAAAAATCTAGCCTATTTGAGCAAATTCAATCAAATTTTGTATACATAATCAGTGGGACCCCAGAAGTTTAAAAATGCAAAAACTAACAACCCAAAATGGGGTGGGGGGGGGGTGTATGGTCAAAAAATGAAAATATAGGCTCTTGTACCAATCTCAACAAAATTTTGTATATATAATCAGTGGGCCCCCAGGAGTCGAAAAATGGAAAAAGTAACCCCCCTCCACTACATGATTATAAATAATTTTATTAAATATTATATATAAGGGAGGGGCCAGGTGGTATAGTAAAGTCAAGTGGATGGCCACATCCGAACACGTCAGCTTATTTCGTTAAACATTTAATATTATTATTTTCTTTTGGGGATGGGTTGAACTCAATTGAGGTTTGATGCGAGAGACAGTCCAAGAAAAATGAAAAGTACAAATTCCAAATAAAATAATTTATTGGAAACATTTTTACTCTTTTAAGAAACAAACGTTTCCGAGGATCTTCAATAATATTAAATTATTTTAATGTTAATGTTAATGGCAAAATTTAACACCAAACAAGTACTGCTAATGGAGACAAGAAGCAGGTGGTGACAGATTTTCTTCAATGACTCTTTTAAACACTGAAGAAGGAGAAAGATTCTCCGAAACTTTACTTTTTAAAAGTGTGAAAATGACGTTCTAATAAATTATTTTCGGAATTTGTACTTTTCATTATTCATTGGCTGCCTCCCCAACAAATTACCAATTATTATTATTATCCTGGGAGTTAAGAATGCATCATATATTTTTCCTATGAGAAATCTTAAAGATTTGGAACAAGAATAAATAAATACTAAAAAAAAACTACCCTGGCAAAACAACAATATACTTAAAGGCCATAGAAGGACCTCTCAAAAACATAACAAACATACTTAATAATAGACAATATATTGAACATCACAAATAATAGAAATTTAGTCCAAAAATATTAATACAAATTAGATTTTTAATATAATTTAGGGAATAAAAATAATAAAACTATTTCTATTCTAGATAAATCAGTTGGACAAAATCTCTGGAAAATATATAGTTCGGCACCTTTGGGAGGGGGTGCTGATTATGTAAGAGCTGCCAATTCCTGGTGGGATGAAGTTACAATGTTCAATAAGCAGAACATTAATAGATTTCAGTAAGAAATTAATACCTAATTCAAAATAATATTTTAATATTCAAATATGTTTTTTCTTTAATCTCTAGATTTGTCCGTGCAGTTGGACATTATACTCAAATGGCCTGGGCAGACACCTACGAAATCGGATGTGGATATACTTATTTCAAAGTAGGAGAAATTAAACAAATTTTTCATTTAGAAGGAAATTTCAACTAGTGATGATGTATCAGGTTGTCACTCGATTTTCAAAACAACTAATGTTTAATTAATATAAATAAGGTTTTTATGTCAAAACGTCTTATGTAGCACAAAGAAAAATTAATGAAGCTGACCTCTGTTTGGTACAAATAAACATATAGATATATATATATACCAAATATAAATATGTATATATTTTATAGGTATATATAAAAACAGAAGGTGAAGTTTCATTCATTCATTCACACACAGCCCAAACCGCTAGATCTAGAAAAATGAAATTTGGAGTGTATATTCTTTCTACAATTTATGAATGGTGGGAAAGGGCCCAAAATGGGTTTCAGAGTTTTTCAAGATCTCTTAAACCAGAAAAGATATAACATTAAAGGAGTAAGGTGTTGTTGTTTCAAGGTGAAACATTTTTTAATAATAAGAAATTAAGTAAAATTACAAGGTAGATTTCATACATTTTATGTAAAACCTACCTTGTAGGTAGAAAAGATATAGTGTGGTTTTAGTTTGGAAAGGTGAAGCATTAAAATATGAAGAAACTTATTTGGGTATTTTGTTCTATTTGCCCCTAAAAGGGAGATATAATCATTTTAGTGTAAATTTTTGAAATTTTTAAAATCTTTTATCTCCTCAGGTTTTTAAGTTTTACCATTCAATTTTGATAGTGTTGAAATATCTCGGAAGAGTTTTTTTCATTTTTTCAAATTATTTTCATATGTTTATTTACACTAAGAAGATTACAACCTTATTGATTTCTTTTTATGCATTAACTCAGTGATTCTCAACCTGGGTCCCACAAAGGGAGGTTTGGGGTTTCCCGCGCCTAGAGGTCAATAAAAGAAAAAGAACAACAAAAATAGTAGTTAGTAGTATCACCCCTAAAAAATTTGTCATGTACAGAAAAAAAAATACTAAATTTAGAGTCTAAATATTACCTTATAGTCAAATAAAACCATTGATACTTAAGAATGCGGTGAACCTCACTATTATTGTCTCAAAGATACCATTTTTGTTGCTCTAAATTTCCTTAACTTTCTTATAATATAACGATTACGTTACATTAGTAACAAAATGAAAACATCATTTAATTTGTTTTATTATTATTTTATTATTAATTAGTCCAGGAAGGCGTCATCGAAAGGGGGTGATACTTACATTAAAAGCGGTTTCTTTAATCTTAGTATGTAGAATAAAAAATAAATAAATAAATCTCTGGCTCGACAACCCTTCATGGGTCTTGGCTTACTGAATTGGTTGCTGTCCTAATTGGAAACAGTATGTAGAATCCGAGTTTTTATGTTATAGGCCAAAAACTGAAAAAAGTGCCAAAATTTCCTGGTTTTTCGGCCTCACAAAATTGTGCCAAGGGTTTTGGAGGTCAAAAACTTGGATTCTACATACTCTCTTCAATATATACAAAATAAAAAATCTATTTCTGCATTTATTGCGACTATAAAGTACCCTGTTCCTGGACTAAATGACGTTAGAAATAATATTGCTTTTCAAATAGATGAGAATATTCTTTATGCGTATATATTGAATTTGAAAAAAAACCTGTCCGATCCGAGGGGGCATATAAGTATCCCAATGACATTACCAAAAAAATTTAATAATATTATTCATGAAAATAAAAATATTAGGTATTGTAATTTAAAATGCAAGTTTTTTGTAACCTATTTACCCAAAACCTAGCAAATTTTTAAAATGTGACAACACAGTCATCGGCGGCGGTATGTTATATTTGGAAGCTATAAAATAGCATGATGTTGATATTTTAACGAAAAATTAAATATCTCATATTTTATTGCTAGGGGGTTCCTCAGAAATAAATGCTCTAGGGTTCCTCGCTCTACAAAAAGTTGAGAAACACTGCATTAACTCATTTAGTTTAGTTCTAAAGTCACACATTTCATGTCCTTCATTATCTAGGGAAATTATAATCATCGGTTTTTCTACCGACCTTTTTTTATTTACTATATGCTCGAGGATATCACGTAACAATCTCCCGTGTGCCTTATCCTCTGAGCCCTTATTTTACTGAGATTGTTCGACAAAATGATTTTTTTTTTCTAAACCTAATTTGAGCTTCCTGATTCGAAATTTTATTTTTCGGCACAGAAAAAATTCCAAGTTTTAAATTTATAGTTGTTTTCATCTAATACTTATTGCTTTACAACAAATTGTTCTAATGTTTCAACAATAAGTGACATTGTATTTAATATAAATAATAAATTAATGCCATATCGTGTTTACTGATTAAAAACTCCTCAACAATAGAAATTTTAGGGTTACATGAAATTCTACAAATATATTTCTTGTTTCAGTTTGGAGGCAAGTATACAAAATACATCGCATGCAATTATGGACCCTCTGGTAATTCTAAAGGGGCGAGAATGTATATAACAGGAAAGCCTTGTGGAGCATGTCCAGCAAATACAAAATGCAACCATTCTACGAAATTGTGTCAATAACGTGTAGTGGTGCATCAGTAGCAACGACCACAGGATAGAAAGATTTCAACAATTTTGGATAATATTGGAAAAGGAAAGGGAAATGATTTAAGAAGAATAGACAACCTTAAAGACGGAGTAAAATTGTATTTGTAGAAAATAAATCTAATATTCATTTTTGTAATTTATTGTGAATCTTTTTAAAATATATACCTACTTTATTACTATTATTATTATTATATACGATATTAGCCAGACAAGTATGGATGCATTCTGACCGATTATATTGGGTTAGGATTCAGAAAGGAACAAAAATATTATTAATTCCCTATATCGATTTGCCACTAAACCAGAAGAAGTCAAGTATTTATGGCATTGTAGATCAAGAATAGAAGATGAAATCACAACAGTAAGACCATGAGAAAGAGTGAATCACAGATAATGTAATAGGAGGAATATCATAGATAACAAACCTATCACAACCAAAATATCAATAGATTAGATACGAGTATACTAAAATACACTATGTGAACAATAGTAATAATAATAATAAATAAATAATCCAGAGAAAAAACTATGCACTAATATATATTTATAACCACAATGAATCTGTAGATGGGCTTCTAGTAAATATGTAATAAATAAATAATATTTGCATATTATCTATATTTAAATTAATTTGAAAAAATATTTATTTATTTTTACTTCAAATTTAAGATTGTTACGTTGACTCAGGCGTAGGGTATGCAACCAAACACTCAGATGCTACAGGTTTCTAGCTATTCTTAAGAGTAAAAAGCGAACTAGACAAATTTTTCAAAATGGTCTTGGATTGAAGTTGGCCCTTTTCTTACATACAAAACCCCTTCCCTGTGTTTCGGATGTCAATTTACTGTAATAGGCCGACTATTTGTCGAAATTTTCAAGAAAAATTAGAAAGGTGAATATTTTTTCACAGGGAAGTTTCTAATTATTGAAGAGAAGTGTGAATTTATTTTAGCCTAAAACTTTTTATCGCTGCTTCTAAAATGTTTTTTTTCCTTCAAAATTTAGAAATCTTTTAAAGTTCAGATTTTGAAATTTTGCATGTAGGTTATTGTATTTAACAAATAATTTTAATGGGTGACTCGAAAGAACATTTTTTTTTTTTTGCAAAAATTAAACTTTGAAAAAATAAGCTGACGTGTTCCGATGTGACCATCCACTTGACTTTACGATACAACCCGGCCTCTAAAATTATTTATAATCGTGTAGGTGGCGGTTAGTTTTTGCATTTTTATACTTCTGGGGTCCCACTCATTATGTATACAAAATTTGGTTGAGTTTGGTAAATGGCCAAGATTTTCATTTTTTGACCCCCGCCCACATTTTAAGCGGTTGATTTTTGAATTTTTAGCCTTCTGGGGTCCCACTGATTATGTATACAAAATTTGGTTGAGTTTGCTCAAATGGCCTAGATTTTTAATTTTTAACCCTCCCTCCACCCCCCTTAATTCACCCTTAAGTCGATATGCACGAAAATCAGCTCTTAATCTCGATGAACCAAAACTGCGTGTGAAATTTGGTTTCGATATTCCCACTAGTTTTTGAGCTAGCTCGTCCACAAAATTTGGTAACACACAAACTAACAGACATTTTGACAAAACAATTATTATCTCGAAAAATATAATTTTACTTATTAGAGCTTTTTGTAGAGCGAAATGCCAAGGTTTCGCTCAATTTTTTTAATCAAAATAGTTTTAGCCGTTTTTTAGATATTTCGAAAAAAAGAAGGAAAAAACCACTTTTTTCATGCACGATTATAATACTTGTCCATACCCTGTATGGTAAAGTAAAAATTATTAGTCTTTTGATTTTGATTTTTTTCAGAATGTGTAATTTATTAACTACAGAAATAGTAAGTATATTACACAAATTTTGAGAACACTAAAATGGTATTTTCGTTTTTAAATAAGCCAGCCAAGTGGGATTCGGATACCTAGGGTTCCGAACTTTATAACTCCCAAAATACATGAGACAAAATCGTTCTTATTTGTATGTGATAAGGAGAAATGAGTGAATTTGTGGATTTTTTTTCTTTCATAAAAAAAGCAAAATATATATATATATATACCTATATATTAGAATATGACCAAATCGACTTGTTCCCAAGGTCATGCTGAAAAAAGAGGTTATCAAAGAAGCGCTAAATGGTACAAATATCATCTAAAAACGACCACTTTGGAGCTCCCTCTAAATCGAAAGAAATTTTAAAAATTACACCCTAAATCTCCTTACATTAATCGAGGATACCTCACACTCTATGATAAAAAATGTTATTTTTTATTTTTGACCTCACTTAAAATTCAACAACCCCCAATAAAATTTTAATGTGATTTTTTTATATGTGGGAAAACGAATACATATAACTTGTAAATTTCAAGTTTGTATTTTATTTATTTTACGAGCTGCAATGCTCTGATCGACATACAGACTTTGTAGCGACACTAATAGGGCCCCGTTTTACTATTTAAACGGAACCATTAAAAGTAACAAGTAATAGAACATAAGGATAATTATCGCTTTTAATTTGAACTAAAGTAAATTAATGATTTGAGCTTATCAGGTCAGTCATTGAATGACAAATTGTCGAATGAAAAAATTTATGAGAATTTTACAAAGAGATTATGAACTAGGAAAACCTTCATAAAAAAAAGAATATGATTGTATATGTCTAGATATTTACCAAGTATATAAGAAAGGAGAATGAAAAGAACTGATTAGTTAATACGAAGTATTTCTAGTGAAAAGTTCACCTTCTTCCAGAAGTTCAAGATGAGTTATATATATGTATATAAAATAAATAAGTTATAAAGCTATTTCTTATTCTTGTGCGTAATATAACACTTTCGTATACTATAATTCCTCGATAGGCTTGCCTACGCGTAAATCGCCAGGTGACCCAAGTGTTGAATTGATCCAAAATATTCAATTTTTTAATTTGAATACAAACGAAAATCTAAACCCTATAGATTACAATACAATACAATGCAATGTCTATCAGAGAATTTTCTAGCTTGTAAGCTAAATAAGATATAAACTTGAAATTTATAAGTTATATATGTATTTATTTTTGCAAAAATCAAAAATTGAATTAAAATTTTAATCGGATAATTAATTTGGGGAAGGTTGAATTTTCGTAAGGTCAAAATTAAAAAAAAAAAAGTATTATGTGATTTTTCTACTTTAAATGGATATCTCACCCCTCATGATAAAAAAGTATTTTTTTACTGTCGACATTACAACAAATTTGACCTTCCCGAAATAATCATCAGAATAAAATTTAAATACATAGATAATTAAGAATGGAAGATCGTAGTCAGTTTATTCTTCAAACAAAATGCTTATAACTTCTTTATTATTATTAGTTATAGGCTTGGACGATGATGTAAACAATAGCTTTATAAGAATTGACCATAATACTTGATAACTTTTAAGGAGTTAGGTGTTGGTTCTAGTTGAAACATTTTAATATAATAATAATACTTGAGCAAGAACCTACCTCGCATCTTGATCAAGTTTTATTATTGTAACTAGCTGCAAGGCCCGTCTTCGGCGGTCCTCTTGCTAGCCAGGGGACGCACCACACCCCTCGCCTCACTCCCCCCGTTTACCCCCCCTCCCCAACCCCCCCCCACCCCACTCCCCCCCCCCACCCTACCCCCCGTTACCCTTCCAACCCGGCAGGGACCCACAAATTTATGAATCAAAAATTGGGTTGATTTTGGTCCAAAACCAACAATTTTCATTTTTTGATCCCCCATTTTGGGTGGTTAGTACATATCTAGCTCTAGAGGCCCACACATTATGTATACAAAATTTGGTGGAATTTGCTCAAAGAACTGAAATTTACATTTTCACCCCCTCCTTTTTGGGTGGTTTTTGGGGAGAATTTTTTAAACAAAAGTTGTTAGAAATAACATCCCCTACAACGTTGCTTATTAAAAAATTTGCCGTAGGGTTAATAGTTTAGGAGTTATTTGATCATTTCTATTCGTGCGCCCACCGACCCCTTTTGGGGTCAAAATATCAAAATGTTATATAGCTAAAGCATACGATTAGAAGACCTCTGATCCAAATATGAAATTTCGCAATAATCCCTTCAGCCAGTGAATCGTGAGCAACTTTTCGGAAACCACGGAAACATACAGACAAGAATTTTGTTGAGGGTGTTTTCGTTCATAACTTTCCTTGAAACGTGTGCAACCACAATTTGGCGTGATTTGGAGCAATGCACAGACAAAACCTTAATTTTATATATATAGATACTTGACTTCGAATTGTTTGAATTTGATATCTATATATATAAAATTAAGGTTTATCTGTACATTGCTCCAAATCAGGCCAAATTTTGTTTGCACAGGTTAAAAAACTCACCCAAAAAACAACTCAAAAAATGTGGGAGGGTGAAAAAAATGTAAATTCATGCCCTTGGAGCAAACTCAACCAAATTTTGTATACATAATCTGTAGGTCAGTAGAAGGCTAGAAATGTAAAAACTAACCACCCAAAATGAGGGGGAGGGTCAGTTAGTATTAAATAAATTGAAGATCCAGAGTGATAGTTTTTACAATACAAGGCCTGTACACTTTTCGAAAATTTCAGTGATTTGGAAATTATTTTAAATCGATTTTTTTTTTTTTGATCTTGTTAATTTTACAACGGCAAGTTCTAATGCTAGTAAGCCCAATATGTACGATATTTCTCGTATTTTAGCCCATTTGTGTAAAAATAAAACATTATGGTACCTGGGACCGTTCGTACTGGTGTATCATCAGTACGTTAGAAGTATAATTTCACAAATAGTAATCTAGCTTGAAATTTTTTTTTAATTCATTTCATAAATTTTATTTTTCAGATGAGGTCATTCATTTTAATGGTTATGATTTTTCCGGCTTTGATTTATTCTCAAGATTATTGCCAGATATGTAGCGATCACACAATGTGTGTATACCCGCAGGTATGTATAAATTTAAATTCATCTTTTAAAATTACTACAAATACATTTTTTTTTTTTGGTAAATAGGTTAATTCATCGGGTCGATGCGGAGAGATTTTTGCTGGAGGCGTATCTCCTGATGATATTGCAGTTATTGTGAATATCCATAACGATCTGCGATCTCGACTAGCTCAAGGAAATGAAGAACGGGGTGATCAACCAAGTGCTCAAAACATGCGCAAATTGGTTAGTTGTATTAAATTGTTATTATTTTACTCGTTTTTCTGACCTATTTAATTTTGCTTTAGAATTGGAATGATGAGTTGGCGACTATTGCTCAAAGATGGACGGATCAATGTATATTTGAACATGATAAATGTCGAAATACAGATAAGCAGGAGAGGCGGGAGTTTTTTCAGTGATGAAGAGGGTAGAGTATAATTTTCCGGTAGAACAATTTTTATTATTATTAATTTGTTTGAGATTACGGGCGCATCAAGAACTCAGACATTGCATTTTCTTTTATGAGAAATAGAAATACAAAATAGTAACAACAATGAATAAATACTAGAAAAATACTACCCTGATAAACAACAACAATATAGAGGCCGTAGAAGGATCTTTCAGAAATATAACTGCTTTAAACTAATATCTAATAATAATCTGGGGCATAGGATTGGGGGCAGGACTTTCAAGATATACGCTTATGTATTTAGGCTTATATATCATCTGATAAAAATTGATGTACTGATTATACCATATTTGTAACTGCTAGAGATTGTATTTTTGTGATTAAATTTATTGAAATTTTGTTTAAATCACACATAATTAATTATAACTAAGATCATAGCGTTTAGACGTTTCAATCGCAGAATAAGTCGATCGAAACGTGGATGTACTTAGGAGTATATCTACCATATATGGGATAACATAAAACAGATCCCTATTAGTCCCTATTATGTCTATCTGTCTGTCTATTTATTCGGCTGTGAGATAATTGTAGCTCATAATCTATTTTTTTTAAATGATATTTTTTGAATGAAAATGAATTCAAAATTTACAAATAATATGAATGTTTTCTACGAAATTAAAAATCGTATTAAAATTTGAATCCGATCGTTATTTTGAGTCGTATCAAATTTTGAGATATTGAGCTTTTGATTTTTACTTTACCATACAGGGTATGGTCAAGTATTGTAATCGTAACTCAACCAATTTTTGTATACATAATCAGTGGGCCCCCAGAAGTCTAAAAATTAAAAAACTAACCCCCCCCCCTACATGATTATAAATAATTTTATTAAATATTAAATACAAGAGAGGGGCCAGGGTGTATGGTAAAGTCAAGTGGATGGCCACATCAGAACTTGTCAGTTTATTTATAAATAAATAATAAAAAAAAAATTCAAAGTTTAGACCAACAAATATAGACTGATTTATTTATAATTATAAATAAATATAAAGAATCTATATTTTTGAAGGTGTAAAGAAGGAAAACTATTAAGAAGTGTAAGAAGTTGAAATTTTATTCAAAAAAAAAAAAAAAAAAAAAAAAAATGATTAAATAAAATAGAATTTCAAGTAATTTAGAATTTTGTGAATAATAATAGCAAAAAATAATAATACAATTTCTATTCTAGATAAATCAGTTGGACAAAATCTCTGGGAAATATTTATGGAGGGACCTCTTGATGGGGGTCCTGATTTTGTAGCAGCTGCCAATTACTGGTGGGATGAAGTAGCAAAGTTCGATAAGAGTGGTATTGATAAATATGAGTAAGAAATTAGTTAATAATAAATATTTAAAAAAATATAAAAATATTTTAATTTTTCAAATATATTTTTTCAATTTCTAGATTTAATCCTGATACCGGACATTATACCGAAATGGCCTGGGCAGAAACTTATGAAATTGGATGCGGATATACTTATTTCAAAGTAGGAGACAAACGAAATGAAATTTTAACTGTTGAATATGGATCAGATTTTTGGCCAATAAACAAAAGTTTTCAATATTTTAATTAGATCATCTTCAGAGCTACAAGTTTGGTGAATAAGACCAAGGCCTCATACAGGTGTTTTGTGTAAAGTTTGAATACCTATATAATGCTTTCGCAAAAAATAATAATAATAAAGGTTTATCAAACAATTATAAGATGCGACTGTGGGTCAGTGGTCAGAGTGTCGGGCCGCTGTCCTGAAGTATGCTGGTTCGAGACTGAGTCTCGGCAGATATTTGCAGCCGCCTCCTCTTGGAAAGCAATAGTAAACTACCGAGAGTATAATTGTCTAGTCAACCTCTCCAAACTAGCCGTTCGGAACCGGCGTTAAAAAGTAGGTCCCGTATATCTGTGTAAAAACAGCTAAACACACTCAGCACAGATATATGTGGAGAGGTGCCGAAACGTCAGGGAAATATGGCACTTAAAAAAAACTATTGGCAGAAATAAGCAACTACTTGGGACGCTGTCTAACAGTGAACAACAACATATCCCCCGTAAGAATATGTTTGTTATTCATCAAAAGTAGTTATAGATAGATTTCATCCCAATTAACTGAAGATTGCCAAATAAATTCAGGCCAAAATGTTTTATTCAGGAAGTTTTATTGAACCCAGCGCATTAAACTTTGGTTGATACCTCCTCCTTCATCTAATACAGTTTCATCACAGCCACGAACTATAACAACAGATAGATTTCATCAACCAAACTTGAACTAACCACTTGAATTAACCCTAAACCAGCTCTTAAGGTAAATTATATTTCACCAATGATACTTTTACCTAGATTGCATTCATTCTTTAATGATTGATTAAAGATGTTGTTTAATGTCCGAAAACCTGATACCTATATCTTCAACAGAGAAAATTTTTACATTGGATCAAAGAAAAAGTATTAATATTTTTCACATTTCAGACCGGAAACACGTACACAAAAATAATAGGGTGTGATTATTCACCTTCTGGAAATTTTATAGGAGAGAAAATTTATATAATAGGACCGCCATGTGCGAGCTGTCCTGAAAATACACAATGCAACCAAGACACGAAATTGTGTGAATAACAGGGAATGGTATTTATAAAACAATGACCATAGGATAATAAAAAAGATTTAAATCATTTTGTTAAATATTGGACTAATTAAGTAAAACTATATTGAAGGATTGATGAATTAAAAGTGGAATAAAAGTATTTTTTAATGAAAATTGATAAAATATTATTTTTTAACTTAATAAACGCCATTTTGAAAAATGTACCTTTTTTTAAATATTACAATTTCTATTCCATTTCAGCTTAAGATATGTTGCTCCTAAGAAGCAAGGATATGCCAATCTCAATGACCTCGTAATGGACAAAATAATTAAAAAAAAAAAAAAAACTTATAAGAAGCTGAAATTAGCTGTGTCTTAAAAATGAATGATTTCATGATGGCACAAAATTTAATAATCAAAAGTCTCTAAAATAATAATAAATTTAAAATTTTGTCATTTGTTGAGAGACCAGTTTACTATAACAACAAAATAAATTTACCTACATCCAATCGAGTATTTGAACCCATGAGAAATATAATATATATTATAGAATAGAATATTTCTAATTAAAAATACTGATGAAAAAGGACACAATTCGAAACTATAGTCTCTAACAAATAAATTATATAATTATTCATAGTTTTATTTGTTATATATAATATATATCACATAATATGTATGTGTTTATTTGAATCAAGCAGAGGACAATCTCATTGATTTCTCTTTTTAAATCAACTACTCTCGACAAAACAAAATCTTTTCAATAAGTTTAAAAATGTTAGGTATTTAAGCGTGTAGATAGTGGTTAGATAAAGTAATTTTAAAGATTCTTAAATTGAATAGTATTTAATTAATGATATAAGAAAAGTCCCTTGTGCGTGTAGAGAAAGACACCCACTGGGGTACAATTTATTTTTTGTAAATTTGACCCGATGGTCTTTCTAGCGTGCATTTTTCAATTTTCTTCTTTTCGATCCAAATAGCCTGAAATTTGCTCGAACTTTATCTCTTTTTGCATAGTCAATCATCTTCTCCTAGGGTAATTGAGACATTTCATTCCATCTCTATTCCCTGAGCATGACCTTAAATTTAACAGTTTAACGTATTTAGTTTGCCTTCGGCGGACTCCCAAGACACTAAATAACTTTCTGAGAGAACTCAAAGTAATTACTAATTATTATTCTTCTCCTATCTCATATTTGTATTTATAAATTACATACTACTACTATACATTAGGGTCGTCCTTATTTTGGGGGACAAATTTTAGCCTGTTCAGCTTTTGCGGTGAACACAGGCTTGTTGATTCGTAGTCAATTACTCGAACTATTGGGCCGATTAATAGGGTAGATTGGGATGAGACGCCGTATTGTACAAGATGCCCTATCACGTGGTTCACCAACGCCCATGAGGTAAAACAGCTAACCAGTAAGTTGGAATGAAGGGGCGTTTTTTTGTCATCCTTATTGCTCTATTCATATAAGCCGTAGTTTTAATAGAAGAGAAATAACTCGGTTAGTTTTAGTGAGTTTGAAGTATGGGCTTTCTATTAGTCTCGTAATGACCCCTGTCTGCCACTACTGCGCGTTGCTAGGCGGGCAGGCGTCTTGTCCAATGCTTTGGGGGAAGACAACGAACATTTTTTTGGGGGTAAGATGCCTTAGTTTTCGCGTTGTTTTAAGATGTTGGTTTGTATTACTATACATTTAAAATTAATTTTTGATAACTATTCCGATGGTTTCACTTGGTTCACACACAGAAATGGCGCGGACATACATAAGAAAGTCTAATCGAGGATCATGGAACGAAAATGACATCCAAAAAGTTTTCAAAAGCGGAAATATTATTTAAAAAAATAAAAGAACATTAAAAAAAAAATTAATGTCATTACAATTTAATAAACTGGCATTGATGGATTCCCCATAACGCATCTTACCCCAAAGGTATAGGTCATCTTACCCCAAGATTGCTGTAAGATGCCGAAATGCAAACGTTTACAAATTATTATTTATTTTTTTAAGGTAAAAAATTCGAAACTTCTTTTTTTATTAATCACAAAAGTATATATGTTGTTGATAAAATGGTTGGTTAAAAATAAAACCAATGTGCTATTTTATATAAAATAAAATAAAGTTAAAAACTAGGGCGTCTTCCCCCAGCCTACTATAATTAGTTGGTTAAAAAAAAATAATAATTAATAAATGGAAATTTAAAAAAAATATAGATTTTTATTGACTCACTCACCTGTGAATAATTACTTAAAAAAAAACTATCAAATTAAATCTACTCGAAGATGAGATTACCTGACAGTTCGATTTGTCGACCCAAAAACCCACTACTCCTAGATTTTCATTGAAATCTTAAAGGCCGTTTTCGAGAAACCGACTATTATTATTAATATACCTCGTATATAAGAATTGTTCATTTATAATAGTATACTAGTAAGATAAGATAGAAGAATAAATATCCATGCATTTCACTAAATTGACCTTGATTGGCTAGAGTGAAACAATATTGAATCGCTCTCTATTACTTTTAAGATTTTATTACATTCTTTAGGGAAAAATTCTATGGACTCGTACAAGATAATATTTCTCAAATACTTGAAGAATTATTTCTATTTTTATTAACCCATTTTTAGTAATGAAATTTTTTATACACTTCAAGCGATATATTATATTAGTGGATCACGAGCGAGACAGTTTATTTTTTCCTATATAGCGTGATTAGAAGATTAATTAAAGAATACCGCAGTCCTTGATTTATTTATACAAGTGAATTTAAATAATTATAATAGTGTAGATTTTTTTTTAAAGAAATCGTAAAATATATACTAAAAAATAATATTTAATTAACATATTAGATTAGTATCTATATAATTAAAATAATCAGACATGAAAATAAAGTAAGAAATCAAAATATTATAAAATTGAGGGAATAAGTAAACTTCTTCAAGACAGGGTATGTTGACTCGTTGAGAGCAAACGTTTTTGGATTTGAGATATTTTTAACACCATTTTACCTATTATAATTTTTAATAAAAAAAATGAAACCGACTTCAAAAAAATTAAATGCAATAAATAAAATAATAATAACTTAAAAATAAAATACACTAAAAGGTATAAAATAATTATCTTATTTAGTTACAATAAACGACGAAATATTAACATGAAATTACTTTTTGAAGTCGGTTGCCAAACATATACATTTTATGAATCGCACTCGACGGATGTTACTTAGTACGTTTGCCTTATATAGTTTGTTTGGCACCGACTTCAAAAAGAAATTTCATGTTAATATTTGGTCGTTTAATTGTAACTAAATAAGATAATATTTTTATTAGTTGAATAAAAGATTTCACTGTCGATGGTAACAGAATTGTTTTTATTTTAGGTTAAAAAATAAAATAAAATGAGAGAGTCTTCTGTTTTTTAAATAAAATAATTTTTAATTATTTCTAGAGACTATAGTTTCGAAGGCATTGCCTTCATCATCAGTCTATCACAAATATTTCAAATTAGTTACAAATTAAGATTTATACATAGAAAATTTTGAAAAATATATAATGTCTTTTTCTTCATGTTTCTTCTTGGGAGATTAGAATATAACTGGCTCAATATCTGGGTTGCTCTTTTGTTTAGGCATTTTCTAATTTTAAACTACGCTTAAAATACGCAACAGCGAACAAAAATATTTGGTTCAACAAAACTTGTCTTTCTGAAAATATAACTCCAAAATATGTACAGGTCAAGACAAAAAATCGTTCAGCAATCGCCTCAAAAGTCGTTCAGGATAGCCGGAAAAAATGGGTAAGTCTAGAAATTAATAAACATTACTCATTAAGGGACACATTCAAATATTATCTATATGAAATCCACACTAGGTTGACAGAAATCCTTCATGCATGCCAATTTGATATTAAAGATTGTGAAATAAGAGATAGGGTTGAATTTTTAATGGTTAAAAAACAAGCCAAATTAGACAATAAAATTAAGAATCTTAAAACAAATCAAAAAATTAAAAAACCAGAAAAACATATAGAAGCAAAAACAAGTAAATTCAATGATAGAGTAAAAAACTTCTCTAAAGAAAAATTTGATAAAATAGAAATAGAATTATTAGAAAAAGGTTTGAAACACTCAGTGGAAACCCCAATTAATAGAAACATTATTGAAGACATCGTAGTCAACCTTGAAACAGAGCTATCTAAAAATAAAGAAAGCAACATAAATAAAACTATTTGCGGGAAATTATTAGAGAAGGAAATTCGACACATTAAAAATAATAAAAATAAAAACAAAATTAATAATGAACCCCAAATCGTAAAATCACTCAAAGCGAAAATAAAAGAAAATAAATTGACTATAGTTAAAAGCGACAAAGGAAATTCAGTTGTAATTTTAGATCAAAAAACATACATGGAAAAAACCGAACAATTCATAAAAGCACATAAATTCGTAGAAATTAAAAACCCGGTCAATAAATTCAGTAAAATCGTTAAAGAAAAAATAAAAAGTTCAGAATTACTTTCAAAAAAAGAAAAATACATTCTAACAGAACGAAATCCATTATGCCCAAGGTTATATGGACTTCCCAAAATACACAAGTCAGAGGAATTAGAAAAAATTCCCATCAGACCCGTCGTTAGTTATATAAACTCATCAATAACAGAAACTTGCAAAAAAACTAAACAGCATTTTTCGAGAAAGAACAAAATTCAAAGCTGAACATTCTATTAAAAACTCAATCGAACTTATAGACAAAATTAAAGATATTAAAATTCCTAATAATGCGAAGCTTCTATCCTTAGATATCACGAGCCTTTTCACTAATATACCGCCAAACGAAACAAAACAGTTAGTAGACAAAATTATTTTCAGGTCAGTTGGCCTAAACAACCTGGAAAAAATGGATCTAAGCAGTCTGGTCCACACATGTATCAACCACAATTTCTTTCAATTTGGGACAAAATTTTATGAACAAAGGGAGGGATTATCAATAGGATCTCCATTGTCCCCGTTATTAGCAGAAATATTCTTAAATGATTTTGAAAATAAATTCCTTGACAATGAAAAATATTCAAAAAACATTATATACTATTATCGATACGTAGATGATATAATTTTACTATGGGGGGGAACAAATAGACAATTAGACACATTTATAGAATATATAAATAATCTTCATGAGAAAATTAAATTCACAGTAGAGAAAGAAAAAGAGAAAATACTAAATTTTTTTAGATTTAAAAATAAACATCTCCGGAAATAAGCACACCTTTGAAATTTATAGAAAACCCACAGCTACTGACATTGTAATACATAAAAATTCTTGTAGACCAATGTCACATAAACACGCAACCTTCCATTCAATGATACATAGACTAATAAATATACCTTTATCAGAAAAAGCATATTCACAGGAATTAGAGACAATTAAAGAAATCGCGGTAAATAATGGGTACGAAGCAAGCCTTATAGACCAAATGTTAAATAAAAAAATTGAAAAATTAACCCTGGAATCAGTATATTCACAAAAGAATGAAAAAGAAAAAGAAAATCCTAGAATAGTTCTTCCATATTATGGACAAATTTCGGAAAAATTAAAACAAAAAATGAAAAAATTAGGGTTCAAAACAGTATTCAAAACTCCAATTA
This sequence comes from Forficula auricularia, assembly GCA_024734495.1. Taxonomy (NCBI): domain Eukaryota; kingdom Metazoa; phylum Arthropoda; class Insecta; order Dermaptera; family Forficulidae; genus Forficula; species Forficula auricularia. The sequence goes on along the minus strand of JALMQS010000030.1, from coordinate 15,962,057 downwards.
CTCTAGGAAAAGATTTAGGTTCAAATAAAAAAGACAAATTACCAAATATAGAAAAAGAAGGGGTTTATAGTTTGAAATGCAAAGATTGCGAAGCAATATATGTGGGAAAAACCGAGAGAAATCTGAAAATTCGACTAAATGAACACATAAGAGATTATAAAAATAAAAAGTACGAAAATTCTTTTGCAGAACATTTAAATTCAAACAATCACTCCTTCCCAGAAGGTATTAGATTAATAAAAGGAGAAAAGAACCCGAAATTGATTAGCGCAATCGAATCTTTAGAAATTTTGAAGTCATTCAATAGAAATTCAGAACTCTGTTTAAACAATCAAATTGAACTATCCAATAGTAATCTACTTAAGATGTTTGCTAACAAAAGATAAAAAGGAAAAAAAAGGAAAAAATTCCTCCTTTCTAAGAAGAAAGGAGAAAGGGAAACATATTGTTATATTTGAATGTGAGCCCAGATAGAGTGTCTTTATTAGTTCCTAGCCCTCCAGCAGTGACGAAAGAACACCAAGTTTTCAATATCCATATGATATTGACTCCATGAAAAACATTTATAATTGAAGAAAGACTGATGATGAAGACCAAGTCTTCGAAACTATAGTCTCAAACAAATAAATAATATATATACAGATATATCATCTTGAGATATATGTGTATATGTTTATTTGCATCAAGCAGAGGACAACCTCTTTGTTTCTCTTTGTGAATCAACAACTCTGCTACTCTCGGCAAAACAAAAACTTTTCAATTAAACAAAAACTTTTCAATTTTCTAATGAGTTTTACCTGAATGAATGGAATGTTTTTAAAAAAGGGTCATTGATAATTTCTAGTTTTTCATTTAAAGATTCAATTGGGCTTTTTTCCAAGGATTTTAAAATTTCAATGGATTCTTTTAAAGAAAGAATTAAGGGGTCATTGACTTCTTTGATCAATTTAATTTTGGATTGATCTGGAAAACTATGATTGTGAGCATTTAAATGCTCTGCAAATGCATAATTTTCATATTTTAATTTGTAGGCTCTCTTGTGTTCATTGATCCTAATGGATAAATTTCTTTCCGTTTTTCCTATATAAGTTGCATTGCAATCTTGGCATGTCAATTTATATACACCGGATTTTTCATTTTTCGGAATTTTATCTTTAATTTGACTTAATTCACTTCCTAATGTATATGGTGATCTAAAGATTGTCGCGTACCCTAAAGATTTTAATTTATGCTTTATTTTTTCGGACATCTTACCATAATATGGTAATATTAGTTTTGGCAGATCGTTAATTTGGGAATTTTGTGAATAGATTAAATTTAAATTTGATTTTTGAATTTTACCTTTTAATATTTGATCTATTAAATTGCTTTCATAACCATTATTTATAGCTATTTCTTTGATTATCTCTAGTTCTGTTAAAAAATGCTCTTTCTTTAATGGGATACTATTTAAACGGTGGATCATTGAATGGAATGCTGCCAATTTATGTGACATTGGTCGACAAGCCATGTTGTGAATTACGGTATCTGTAGATGTATCTTTCCTATAAATTTCGAATGTGTGTTTATTTTTTTCAATTTTAATTTTAAGGTCTAAATAATTTAATGTTTTTTCTTTTTCTTTTTCTACGGTAAATTTGATTTTTTCATGTAATGAATTTATATGTTTTATGAATTTATTGAGAATTCTTTCAGTCCCTGTCCATAAGACAATCACATCGTCAACATATCTATAATAATATTTGATATATTGAGAGAATTCGCACTTTATATTTAAAAATTGTTTTTCGAAATGTTTTAGAAAAATTTCTGAAAATAATGGTGACAGAGGGTTTCCGATTGCTAAGCCATTTTTTTGTTCATAAAATTTATCGTTGTATTGGAAAAAATTGTGATTTAGACATAACTCCATCAAATCACTTAGGTCTGTTTTTTCTTTTATGTTCAAATTTGGACATGTATAAATTATCTGGTCAACTAGGTCTTTTGTTTCTGAAGGGGGAACGTTTGTAAATAAACTTATGATATCTAAAGAGATTAATTTTGCGTTATTGGGGATATCTATGTTTTTAATTTTATTTATTAAGTCTAATGAATTTAAAATTGAGTGATCTGGTTGAAAATTAGTTTTTTCTTTGAAGATTTTATTTAGACTTTTGGCTAATTTTGTTACACACGCTCCTGAGTAGCTTACTACAGGTCTAATTGGTATTTCGTCTAGTTTTTCCGATTTATGAATTTTCGGAAGGGAATACAATCTAGGACACTTTGGGTTCTTTTCTATTAATGACATTTTGGTTTTTTCGTTTAAAATTTTGGAATTTTTAATTTTGTCCCTAACTAATTTGTTATATTTATTTACTGGGTTTTTAATTTGATTGAAATTTTGTGTTTTCAAGAAGGTTTCGGTTTTCTCTTTATAAATTTTTTGATCTAGTATAACTATTGAATTTCCTTTGTCACTTTTTACTACTGTTAAATTGTTTTCCTTAATTTTTGATTTTAGTGATTTTATTGTTTTATTTTCCGAATAATTGATTTTGTTCCTATTTTTTTCTATTTCTTGTCCTAGGATTTTAGCACAAATTGTTTTGTTAGTGTCATTTTCCCTATTTTTTATTAACGATGCTGCCATATTAATAGCGATGTCCTCTATTTCGTTTTGTCTAATTGGTTTTTCTACGCAATGTTTTAGACCTTTATTCAGGACGTTCTTTTCGGTTTCTGTGAAAACGGTGTTTGAATAGTTTTTTATTCTATCGTTGAATTGGAATTTTGGGTTAGTAGGATTATTTTTGAAATTTTTTTCTTTTTGTTGATTCCTATGTTTTTCTAAATTTTGTAACTTTTTATTAATTTTGTCGGTTTTTATTTTCATTATACTATCTATCCTATCTCTTACTTGAGAGTCTACTGTATCAAATTCACAAGGGTGTAATAAATTTATAAGCCGAGTGTGGGTATTGTATAAATACAGTTTGAGTGTATCCCTGATATTGTACCATTTATTTAATTCTAATCTTACCCAATTTTTTGTTGATTTCTCGATGATTTTTGAAGCGAGCGTTGATTTGGTTTTAATCTTGATCTGGACGTATCTTGGAGTCAAATTTTTGGAGAGGCAGGTTTTGTTGAAGAAGATATTTTTGTTGGCAGTCGAATACTTGAGGCGGAGTTTGTAATAGTTGTTTAGAGCTTGTTGTAACGATTCAGTTTGTAGTTCCAAAATGGTATCCTTGTTTAGTACGTAAAATTTACTATTGATATTTGCTTCCATGTTGAATTATCTGTGGTGTTTTTGACAATGGATTGACGATCCTGTTTTTTATTAGTTGAATAAAAGATTTCACTGTCGATGGTAACAGAATTGTTTTTATTTTAGGTTAAAAATAAAATAAAATGAGAGAGTCTTCTGTTTTTTAAATAAAATAATTTTTAATTATTTCTAGAGACTATAGTTTCGAAGGCATTGCCTTCATCATCAGTCTATCACAAATATTTCAAATTAGTTACAAATTAAGATTTATACATAGAAAATTTTTGAAAAATATATAATGTCTTTTTCTTCATGTTTCTTCTTGGGAGATTAGAATATAACTGGCTCAATATCTGGGTTGCTCTTTTGTTTAGGCATTTTCTAATGAGTTTTACCTGAATGAATGGAATGTTTTTAAAAAAAGAAATAATTAAAAATTATTTTATTTAAAAAACAGAAGACTCTCTCATTTTATTTTATTTTTAACCTAAGATAATATTTTATACCTTTTAGTGTATTTTATTTGATTTTTAAGTTATTATTATTTTATTGGTTGTATTTAATTTTTTTGAAGTCGTTTTTTTTTATTAAAAATTATTATTATTTTTCTCTTTTTAGTGATGTTATTAATAGTGACTTAATATAATACTTTGCATGCATCTCATAAGAGAAAGAGACGGGCAAATTAATCAGAAAATGATAATAAAATTCAATTAATAAATATAGAATTTCTCTTGAAACGTTTGCGGGTTTTAAATGAACGTTTGAAGATTGTTTTTTTTTTATAAAAGATTTTATTTATTATAATTTCGATTATTTGGTCATAAGAACTGGAGATTTGCGTTATTTCCTCATTGATCATATCATCAGAGCTTGATTAAATTAATATGGGACCACCCTAAGGTACCCTCTTTCCAATAAAAAAAGAATCATTAAAATCGGTTCATAAACAAAGAAGTAATGCCTGAACAAACATGAAAAAAGGTCCAATACCAATGAAAAAAAACGGGACCAATAGGAAGCTAGACTGAACCCAATGCAAAAAAAATCATCAAAATCGGTTCCTAATTGGCGGAGATATGTGGTAACATAGGACAAAAAAATCAGATGAATAGAGAACCTCCTCCTTATTTGAAGTCGGTTAAAAATAAGCTTATGCAGTTTTCTTGTAATGCTATTTATTTTCACCCAAAGTAATAGCGTTTAGTTCAATAATGATTTTACTAAAATATTGATTAGGCTGCAAAGCTAAGGGGTAGCTTATTTCGGATTAAAAAAAATAAATGAATTAAAAATATTAAAACACCAAATGAGAGAGAGAGCTTACATAGATGAAACGAAACCTCTATAGAACAAAATAAATAGTTGTTTCGTGACTCTAGAAACACAAAGGATGGCTGAAATTTGGCATGAAGGTGTAATTTTTCTAGACAAACCTTTATTCCAATTTAAATCTTCCACATACTAATTCAATTTTATTCCTATTTTCTGCATTTTTAATTTCTCTTGAAGTTCAGACGAAAATCCCGATATGGTTGACATCTATTCAAGATATATTGAAATAATAAAGTAGTGCGAATTCAATGCATATTGAAGGAAAAAGTGCAACTTTTCAAGAATCGGTAATCTGATTGCAGTTTTGGTGAAGAACACATCTTTTCGATAATGAATTAAAGAATAATAATAAAAGTGCAATTTTTTGAAAAAACACATAATTTCCTGTCATGGAAAATGCTGAATATCTATAAATCTAAGAGTTTTATCAAAAAAAGTGGTCCAAGTAAACGTTCAATTCAACAAAATCTCCTAGAGAATGAGACGGAAATCGGGTTTCTAGGATGAGTGGTTTTCATTTTATGAAACTGCGATTTATTGCAAAAAATTGCAGTTTTTCAAAACTTCATCTTCATTGCAGCACGGGTTACCATTATCCAATTAAGATAAAACTTTGTTTTAATTCTACCAAATTTAATCTAATTTAAAAATGTATAGAGTCGTCTTTGTCGAAAACGTGCTCCTTCATGGTCAAAATGGGAAAAAATCGAAAAAAGTGCGAGTTTTTGGGATTTGCGGAAACAGAAAAAATACGCCAATTTTCAACTAGCGCTTGAGCCCGAACGGTTGGTCGGAGAAAAAACCTAAATGATGAAATTTGTATGAAATTTTATGATCTTTAATTTTGAATAGGAGGGTTATTTACGAAAAGTTTTCGAGTTAAAAGCAAAAAACTGCCAAAAAATGAGATTTTTCCTTTTTTGCATTTTTGACAATATTCCGTCACGAAATTTTGTTGCAAACCTCTGATTTCAATTCAGCACACCCAAAAACACAAATGGTCGAAGAAATTATAATTACCCAAAACTTTCTGGGTAAAAACACAATTTAAATGGACTATTTGTTTGAATAAAAAAAAAATTCTACCTAATATTTTGCTTTGTGGATTGACCCCCCCCATGGAAACTTTCAGGCTACGCCACTGGGCAGGGAGCTGTAGTTCAGCATCAGCTTTAACCCCCTTAAGCATTAGTGATTAGTGAAGATGACGTTTCTATTCTGCGATATAAGGTGGACTATTGGAATTCAGTGAGACTGATGAATCCAATACTCTGAATTTCTGGTAGTTATAGAGTATTAAAAATGGACTCTATCAGACTGTCAGAAACTAAAAATTGATCAGCAATTTTAATTACTGATTCAAACTAATTACTAATGTGTGTTAATCTAATATTTGGGCTGTTAGAAAGCAGAGAGACTGGCTAAGCCAATGAGCTAGATGCCCAATTGGTAGTTAGAGTTAGACACTACCAGACTGTCAGAAAATAAAAATTGATAATCAATTCATTGATTTATTACTGATTCAATCTAATTACGAATGGGTGTTAACCTAATCTTTGATTGTCCCATTTTAATTTGTATCTTTTTAAATGGAATTAGATTGAAAAATGATCATATAAAATTGAAATTGGTAGGTAGATTGATTGGTGCCTATTCATTTTCAGCGTTTAAAAATTACAGGAAATTACACTGGATATGATGACGTAACTGGTCGGCGGTGGTGTCGAAAAGCATAGCACAGGTTGTTGCTGTTGTTGTTCAATATATTCTCGTTTAGAGGGGAGAACCGAATCCTATTGGGCCAAGTTGTTGTGGCTAAGTTCAATTAATCGACGAAACGGCCATGCAATAAACGCCAATTCTAACACGAGGAATATTACTCTACCCCGCTGGAAACAACGACCACCATGTAACCACCCCCGCCGGACTAGAAAAAGATCTAATAAAGTAATAAAAGAAAACAGGAGAAGCTGGAAAGAAATTAAAATTATTTTATTGAAAGAAATTCTTTCTTAACTCTCAGGATATAATCCACTCAATCAAAATATTTATTGTAAGAAGAATAAGGACTCCCGATTATGGAAAACCCATTTAAAAGATTAGCTGTTCTGTTGAAACTTTGGTATTGATGTTTTCCATTTAAAGTAGAGATCGGCAAACTTTAAAATCATATAATCTACTTTAAGAAAGGGATTTAATGTACGGCCTGATTTTTACAAAATGTGGAGAATAAATAAAAGCTGGCCAAGTGTGAGCCAGACTCGCATACTATGAGATTTGTACCTTATATATTCCAAAATACCCTAGATATCAAATTTCATCTTATATAATAAAGAGAGAATTAATAACTTTTTTACTTTATCCATTGCGAAGCATGGGTAAAGTATTGTAATCGGTCTCGCGGCAAGCGCGACTTCAAAGGGTCCTCAGATAAAGACTACGGAACCCATAGTTTCAATTAAAGTCACAAATTGTAGTATTCATTTAGATTAAATTTTAGCACGTCTCGGTTTTGCTAAAAATTACATGGGGTCTCGTCCATAGGCCAAAAAGTGCGATTTTTTCAGGAAGTGCGTGCGGATGGATGTGGGTATGTTATCGTTTTTTTCGTCCACGATTTTTTCCACACCTTTGAACCGATTGAAATAAAATTGAAAACCTACCATTATTTTAACAAAATGAAGCGCTGATTAGTTTTTGGTACATATCGGCCCACAAACATTAGTACTTTATTTCAATACTTTTTTAGTTTTTTCTAAATATTTTGAAAATGACTAAACCAATTTTGATGAAATTTAATATTGTAATTAAGTACCGTGAGGACCACCAAAAAGGTCATATAAAGTTTTTTTGTAAAATTATATTTTAAAGTACTTTACACTAGAATAAGATAGTACATTGGATAAAGTTTAGCAACGATCCGTTGCAGTTTATTTTCATAATTTCAAGTGTGTTATTGTAAATTATGAAAAATGAATCATTCGACGGTTGTCGTCTGCTTGATGCAGTTTCTTTATGATTCAACAATTCTGCTACTCTGGGCTAAACAAAATCTTTTCAATTCAATGATTTCAAGTTAAGTCATTTCTGAACGTTGACAGATAGAAAAATCACCTTGACCATTTTGGCACTCTGATATTTTTAAGTGAATTAAACTAGAACAAAATTTAGCCTGATTCTATATATTGTTTAAGGAGAACTTTACAGGCATACCTCACTTCCCCTGATTATATAAAAAAAAATTGTTAGACCTTATGAAAAATTCGATTCGATTAAAATTTTTATACAATTTTTGATTTGAGGAAAAATAACTATGGTATTTTTGGGACTATATGACACTTTTTTCTCAATTTTTCTATTAAAATTTCATACGCATCTTATAAAAAAGTTCTTAGTTAATTTTTCAACTTTAGTGGAAAGTTTTCAAATTTAATTATATAGGGTTTTTTCCTCATGAATATCAATTCATTCTTATTTTGAAGGGTGTTATATTTATATCCTTAATTAATACCAATTTGATACATTTTCCCAGGTCAATATATAGTATTAACAGGCAAGACAGAATTCGTAGTGATAGTAATAGGGTCCCGTATATTACTTTTGACCTAAAAAAATTACTTAGGAATAATAAATAAATTAGTGTAATTAATGGCAATGTTATCCAGAAGTAATAAAGCCCTATATTTAAATTTTTTGGCTTATGCCGCTTTCTAAACTTTGTTTCTAAACATGTTAAGCAATGTTTTTGTGATCTTGCGAAACCAAGAAGATGCAAAACAGATATAAGTCAGATTAGACTCTCGCGTCTTAAAATAAAAAGGAAGGAATATCAAGGGCTATGTCGGAGTCGAAGGAACCTGTTGCTAAGTGCCTTAAAAGATTGAATGTTGTTTGTTGGGGGAACGACAGAGGCGAGAAGCGAGTTCTAGACTCTGTTTGAAAAAATCTGATTCATACTTAGATACTAAATAACTATGTATATTTTGTCAAATCTCACGGAGGGATGTATTTCAACATCTTTATTTTTCGTTCCATATTTGTTTGAAAAACAAGTATCACATGGGTTGACATGATTAGATACAAAGTTTCTAACGGTTGGAGAATAATTTCATGTGAAAGTATTGAAAATTTAAGGTCACTCTGATTGTCCAAGAAACCAAGAAACTGTCACAAAGAATAAGAAAAGAAAGCATGACAAACAAACAGACTCAGCTCGGGATCCCGTGGTCGCCATCCACGAACTCACCAGACAGGTGAGCCCCTGGGAGAAGTTAGTGTTAAGCTTATCTCAACCAAAACATTCTGTGAAAAAACAGCCCAAGTTCGAAAAAGTAGTGAAATCTAGTGTGTGACAGTTAAATTCGCCAAGAATAATTAAGTTGAGAGATCTACTATTTTCTCAACTTAATTATTTTTTGCGGATTTAGCGTGGCTACACACTAGATTTCACTACTTTTTCGAGCTTGGGCTGTTTTTTCACACAATGTTTTGTTACCGCTATGAGGAAGCCCTTTGGTCCAAAGGGCTAGACTTTTTGCTTTTGACCCCCCCCCCCATTTTGGGTGGTAAGTTTTTGCATTTTTAGCCTTCTGGGGGTTCGCAGAATATGTATACAAAATTTGGTTGAGTTTGGTCCAACGGGCTAGAATTTCCATTTTTTTACCATCCCCCCCCCCATTTTGAAAGGGATGAAAGAAAGAAATGTTGGATTTTTTGAATTTTTCCTTTGTTTGTGTCCCAAACCCCACTAGCAGGCGAAATTTCATGATGCTGGAATGATTGGAAGTACCCTATAGGTTTTGATGACCTGTCAGTGAGTGAGTGAGTGCCAAAATTACCTATTTTCTCAGGTCCATATCTCTGAATCCATTTAAGCTATATTATTAAAATTTGGTACTATCCTCAAGATAGATTACATAATTACATGTGTATAATTTCAGCTCTCTATCTCAAATGGATTCCGAGCTACAGGGGGGTCGAAATTGACTCGAAATGGTTCGTGTAAATAGGTACAGCGTGTACGGACAATTTAATGCTCGAACTTAGCCTGAGCACGCTGTGCGCTTTGATCTATATATTTATTATATACCAATTCGATGTTCCTTCCGGAAATGTATGGGGTATAGAGCAACCGCCTTAAATTACTTGAAACTTTATATTTTTTATTTTCAAGTAAATGAACCCGTAAGTCAAATAATTTATTAATAATTTCTGGCTTCCACAGATATACCTAATTAGAAATATTAATAAAAATGTTGTACGGATTTGAAATTAGTAACACAATAAAATACAGGTTACAAATATCGGGGGGTAGGGGGTTGCGAATTTTTTTTTCATACTAAGGGGTCGCGTCACGAAAAACGTGGAAAAACACTGTATTAAAGTATAGTTGGTTTTTTTTTAATAAATTTACTTTAAACTTTTAGTTTTTTCATTTATAATTCGCAATACAGGTTGCTGTTCCCTTATTTAAAATTTAAGGAGGTTCTTTTGTGACAATCCACACAAAAAGTTTTAGCCTCGTAACCACTCTATAAATATGAAGGGTATTAAAATTTTAGGTTATGTTTTTTTAACGTGACTATACTTTTTACACTACTATATTCTCTTTATGAATGGATCGTTCCCAAGCCATTGATATTATTAATATATCCCCTCCACTAAAAATAATGTCCCAAATATGTTTTTTTTTATTTTTTATCAAAACTACGAGGTAAATAATTTCAATTTTTTTTTAAGTTACTCCGAATTTATTATTCTAACAAATATTAGTTTTTCATCAAGATGGTGAAAGTCCTTCAATGAAAAAAGTAAAATAATGATCATTTTCCCACTTTTTCCCAAACTACCATATGTAAAAAATTTCATTTTTAATTGCAATTATTTCATGTTTGGTGTGGTAAATCGTCTTCAAATTTAAACAGTGTGTTTATTATTCTATTAATGAGTTATATTCCAAGTTTCGAAGACTTCTTGAATTTTTGCATTTGTGAAAGAACTACCTTAATAATATTTAATAATATTTAGTTTTTTTAATTTTATTTAAATGAAACGCAATGAATCAAATACTTTGTTACTCTTGGCAAAGAAATACTTTCAATTTTAATTTATGAAATACTTAATTGTATGAAGTAAGTGGGAGTTAACATGGTTTTATTTCAAAATGAGAGGTGTAGCTAACATTTATCAGATCAAACTTAAAATTTAAAGCAAAAAATGATCGCAATCGACAAGTTGTTTTAAATCAAAAATTAAGTGAAATGTCAGTTAATTAACCATATCAGTAGCGTAGCCAGAAAATTTTCATGGGGGGGGGGGTCAATCCACTAAGCAAAATATTTAGTGGGGATTTTTTTTTATTAAAACAAATAGTCCAGTTAAATTGTGTTTTTACCCGGAAAGTTTTAGGGTAGCTGTAATTTCTTCAGCCCCTTATGTTTTTGGGTGTGCTGAACCGTGCCGCAATGAGGTTGAAGTTTTGAAAAACTGAAATTTTTTGGGATAGTTTTTCCTTCATAAAATGAAAACCACTCATCCTAAAAACTTGATTCCTATCACATTCCCTAGGAAGTTTTATTGACTTGGTCCACTTTTTTTTTATAAAACTCTTAGATGTATAGATTTTCCATGATAGGATATGATCCGAATCCTCAAAAGTGTCATGGAAAATGCTGAATATATATAAATAACCTCATTTGGGCACGGGTTACCATTATCCAATTATGATGAAACTTTGTTTGAATTGTAGCAAATTTAATCTAGTTTAAAAATGTATAGAGTGGTCTTTGTCGAAAACGTGCTCTTTCATGGTCAAAATGGGAAAAAATCGAAAAAAGTGCGAGTTTTTGGGATTTACGGAAACAGAAAAAATACGCCAATTTTCAACTAGCACTTGAGCCCGAACGGTAGGAGGAAAAATCTAAATGATAAAATTTTTAGGAAATTTTATGAACTTTCATTTTGCATAGGAAGATTATTTACGAAAAGTTAATAGTTTATACACCCAGTCAACTTCTTATACTGTATAGAGGCTCAAATTCGTCCCTGTCTCGAATATGGCTCCTCATCAGTGGAGGAGCCTCCAAGCATTCTCTTGCTACACTGGATGCAATTCAGAAGCGAGCAATTAAACTAATAGGAGACCCGGCTCCAACCAACTCACTCGACTCCCTGGCTCACCGAAGAACCGTTTCTGCCCTTTCCCTGTACTACAGATACTATCACGGTGTCTGTTCAGTCGAGCTAAAATCAATTATCCCCCCTAATACCCTCTTTACGAGAAATACGCGGTTTTCTAACGCTCAGCACCCCTTCGCTGTCAAATTGGATAAAAGTCGAACAAGCGCTTTCGCCAACTCTTTTATCCCTATGACCTCCAGAGACTGAAACTCGCTCCCTGCCACCATCTTTCCCGCGACTTATAACCTTCAGCTATTTAAGACCCATATCCACACATACCTTCGACCTCCACCCAACCCATAAAATTCTTTCTTCTTCTTTTCACGATGGAGGGACCAACCCAGGCCTTTAGGGGTTGCACCTTTTTGTTGTAACTCCTTCTCATCATTATCATAAAAAAAAAAGTTTTCGCGTTATAAGCAAAAAGCCGTCAAAAAATGAGATTTTTTTGCATTTTGACAATGTTCCGTCACGAAATTTTGTTAGGAAACCTCAGATTCGGATTCAGTACACCAAAAACAAATAGGATCAAGAAATAAAAACTACCCCAAAACTTTCCCGTGCGGGGCCCTTCAGAGAACAATTTGATTGGATTAAAAAGGTACTTCAAGAAATTAAAAAAGAACATAATTCTTGATTAAACATATTAAATATATCTAATTACGGTTAGTTTGCCATAATAAACGGTTTGTCGTTGCCGTTACTTATCCCATGAGCCCTGGCCGCTACGCCTTTTTTTTTTAATGATATTGATGTGAGAAGGAGATACACTAGAAGGTCCATCCCCTAAAGGCCTGTATGGAATGGCCTCCATCGTGAAAAGAACAGAGTAGAAGGAAAAGAAGCCGGGATCACGAGCCAAATCTCAGAAAGTTAGATATAGTCCAATTTACTAAGTTTTTAGGGGCTTCGAGCAGTGGTAAATTCTCCGCGCGATAAATTAGGTTAAATTTATCTCCCACTTTTATTACCAGACCTTATACTTACAGAAAAAAATGTCTGGCTATAGCCGGGAATCGAACCCGAGACCTCCGGGTTGCCAGCAAGTTATGCTGACCATTACACCAGGTAGGCGGACAACTGAACCATATAGGTACAAAAACAGAGTAAAATAAAAGGTTGTGTAATATTTTTATTATAAATTGATTCTATTCTTAAAACATTTAATTGATCAATTTTACATAAATAAATTCAATATAAATAAATTTAGTAATCAATAACTAAAGGATAAATTGTGTTTGAATTATTTCCGGGCTGTCAATAAGAATTCTTTTCCCTTTTTGTCAACGAAACTTAGACCTAAGAAAATTTGTCAGCACTCTATTTCACTCATAAAGAGGTCGATTTTTTTCACTTTATTTATCCACTTCCTATTCTTTCACATGCATTTATTCCGAATGGCTTTTTGTTGATAGACAGAAAAGATAAGAGACAACTCAAAATGTCATGACAATTTGAATTATTTAAAAGTAACTTTTTTGAAAAAGAAAAATACATACATAAATAAATCTATAAATATAATAAGAATTAAGTAAAAATATTTTAGAGAGAAATAAATAATTCCACAGAATATTTTATATTAAAAATAAATTTTGAATTATAATAGAAATACAGGGTGGGGCATAAAGATCTACCACATTTTGAAGTGGTATAAAAAATGAAAAAAATGTAACTAGAAAAAACTGAATATATTTTTGAAAAGTACATAAAATAATGTTTTTTTAATGTGTTTTAAACATTATATCAGACGAAAAAAGGGGGGTTATTATTATTTATTTAAAAAAAAATGATATTTTTTGAATACATTTGCATTTTTTAGCCGGAAGAACTGGAGCTAGAAAGACCAAAATCTAATTAGTTCTCCATATTAGAAATACAAACATTTTAGCACAAGAATGAACTTTCCACGGCTTTTCGTTCTTTAGTTATTGTGGGTACCTGAATCTTAAGACGAACAGACATAAAATAAGTAAGTCAGTTTGGAATTTTTCTCAACGATAATTTAGCTTAAAGAATAATTTTCACACTTTGGGTGGCTGGGTTGATTGGTAGGTGTTTAAAAATTTTACGGTATTTCTCGAAACATAACATTTACCGAGGGGTGAACCGCGACCTAATATCGTGTACACCTACTTCCACTTCTACTTTCATTTCCAAGTAGAAGACAATAGATGAAGGGGCATTATTTAATGAATTTCAAAATAATTCCACATAATTCCAAAGAAAGTGTACACCTAATTCCAATCGCGGTTCACCCCTCGACATTTACTATACATGAAAATGTTATTTATTCTTAATTAATTAATACATTATCATGTATAGTAAATGTTATGTTTCTGAACTTTTTCGTTTTACTTTTCGTTTATTTGCAATTTAAAATCGGAACTTACGTTCAATAGTTACTGGGTTACTGACAAGTATAACGTATAAAATTCATTCATTCTATATTCATACAAACACGGTACAAGACCCTGGGGCTTATCTCCTAAGTCGAACATATAACATCCTTTTTTTGTGTCGCGGGTTAAAAGAAAGGTATATACTTTAACAAATATTTATGAGGTACGATAAGAATCAACCCTGGAGCCAGGATAAGCTCTCGACGCCCATTGTGTCCAAACAAGTAAAGTATTGGTGAGATAATTTTAATTAGAAAATAAAGTAGAACTTTACTGACTCTTTACACAGTTATAAAAATTTTAATTTCTAGTTTTTATACATATGAAGGCATATTTAGTAGATAAAAGAATGCGACATCAAGTTCTTTCTTTGTTGGAAATATGGGTTTCGTTAGTTGTATAAGAATTGTTACAGTGACTGTCAATATTAACTATGGTTATTCGGTATTTCGTCGCTAGTAGAGTTCATCCGAGAACAATATTAATGTAAAAGTTACAAATTAAAATAAATAGAAATCAATGCGGATGTCCTCTGCCTAAATAGCTTCCAAGGATTGAACTTCATCATCAGTCTTTTTAATTAGAAATAGTTTATTTGTTATTTTTCATAGGTTCAAATACCCGATTGGATGTTTTTGTGATCACATAACAAACTAATCTAATTATAGTCCAGGCAAATTATGTGAAAAAATGGCATAAACAGGAAATAAATCCCTGTAAAGATTTTATTGCTGGAATATCTTTATTGATACTCCAATATTACTACCCTAATTTTTCCCTTAAATTTGTGTTGTGGAAATTTTCTACGCGCCTCAAAGTGAGAAAATTTCGGAGTTTCTTCAGTTTTTCTTGAATAACTCTAAAACGGCTTATAAAATCAAAAAGATATCTGTTAGATAAATTAAAGCTCATTAAATTATGCGTAAAATGATAACAACTTCATCTATTTAGGTTAGTTTAGTAGTAGCGGTACTAGCTCCTGTCAAAAAACAGCCCCCAGGATCACTTTTGAATATCCCTAAAACTCGTAATTTTTTTTCGATGTTTACCCATTTTGACCATGAAGGAGCACGTTTTCGACAAAGATAGGATTCAAGCTTCTAGGATGAGTGGTTTTCATTTTATGAATGGAAAAATTGCGATTTTTGCAAAAAATTGCATTTTTTCAAAATGTCAACCTCATGTTACCATTATCCAATTAAAATGAAACTTTATTTAAATTGTAGAAAATTTAATCTAGTTTAAAAATGTATAGAGTTGTCTTGGTCGAAAACGTGCTCCTTCATGGTCAAAATGGGAAAAATCGAAAAAAGTACGAGATTTAGGGATATTCAAAAGTGATCCCGGGGGCTGTTTTTTGACAGGCGCTAGTACCGGTTCTACTAAACCTAAATAGATGAAATTTTTATCATTTTACGCGTAATTTAAAGAGCTTTAATTTATCTAATAGATATCTTTTTGATTTGATAAGCCGTTTTAGAGTTATTCAAGAAAAACTGAAAAAACTCCGAAATTTTCTTATTTTGAGGCGCGTAGATAAATTTCCATAACACAGATTTGGTGGAAAACTTAGGGTGGTAATATTGGAGTACCAATAAAGGTATTCCAGAAATAAAATCTTTACCGGGAATTATTTGGTGTTAAAATCGAAATTTGCCTGGATTATTAGACTAGAATTATATATTTATATAAATTTATATTCATTACCTAAATATAGGAATATGTTTATTTGCATCAAGAATAGGCCAACCTCAGTAATTTCTCAATATGAATAATCAACTAT
Source organism: Forficula auricularia (assembly GCA_024734495.1). Classification (NCBI taxonomy): domain Eukaryota; kingdom Metazoa; phylum Arthropoda; class Insecta; order Dermaptera; family Forficulidae; genus Forficula; species Forficula auricularia. The sequence goes on along the minus strand of JALMQS010000030.1, from coordinate 15,946,105 downwards.
GCAACTCTTGGCAAAACAATATCTTTTCAAACAATTTTTTTTTTTTTTAATTTATTTAATGTCACCGGGAACAAAGCCCATTTAGACAGCACTTAAGTAGAGTGTTAGTAGGGTTAGTGAGGGAGCCGGGTTTTCAGCCGGTAGAAATTTTTATTTGCCAGCCAGGATCGAACCCCGGACCTCCACTCCAACATCGTCATAACCGATCGATGCCGAAGCGAGACCAGTGCGTTAGCTGACTGAGCTACCCGACTCCCCCAAACAAATTAAAATGTGAAACTACACACCCTTTACTCTATTACTTAATAACATGTTTCACCTAAAATCTACACCACTTTCTCTATGTAAAATTAAATGTTCAAAATTGTGTAACAAATGAGTATACTGAGTAATACTCATAAGTTCAGAATGTTCATAATAAAAGACCCTTAAGCAATAGCTATTAGTGACGGACGAAACACCCTATATCCAGAGTTAATTATTTTATAAAACAATTAACTTAAAACAATTATTGTTGTAATTCAAGGGAGAAAATTTATTTTCAAAAAAGATATTCTTTAAGGAGATTTTTCAAGATCGATTAATAAAGTTAATTATATGATCATTATTCTCTTCACCGTTGTTTGGTTTAAATTAGGACGGGGTGAAGATAATTTTAAATGCAAAATAATCTTTAATATACCATGAGATATTCTAACTTCACTGGAAACGTCAATTTAAAAGAGCATAAATCCTATAATCCCTTAAAAAATTGTTTTGATGGATCATGGCAATTTAAAATAATTTAGACTCGGTAGGAGAGAGTAGTAAAAAAAAAAAAAAAAAAAAGAGAGAGAGAGAGGAATCAGTGTCAGGAATTTATTTGATTAAAGTTCAACTTTCGACCCTTAAAATGTTTATCAAACCATATTTCACAAGAAAATAAATTACTTTTTGGTAATCTGTCAAAGAGCAAAAAGAAAATAAAGTATTTCTACTTCGTTTTGGATTAATTCGTAATACAACAACGTTCTAAATATCAGTACACTTGAGGGATGAATTTAACTAATTGACTTCATGTTTTTTAAAAGGATTACCATATTTTGAGAGCATAGTTAAATCCAGCCGATGAAATGCCCTATAAAAATTACAGATTAAATTCTAAATTTAACTAATTATTGTTTATTAGATATGCAGCTATTAAAGCTTATATTTTTGTGATTGAATTTTTGAAGTTTTATTTTTATTTGTAAATCATATTCATAATTAATTATAACTATTGATTGAACACAACCACAAATAACATAATAATACATAATAACTACACAGTTTCGAACGTCTTTGATACACAAGCTACTCCTCTAATCAAAAGGGCAGATGCATCGTATCTCTGATGAATGAGATTTATTTCATAGCACCTCTAATCGAGAGTTTAGTTCAATCCTGAACTAATCTAAATAATAAATAAATCTTTATTACTCGACCTGCTTAGAGGCACTCGGTGGCTAGGTCAACAAAACATCAATACAAATCAATTACAAGAAAATGACAATTAACAAACAAGAAAAAAAATAGTAATGTATTCTCATTAACATGATCATAGATTTCCATCAAAAGACAAAACGTAAATTTAAATAATTCCGCGCAAAAACACGATACCAGGAGAAAATCTAATTGTCCCTGAGATAAGAGTTTAAGTTAACTTACCTTTAGAGTCAGAATAATTGTTCGATTCCTGCCAATTTTACCTTTAACTTGTGTTATTTGAAACATGGTTGTATTGTATGGTATGTACTTATATATAACTAGCTGCGACGCCCGCCTTCGGCGGCCTTCTTGCTAGCCAGGAGGCCAAACTAAGCACCCTGGACCCCCCGCACCCATTCCCCAGCCTGGCCCCCCCTCCACCCCACCCCTGATTCCACCTCCGCACCACACCTAGTTTTTGCATTTCTAGCTCACTAGAGGCCCACAGATTATGTATACAAAATTTGGTTGATTTTGCTCCAAGGGCAAGAATTTTCATTTTTCGACCCCCCGCCCCATTTTGGGTGGTTATTTTTTACATTTCTAGCCTTCTAGTAGCTATGTATACAAAATCTGGTTGAGTTTTGTCCATGGATATAAAAGATACGAAGCCGTTTCTGTTTTTGACCACAAAATACAAAAACCTTCCAGAGATTTTGCATTAATAAACCTATGTACCAAATTTGAATGCTAAAACTTAAAAACTCGAGGAGATAGAGCAATTTAAAAATTTCAAAAATTTGCCCCAAAATGACTATATCTCTCTTTCGGGGACAAATAAAGCAAAATACTCAAATATGTTTTTTTTATATTTCAATGCTTCACCTTTCTAAACTAAACCCATATCGATATCATTTCTGGTTTAAGAGATCTTGAAATACTCTGAAAACACTGGGCTCTTTCCCCACTTTAGGGTTCGAATTGCAAAAAATCCCTTCTTAGCACACCCATAAATCGTTGAAAGAATATACACTCCAAATTTCACATTTCTAGGTCAAGCGGTTTAGGCTGTGCGTTGATAGATGAAACATCACCTTCTATTTTTATATAGTTAGATTAAGAAGATTAAAAACAACCTCATTAATTTCTCTTTGTGAATCAACAACACTGTTACTCTCGGCAAAACAAAATCTTTTCAATAAACTCTTAATTTTTTAACTTTTAAGGCGATAGTTGTTGGTTCTAGGTGAAACATTTTTTATTATTATCTTAATTTTTTATAAGATTCTTACTGTTATTTAAGAAGCTCTAAATTAAAAAAATAAAAAAATAAAAAGACTGATTAAATATACCGGGTGAGTTTTTTTATCTTGAGACAGTCTTATAACTCAAAAACAGTGCATTATATGAAAAAAAAAGTTTCAAATAAAAGTTTATTTATATCAAGGGGGAAACTAAACTACGCTATTGTTTGTTTACCTACAACAAGCTTTCAATGGTATTTCAAGGCAAAGTTCTGTTTTTTAAATAGAAACATATATATTTGTTTACATATTCTGAATCTACAAAAAAAAACTGAACAACTTTCATTAGAACTATTTTTTTATTCGTCATCAAATAAACAAAATATTAAATCAATTAGATCTCAGAAAAAAACCCTAATAATTATTTTTAAGAATTATTCAGCTTAATTATCAAATAATAATTATTAAATAAATAATTATTAAATCGAAAAGGAAAACAAGGGGGGTCAGATAGGCTAGGCGGTAGCGTGACAGCGAGCTAGCCAGGGGACCCGGGTTCGAATCCGACTCGAGGCATCCAGCTAAAATCTGACCCCCGGGGGTAGAGACAAATTTTAAAAATATAACTAGTATCGTAATTAGGCTTATGGCTAGAAAGGCCGAAAAGCCAAAAAAAAAAAAAGTCAAAACAATGAAAATAAGTGTTTATAATGATCTTAAAACATCAATATAAGTACACATATTTAAGAGATTATTTTCTACTTAATAGAACTACTTAAAATTCTTTAGTTTAAAAAGATTTATTTCTCGTGTCAATCCAGTAGACAGTTGTAATGTATTACCATAATAAAAATGGATCATTTTTTGTTGAAGACAGAATTAAAATGGTCATAATTTATGGTGAATATGGAAAAAGTGTTATGGGGCTGCCATTGAAATGGATGCCGAGCATTTCCTGACAGGGATACACCCTCACGAGCTTTATTTTATCGTGTTATAAAATCTGTTAAAAAACATCAGGAAATGTAAAGGGTACGCAGAAATCGAAACAGGCCAAAATAACGAAATTGAAACTGAAATTCATCCAGAAAACTTGCGATAACACTCTGGAATATCACAGAACAGTGTGGAAAATTTATTAGATTATTAATTATTATTAAATTATTTATTTAATAATTAATTAATTGATCATTATTATAAAATAATTAAGTTGAATAATTGTTAAAAATAATTATTAGGGTTTTTTTTCTGATATCTAATTGATTTAATATTTTTTTTATTTGATGTCGAATAAAAAAATAGTTCCTATGAAAGTTGTTCAGTTTTTTTCGTAGATTCAGAATATGCAAACAAATATATAGGTTTCTATTTAAAAAACAGAACTTGACCTTGAAATACCCTTGAAAGCTTGTTCTAGGTAAACAACCAATAGCGTAGTTTAGTTTCCCCCTCCATATAAATAAACTTTTATTTGAAACTTTTTTCATATAATGCACTGTTTTTGAGTTACAAGACAGTCTCAAGATAAAAAACTCACCCGGTATTATATTTAAAGCCAAATGTATACATCTATCTATCTATCTATCTATCTTCTATATATATAAAATAGAAAAGTATGTGGATATATATGTATGTGGAAACGATCTGATTGGCCAGTGCATAGCCAATGCCAAAGCGTTAAATTATTAGAACGATTCTGATTGGTCAGATAGTGATCGTGCTTAGGCAATGTGTTAAATAAATCTTTCCTTATTCTTCCTTATTTTTGAATCAATTTCATTCAGCACATTCTTTCGATACTTACAGTAAGATTTTAAATTTCAATTATTAAATTGGTATGAACGAGACGCTTCCCGCCAGGGGCTAGGTGACGCCGGGCCGAAGGCCCGGTCGTCAGCTAGTATTATATAAAATTCTTTGCCCGATACACTCACTCACTCACTCATCGATAAAACAGCCAGAACCACTGGACATAGAAACATGAAATTTGGAGAGGATATGACATTTATGACATAGGAGCTCACTAAGAAAGGATTTTTCGAAATCCGACCCCTAAGGGGGTCAAAGGGGCAAAGTGTGTTTTCACTATTTATGCGATATCTCTTAAGGACGATAAAATATCTAGTTGCTTTTTACTTATAAAAATACTAAATTAAAATATCTAAAAAGTAATTTCAGGATTTTTGAAATTCGACCCCTAAAGAGGTCAAAAGGGGAAAAATATCTTTGCAATGTATTTACACTAATTATGCCTTTTCAATTAAGATACGATAAGATATCTACTTGATTTTTACTTAATAAAATTCTAAATACAAATATCTAAAAAGTACTTTCAAGATTTTTTGAAATTCGACTCCCAACTATCCAAAATGTGAGTGGGGGCAAACATTAAAACTCTCTCCTATCTTGATCAAATTTTGTAGAGTTATTCTTTATTACTTTAAGAAACTATTCCTGTAAAAATCAACTATCAAAATTGATTGTATGGGGGCGAAGGGGGGGGGGGAGGGACAAATTATAGAAATTTTTAGCTTTTTAGTACATTTACTCTTTAGAAAACTGTGGATTATTTATTTGCAAATATCTAAAAAATAATTTCAAGATTTTTTGTAATCCGACCCCCCCCCCCCCATCAACTATCCAAAATGTGAGCAGGGGCAAAAATTAAAACTCTCTCCGATCTTAATCAAATTTTGTAGAGTTATTCTCTATTACTTTAAGAAACTATTCCTGTAAAAATCAACTATCAAAAATTGACTGTATGGGGGCGAAAGGGGGGAGGGCAATATATATAAATTTACATTTACTCTTTAGAAAACTGAGTGTTATTTATTTGAAAATATCTAAAAAATAATTTCAACCTCCCAAAGTATGAGTGGGGGCAAAAATTAATACTCTCTCCGATATAGATCAAATTTTGTAATGTTAGTTTTTAAGACTATATAAAATGTATGCTGTAAAAATCAATAGCCAAAATGAGTGCGTGGGGGCGAAAGAGGGGGCAAAATATTACAAATATATATTACAGACCTAATAATCACATACCGAGACGCTGCCCGCCAGGGCCACCAGATCGGAGAGCCGAGCTGCTCCAGGCGTGCCAAAGGCACGCCTGGAGCAGCTCGTCTTTTCATATATGTATAATGTATATATATGAGACGTGTGTAAGTTTGTGTCTAAATATGTGTGCGTTGATTATTAATCCTACGGGATCGTGTTTTAATTTCGAGTTGGATTTGTTCAGGGAGTCCTGGGCAGCTGCGGCCGGATATTACGGATTGCCGCGTAACTGAAAACTCCACTCGGATGATTCATAACATTAACTTTAAACTCGTTCCTCGTTCTATCTCCTATCTCTTTTTCCCTCTCTCTCTCTCTCATTTTCCCTTTTACTCACCTCCATACATCATACTTTATTTTCATATAGGTATACAAAGAAAAAAATAATAAAATTAATTTATAATATAAAGCAATCATAATCTCATGGATCATCCCTTTTATTTATACATATTATATAAAAACATACCCAACTTTTTCTTTTCAATATTCATTTAGATGAAAATATGTAAAAGTTTAGATGAATAAAAAAAATAATAATTTCACTTGCAGTAGTTATTTCATTCGGATATACTTGGATACTAGGCAGCAGGGTCGTACCTAGGGTTTTTCTTCGGGGGGGGGGGGTCAATATCTGATAAGAATCTGCCGCCCCTTTATGGCATTCCCTGAGGAAAAAAAATCGGGGGTGCCACGCCCATTTTCACTCAAAAGTAGTTAAAATAGTTTAAAAAAAAAGGGTGAGAAAAATGTTTTAATAAAAGTAATTATCTGACCAAAAACATAAATGTGAAAAAGGAGCCAAGTTCGGTACAAACGGCTTCGCCAACAAAAGGGTTGAGATCTTAATGGGTACCAAGTTCCATAGCAGTTGCTTAAATCATAGCTATATGAATGTACAACGTTCTTCAATTGATTTAAAAGAAAATTTGTTATGTTCTTTGATATTAAGTTTATAACTTGGCAAATTATAATAGTCAATAAATTACGTTTAACGAGATGATATTTAAATACAAGCTTAAACTTTAACTTTGTTAGTTGTTACTTTATCCAATGCGAAGCATGGGGAAAGTATTGTAATCGGTCTCGCGGCAATCGCGACTTCAAAGGGTCCTCAGGTAAAGACTACGGAACCCATGGACTCAATTAAGGTCACAAATTGAAGTATTCAATGAGATTGAATTTTAGCACGTGACGGTTTTGCCAAAAATTACCTGGGATCTCGCCGAGAGGCCAAAAAGTGCCATTTTTTTGGAAGTGCGTAGGGATGTATGTATGTATGTTATCGTTTTTTTCGTCCACGATTTTTCCACACGTTGCACCGATTGAATTGAAATTGAAAACCTATCATTATTTTAACAAAATGAAGCGCTGATTAGTTTTTGGTACATATCGGTCAACAAACATTAGTACTTTATTTCAGTACTTTTTTAGTTTTTACTTTATCCAATGCGAAGCATGGGAGAAAGTATTGGAATCGGTCTCGCGGCAAGCGCGACTTCAAAGGGTCCTCAGGTAAAGACTACGGAACCCATGGACTCAATTAAGGTCACAAATTGAAGTATTCAATGAGATTGAATTTTAGCCCGTGACGGTTTTGCCAAAAATTACCTGGGATCTCGCCGAGAGGCCAAAAAGTGCCATTTTTTGGAAGTGCGTGGGATGTATGTATGTATGTAATCGTTTTTTTCGTCCACGATTTTTTCCACACCGTTGCACCGATTGAATTGAAATTGAAAACCTATCATTATTTTAACAAAATGAAGCGCTGATTAGTTTTTGGTACATATCGGTCCACAAACATTAGTACGTTATTTCAGTACTTTTTTAGTTTTTTCTAAATATCTTGAAAATGACTTAACCAATTTTGATGAAATTTAATATCCTAATTAAGTACATTGGGGACCATAGTTTAGTCGTTGTCATCCTTCATATTTATTATTATTTATTTATTTATTATTTTCACATATTTATAATGTCTATAATTACTACCTATTTATTATATCATCTACGGGTAGATTTCGAATTGTACTCACTGATAGTAAAATTTTTCAGAAAAATATATATATACCTAAATGAAATCATATTCATTTTAGTTTAGAGCCACATGTAAGTTCCTAAAGAGCCATATGTGTCACACGAGTTCCAGTTGTACTAGAGTCTATTTTATACTACAAACAATTTAATTGGATATAAAATTTGCCAAGTTATAAATTTAATATCAAAGAACGTAACAAATTTTCTTTTAAATCAATTGAAGATCGTTCATCCCTATAGCTATGATTTAAGCAACTGCTATGGAACTTGGTACCCGTTAAGATCTCAACTCTTTTGTCTGCGAAGCCGTTTGTATCGAACTTGGCCCCTTTTTCACATTTATGTTTTTGGTCAGATTTCATTAATTTTTGAAAAGTTTTATCCTTTAATTTATCTAAATAATTATATTTTAACATTTATATTAATAATTATTAAATATTTCTCATAAAATATTTGTTAAAAATCGTGTCCGTTTTTCATAAATTTCACCCCTTCATTTTGGACCCCGAAGAAGGGAAAGTTTCGGTTTTTCAATTTTCTCTTTTATTAATGTTCCAAGCTTTACCATTATCCCGAATTTCAGAATTCTAGCTTGATTGTATTTTCACTATATGTTAATTAAGTCTATAATAAATTTTATCCCTTCTCAAACCCTTGAATGACATTAATATAACATATGAACCAAATTTTAGCTCATGTTCAAGATACGTATAATAATTCTATTTTTACTTTATTTTCATTCTTCTGCTTTTATTAACCGAAAGTACGGAACATAGAAAGCCCAAAATCTTAAATCTTCTTCCATTTTGGAATATAAAATTTTTAGCAGTAGAATGAACTTTGTATGTTTTTTTGTTATTGTGGATATCGGAATCCCAGACTATAACACACAAACAAATATAAACCAGGCAGGCGATCGCAATACTTCCCTATTATATTCTATAGAATATAAATGTGAAAGTAATAATACTTGGAATAAATTAACATTCTGTTTTTCTGACAGTAATTTCTACATAAGAAAAATCATTAAAAAAAATGGATAATTTTTGAGTGAACCACCCAGCAAGCATGGAGCCCAGCCCTTCTCCAAAATAAGTAATCTAGCTGACACTAGGTACAAAAGAAAGTCGAATATCAAATTTATTTAAAACGAAAAAAAGGACGGTTTCTATTTGCAGCTAGGATTTGGATAAAATTGAAATAAAAGTCAATTTATTTTTTCTCCCAACGTTTCAGCCATCATCTGAGCAGCCCCTGATTGGAACAATGCCTCCCCAATGATTACATGAGCGGACCGAAACGTCGTCATAAAAAATAAATTGACTTTTATTTCAATTTCATTCAAACATTGCTACAAATAGAAATCGTCCTTTTTGCTTAATTTAAATTTATTTAAAATATATTTTATTTCAATGTTTTTTATTAATTAATATATTCATTGTTTTAATAGTAATTTATTTATTTTCAATTTTGGATTCGTGCTTACGCAAAGTAGAGTAATTGAACATTGATTACATATTTTGATTAATATGAATATTTCACATAATTAACCCATTACTTCCCAAGCATCGAAAAAATTGGAATTTTTTATTCAGGTCATCAAATCTAATTTTTAATACATTAAAAAGAAATAATTTGAAATAAAAAAAATTATTTTTTATTCCTTATATGTGAATCAGCCTGTCCTATATATATGACATTGGGGTTTCATGATAAGAAATCAAGAAAGATAATAATTTTAAGAAAATCAACTTTATTTTAAAATTAAATTACAAATAGTTTAAGAATAAAATCGTAGAAGCTTATTTCGTGTGATAAGATACAAAACAATCACTGCAAAGTGTCTTTTCACAGTTTTTACAAAAAGTTGGGGGGTTTTTTGTACAACCTTGCCTGCACCGCCGCTGTTTGTTTCTCTTCATCATATAATGGCCCATATTATCAAACCTGACAGGTTGTAAAAGAACTTCAGAAGTCCCCGGAGTTGGTTTATTCGCCATAGATTCAGTTTTTTTCATCCAAGAAAAACAAACCCTTCTTCTAAAATCCAGAAGAGGGATTGTATCATCTTTATTTACTTGATTGTAAATAATCCATGCATTCACTAGGGACATATCCAAAATTCTAATGACTAGAGGCCAATACCATTTCTTACCTCTAAAACGAATTGGATATTTAGAAATCAACCAATCATGCTTATCGACGCCTCCCATATTTTTATTATAATTATGGATAAGTTTTGGCTGATTCACAGCCACTTTGCTCTTTTCTTTCTTAGAATACCTATTAGTTTTTACAAAAGGTTCAACAGTATCGAAATAAGTCAAAAGACATACTACGTTGTTGTCATGCCATTTCACACGTAATATTTCATTATTTTTATCAAAACGGTGATCGGAAAATCCTCGGTCTTTCTTTTTCATTTCTTGTTTTGTCATGATAGGACATTTCTTAGTCCTGTTATATCGCACTGTACCCGTAGCTCTGAACCCTTTAGATTTCAAATCGATAAACAATTGCATGCTACTAAAAAAATTATCAAAGTAGACCACATGTGCACTGGGATCCGTACATACCTCGAGCAACATTTTTACCACTCTTGCACCCAAACCATCGCCAGTACTAACAGAGTTTTGAGTATCCTTGCCAGTATACAATGAAAAGTTGTAACAATAACCGCTAACTCCACACAGAGCCCAAAGCTTATAACCAAACCTTACGGGCTTCTCTTTTATGAATTGTTTTATTCCATGGTGACCAAAGTATTTGACGATCATTTCATCAATAGCTACATTTGATTCGAATATCCCGAATTTTCTAAACGATTCATTAGCTTTAGCGATAAAAGGGCTAACTTTGAAAGCTTTATCAGTCTTATCAATTCTTGAGTTGTCATTGAAATGTAAATAAGATTTTAAGATTATTTGGAAGCACGAGATGGGAGTTGAATGGCATGATGTTCCTCCACGTTATCAATCGTGCATGAAAATTCCACTTGACCAGCTACATCTGACACGGGTAAAACTCCCATATCGTCGTCAGGATCCTCTTCCATGTCAGTCATTTCGTCCACTTCGCCTGGAGGCAATATGGCTATTTCAAGATCATCCAAATCTTCATCACAAGAATCTTCGATATCTTGAAGATATTCTAATATTTCGGCCACCGTCAAAGCCTTTTTGTATTTTCTTTTCACTGGATCCATTGATCTATAGATAAAAAATATATTTTTATACACGCTTATTAAAAAAAAGCAATTTTTTCCGTTTGGTAAAAAAACAACTTCAAAATATTTTTTACTTACATTTATCTATCTTCTAATTCACTGATTTTTATTGGTTTCGATATCAAAATAACAAAGTGCCACGTGGTGTATTCTCTTCAAAGTTAACTTATCAACTAACGAAAACTCATTACCCCCTCTAAAACAATCATTTAGACGAAATTTCTTAACAAATCTGATCATGCGCAGGCTTGAACATTATTTGCGCGGGAAAATTATTAATACGAATCCCCAGTGTCATATTTATAGGACAGCTCATTTGGATGATATGTAACTTATTTCCAAAATATTTTTTGGACGTTTTCTTATTTATTTTATATTAAGTAAAGGTCTTAGAATCATTTTAAAATACTTTGAAGCTTGTGGTTTTATTTGTTATTTGATATTTAAAATGAAAAAGAATGCTCTACTAATCTCAACAAAAAACATCAATTTTAAAATAATATATTTAAAAGGCTTAATTATATTTCACTACAAAAAAAATTGTTTTTAATAGAAAAATAGTTTAAAAATATAAAGTTAACAAAAAAAACAACACAGAAAAATATTTACTTGTTAAAAAAAAATAGTAAACATAGTGTCCTAAAAATAGAACAGTGGGAGGTAATGGGTTAACAGTAATCCTGATTTTTTTATTTGCTTATTTTTTTTAATGTAACTAATATGAATGCAAAACCTTCCATAATTCTACAATAAAAAAATATATATGTAGGTAGTTATTAAGTTATAAAATCTGTATCCCTAGGCATTTTATATACTTTATATATGAATACCGAAAGCTTGATAGGTACCCCAAATATTTCTGAAAGTTTCTCGTTTCTTATTAAATTTGACATTTATTATTTATTAAGGTATAAAAGTTTTTTTTTCTTTGAATATATTTTCTTTTTTGTTTAATATTCTCTTTTACAAGTTGAAAGTATCGACTTATCTGAACATGATTCTTTCTTGTCTTTGAATTAAAAATTCTTTAAAAGATAAAATAGAAAGTCATAGTAGTAGGAGGAGGAAAGAAAAAAGTGCGTGGTAGATATATAAAAACCACCGAGATATAATGAGACCCAAGGTGGGTTTTCTTTAACAAATGAAATTCAATTGTAATGTAACAAAAAAAAAAAAAAAAAAAAAAATGAAGGAGATTTGGTGAGGAGGTTGAGAGGTCATGACCATATATATAAATCTCAACCCCTTTAGAATGCGATAGCCACATACTAACACATTCATATTTATGTACCCACACACACACACTTGGTGCGATATCTCCCAATGATTTATATAAGCCAACTTGAAAAATCCTACGTGATGCATGCATTTCCGTAGCGACCAAATGAAGAATGAAATGCCCATTCATTGAAAGAAAATTACATTTCGTACGTACATTCTGATTTTGGAAGAAAATCTTCCAAGTTATAATATTTAAAATTACAATACTGATGTGTGGAAATTAATATACCTACCTATCTATCTATCTACTCTTATTAAACGAGCAAAAATTGTTTATATATTTATTTATTTGTTTGTATATATATTTGTATCTTGGTTCTATTTTGAAAACGGCTCTACCGATTTTGATTAAACAAATTCTATTAACAAGTTTTGAGGATGAGAAAGTAATCGATCTGGACCTCGACATATTTAATCTTAAATGATCTTTTCTTAATTAAAGTAATTATAGATAAATGAAAATCTCAATAAAAAAGTTTGTTTACATTTTTTTCAATTATATTTTATTTTTAATTGGTTTTTTAATTTTAAAACCCACTAATAGGTTATAGCAAATATTAGTATATTATATTAAAATTAGGAATTTTTTGTTTATTTTTAATTAACAGGTGTCTAAATCATAACAAGATCCTATCTTTGCATACAGTGTAAACAATTAGGTAAATAAATAAATAAAATGAAAAAATAAAACACCCCCTCCTTTCGAGGGTCGGGTAGACTAGGGGTTAGCATGTCAGCCTGCTAACAAAGTGGACCCGGATTCGAATCCGACTCGAGGCATCAGGCCTGACCCCCAGTGGGATAGAGACAAATTTAATAAAAAATAATTAGTATCGTAAATTGGCTTATGGCTAGAAAGGTCGAAAAGCCAAAAAAAAACTTTCGTTCATATGTTGGACAAAATAAAATAAATATGTCCAAATACGTTCAAGTCAAATTCACATACATCACTAGCAGCTCCGTAGTTTTTCAACTCACAGTAAAACTAATTATTCGATTGCAACCAAATTAATTTTCAAAAATAGACCTCCAATTTATCTTATAACGTAGTAGATTTAATATATGTATTTGTTTTTATTTTTTATATCATATAAGGTTTCTAGTGTGAAGTATGAAGAATTTTTGTCATTGGGGGTCAAGCCAAACTGCCCCGAGAGTAAGTTTGGCATTCGGGTACGACTTCTGAGAAGTCGAACGAAACCTTCTATAAAAAAACAAATATATTAATCTACTCCTGGAAATGGGGATGGGATTAATATGGAATTGAAATAATTATCGGAAAAGAGGTTTTTTTATTTAATTAGTTTTTCCTCTTATTAAAAACAAGAACTAAAAAGATGACCAAGGACAGTCGATGGTGGAGAAGTAATCTCCGGAGTCGAAGCTCAAATACAATGTAAGTATACATTAATTCATGTAAAATAATTGGTTTAATAAAATAAAAAAAAAAATAATAATCCACTCCGACTTAAGATAAATTCGCCATCTATGCTTTGAATAGATTTTTTAAATTTGATAATGAGGCGACAGATACGAATGAGTGCTTGGCAAGCGTACCGAGTAATCAAAAAAGAAGGATCAAACTATTCCCTGGTAATAAATTGCCAAATCATAAAATTTACGGAGACCGGTACGAGTTTTGAAAAATTATTCACTTTTCCTCCAATTTATTCATGGTAAATACAACGAGAATCAATTAATCCAGAGTGCATATTCGTATCAAAATAGAAATTATCTGGTTTGATTGATTCATCCTGCTTCAATCAAACTTTGATATTAACAGGAACTAAATAACCGCAGTCTATAATGCAAGTGAATGGAAAATGAGATGTTTTATTGGTTGTTTCCAAAATTAATAATAAGATGGTCAACTAGTGATGACCGAAACTGTTAAATAATTTATTGAAAGTTAATCATAAGATATGTTATTGAAATATTTTAAATAAGAACCTGGAGAAAGTAGAGGAAACAATTCAAACTCTGGACAAATTGAAGTGCTGAAACTTGCTGCTTTATAAAGATAAGAGTAAATAAATATTTTATTTAATATGGATTTACTATGAGTTAAGGATACTACTGGGTCACTTATTTCACATTAAATTTATTTTATTTTTATTTATTTTATTTTATTTAAATTTAATGTGAAATAAGTGACCCAGTATCCTTAACTCATAGTAAATCCATATTAAATAAAATATTTATTTACTCTTACCTTTATTAAAGATGTTTCACCTTGCACCAACACCACAATCTCTACTGATTATTGCTGCTTTATATTATAAACTTGTATGCGAAATTTCAACTAATTAACTAAAACCTTCAATAGTTAATATTTTTCTCTCATCCGAATTTTTCAACTCGATCTTATAAAGCTAGAAATCCCATACTCTAATTAGCTAGTTCTTTGTAATGGACATAAAAAACATTTAGGCACCGAAACGTTCTCGAATTATCGTGGATCTAAGAAGTAAGAATGCAGGATAAATAAAAATTAATACGAGCATTTGAAAATGATTTTTCCTCATGTTGCAAAGATTTATAAAATCGAATAAGTCAAAATTAACCACCTACTAGACTGGGCGCATCGAATATAATATTTGAACAAATTACATTTAAAAAAATCATTTTTACAAGTTAAATTTATTAAGTAAATTTATCAAAATTTAAGAAATATTACTTTACCAAACAGGGTGTGGTCAAGTATTGTAATCGTGCATGAAAAAAGTGTTGTTTTTTTTTTCAAAATATCTCAAAAACGGCTGAAACTATTTTGATTAAAAAAATTGAACGAAACCATGGCATTTCGCTCTACAAAAAAGCTCTAATAAGTGAACATCGAAAAAATTATATTTTTCGAGATAATTGTTTTGTTAAAATGCCTTTTAGTTAGTCTGTGCGTTAGCAAATTTTTTGGACGAGCTAGCTCAAAAACTAGTGTGAATATCGAAACCAAATTTCACACGTAGTTTTGGTCCATTGAGATTAAGAGCTGATTAGATTTTGGTGCATATCGACCCAAAATTAAAGGGGGGGGGGGGGGGGGTTAAAAATTAAAAACCTAGGCTATTTGAGCAAACTCAACCAAATTTTTACTCATATCACTTAACACATTATTCACTATTACTATTAGGTACTATTATTCTTCGGGGAAAGAATCATTAATAATAAGAAAATGAGTTTATTTATTTGAAAAAAAAGTGTTTTTGCTAAAAATAAATCAATTTGTTTTTGCACGTATAAGAAAAATAGTGAATTATAAGATATAAATAAATAACTGTACGAATTAAAATCGTCAAAGTGTAGACTGGATTTAAACTTGATTTATGACGTTGGTGCGCCTGGATTTAGGCAACATAATGCGCAGTGAAGAATGAAAGCTGCGTAAGAGCTAGGCCCTAGGTGTAGGGTCAAAAAATGAAAATCTAGGCCCTTGTACCAAACTCAACCAAATTTTGTATATATAATCAGTCGGCGCACAGTAATCTAAAAATGTAAATACTAACCGCCCAAAATGGGGGGGGGGGGTAGAGTCAAAAAATGAAAATATATGCTCTTGTACCAAACTCAACCAAATTTTGTATACATAATCAGTGGGCCCCCAGGAGTCTAAAATGGAAAAACTGACCCCCCTATATGATTATAAATAATTTTATTAAATATTAAATATAAGTAAAGGGCCAGGTTGTATGGTAAAAGTCAAGTGGATGGCCACATCAGAACACGTCAGCTTATTTTTTTATTCATTTGGAGATTTTATAAATATAATGAAATATAATTTAATGAATTATAAATTAGATGAATAGTTGAATAAATTGATTTGTATGAATATATAATAGAGAAAAAGAAAAATTTCTTTACCTATATGTAGAGATTCTACGCGATTTAATAAATATTGCACAAGGTTTCCTAATGATTGGATCATATTTAATAAATTTATTTACAAAAATAAAACTCCATTGAAATTATTAAATTAAAAGGAAAACCAACTGCGCCCTTAGGTGGTTAAAATAAGAACTAAAAACAACAAATATAAATTTTAACAAAGGAATATTTAAAATTTAAAATTTTTTTAATTCAATATCAACAATTTGGGGATCGGGTTAGGCTAGGTGGTAGCGTGTCAGCCTGCTAATCAAGAGGACCCGGGTTCAAATCCGACTCGAGGCATCCGGCTAAAAAATCTGACCCCGGGGTAGAACAAATTTATAAAAATATAATAAATAGAATTGTAAATTGGCTTATGGCTAGAAAGGACGAAAAACCAAAAAAAAATATCAACAATTTGAAGTAGGTTCTATTTAATTGTGAAAAGTAGCGGATTTTGATCTTTAACATTGATTCAAATTTAGTGGAAGAAAATTTGGAAATTTTGAATGTCGTATCTAAATAAAAATTAATCGTAAACTACGAGACCTAGCCAGTCGATGGGTTTTTTTCCTGATTTTAATATTATATAAAAGTGATGGAACTATCACATAAAGCAAATTATCAAGAAAACCAGATATATAAATTTTGTATTATATAAGTTATGTGCAATATTGGATGCAAGGGCTATAAGGGTAATTTATCAGGCTCTGTTTGAGAGTATAATTAGCTATGGTTTAATTGCGTGGAGGGTGCATATGATAATGCAACGAAACCACTTATCACTATACTGACTAGACTGATTAAAAAAATTAAGGTGCAATCTGTCATGGGTATTGACGAATCTTTTATTGTTAACTCTGTTGTTTATTATTATGATGTGTTAAGATGATGTAAAATGAATATAGTGCAGAATTAGACGGTCACCTGCGACATTTCAGCCCCCGACAAAACATCCCCCGACATAATATCTTCTGACAAAATATTCCCCAGTATAAGGGAGAGTACAAAAGAGATTAAGCGAGAAGCTTATAATCAGTAAGTTTCTGAATAATATAAACAGAACTTTCTATATTTTGGAGGCTAATTAGCCGTTTGAAAGTGCTGCTGTCTGTCGTTAGATTTTCTAGCTAACAATTTATTATTTTTACTACCTATAATATAGTATTTATCATCTATATTTACTTATTTATCGTCTATGTTTACGTTACACAATTATTGATTGTTTGTTAAAAGTGTTATTATTCATTATCGTTATTAATTATTATTATAATATTGAGCGAAAATATAGCGCCCCAAACACACCCTGCCCGACGATTGGCTGGTTCGGTTTGCAATGTGTGTTTCGATTGAAAAAAATGGGAGCCCGAAACACACCCCGCCCGGACTAAACTTTCGGAGGTTCGGTTAATATATATTCAGTTCGGCCCGGTTGGGTTCCTATAGCTCATTTTCGGACTGGTTTTCAGACGGTCTCGATTTGCATTACTCATAAGATTCACGAGGGGAAGGGTTATTTCGTCATGAGATATTTTGTCGGGGGATGTTTTGTCGGGACTATTTTGTCGGGGGCTGAAATGTCGGGGAATCGAATTAGACATAGATCAATTGTCCTGCCAAAGATTAATAAGTCAACTACCCGAAAAATGCCTATTTTGTGGCAATTAAATACTTTAATAAACTCCCAAATGATCTAAAAAATCTGTCGCGTGACAAGAAAGTATTGAGAAAAAAATTGGTTAAATGGATCGGATCGTTGTGATTTCACCCTGTGATATGTATGTAAATCTCTAATGTGAACTAATGTTCATCAATGTACACCATATTTCATTTATTGTAATTCTTTGTAAAATTAAATAATTATGAATTTGTATATATAAGATAGATATATAAGCTATATAAGATAGATATAAGATATATAAGATTTTAATCCGAGTCCTATGTACAGTTAGTTGACTTGTCAACTCTATAGGACACGACATAACAAATGTTTTACAATTACAAAAAAAAACTTCGACCTCGAGGCCGAAAGCCTCACCATCGAATGTCCATTATTTTTAATTTATTACATATTTTTCTCACTCCTTATTTTGGTAAGGGAAATATTGTATGTTGTGTATTTTTCTGGATAAATAAATAAAAAAAATATTTGTATTACAGTAAAATTGCTTTCTAACATCGATATGTTTATCTGTATCAAGCAGAAGAAAACCTTGTTGATTTCTTTTTGTGAATCACCAACTCTGCTATTCTCGGAAAAACGACATTTTTTCAAGAAAATAATTACATTAGCTTGTCACAGAATCATTTCGTTATTGTAAAACACATATATTATACCCCGGAGAGGTATAGGTAGGTATATATTCCCTCGATACTACCACCGGTATCCTTATTTCAAGTAAAGGCCCGTAGAATCGAAAGAAAGTCGAAAACCGATTTGTCTTGTTTCTTTCCGACAATCCCAGGTGAGAAACAACTTAAACACATGTTTGGACAGCGGGGCTAAAAAAACAATGGCCGTAAATGCGGAACGAAAACACACCCAGCAAAAAAACAGCTACCAGAATTATAAACTTCGAGTCCAAAGAGAGGGTAAATTAAAAAAACATTTTTCAAGAGTCACGCGAAATAAATAAAAATAAAAATCTATAAAGCACAGCAGCTATAAAGCAGTAGCAATCAATAATGATATTGGAGATGGGTCTCGATAATTTTCATTCTCTAATTTAGCTAGAGAGTTCAATTACTAGCTCATTACAGTTACTATTGAATGTGTTAAAGATTAATTGTCCAATTTTGCTTGGTTGAATGCAAGGGAAGGATTTAAGTGCTGTGGCTATTAATGACTGCCAAAACGAGACATAGAACATGCAAATATGGCGGAATTGATAGAGCCAACTTGTTGAAACATCATTATCAATTAAATATATATAATTAATATAATAACATTGCATAATTATTCGGCAATCTTGAAGGGTTTTCTGCCACAATATTGAAATAAACTATTCCTACTTTATTAATATTAACTAGTACGTGTCCATATTAAAATAAAATAAATTTTCACGGGGATGTGGAGAAAAATTAAATAAAGCAATCAATCAATTGTATCCGGACGTTTCGTCAATTTTATTTTGAGATAACTAAAATATACTAATACGGCTCTCCGGTCTGGTGGCCCTGGCGAGCAGCGTCTCGGAATGTGATTATTAGGTCTTGTCTCCGCCTTTAAACGAATTACCATCTGAGTAAGTCAAACTAAAATTTATATTCCCTATATTTTTCCTCATCCCCGCCGCAACAGGTCTGTAATATATATTTGTAATATTTTGCCCCCCTTTTCGCCCCACGCACTCATTTTGGCTATTGATTTTTACAGCATACATTTTATATAGTCTTAAAAACTAACATTACAAAATTTGATCTATATAGGAGAGAGTATTAATTTTTTGCCCCACTCACATTTTGGGAGGTTGAAATTATTTTTTAGATATTTGCAAATAAATAACTCTCAGTTTTCTAAAGAGTAAATGTAGAAAAAAGCTAAAAATTTATATATTTTGCCCCCCCCCCCCTTTCGCTCCCATACAGTCAATTTTAAAAGTTGATTTTTACAGGAATAGTTTCTTAAAGTAATAAAGAATAATTCTACAAAAAATTTTCAAGATCGGAGAGAGTTTTAATTTTTGTCCCCACTCAGATTTTGGATAGTTGAGGGGGGGGGGGGGTCGGATTACAAAAAATCTTGAAATTATTTTTTAGATATTTGCAAATAAATAATCCACAATTTTCTAAAGAGTAAATGTACTAAAAAGCTAAAAATTTCTATAATCCCCCCCCCCCTTCGCCCCCATACAGTCAATTTTGATAGTTGATTTTTACAGGAATAGTTTCTTAAAGTATTAAAGAATAACTCTACAAAATTTGATCAAGATAGGAGAGAGTTTTAATTTTTGCCCCCACTCACATTTTGGATAGCTGGGAGTCGAATTTCAAAAAAAATCCTGAAATTACTTTTTAGATATTTGTATTTAGAATTTTATTAAGTAAAAATCAAGTAGATATCTTATCGTTCTTAATTGAAAATGCATAATTAGTGTAAACACATTGCAAAGATATTTTGCCCCTTTTGACCCCTTTAGGGGTCGAATTTCAAAAATCCTGAAATTGGTTTTTAGATCTTTTAATTTAGTATTTTTATAAGTAAAAAGCAAGTAGATATTTTATCGTCCTTAAGAGATATCGCATAATCAGTGAAAACACACTTTGCCCCCTTTGACCCCTTAGGGGTCGAATTTCGAAAAATCCTTTCTTAGTGAGCCCCTATGTCATAGATGTAATATCCTCTCCATATTTCATGTTTCTATGTCCAGTGGTTCTGGCTGTTTTGATGATGAGTGAGTGAGTGTAACGGGCAAAGAATTTTATATATATAGATAATTTGAAAAATTTTGTTTTGACGAGAGCAGCGGGCTTGCTGATTCATATAGAGCAGTGTTTTTCAACCTTTTTCATGACGCGACCCCCTTGGTATGAAAAAAAATTTCGCGACCCCTTACCCCCTCTGTTTGAAAGGCCCGGCTCGTAACTTTGTGTACAATTTTTTTTCATTTTTTGTTTTTTATAGTAAAAAACATATAAAAATTGTAAAAAAGTATTGATTTCTTATCTATTTTTATAAATCCTGATATATACTAATAAAAAAAATATATAATTATTGAAAAATGTATTATAAACAAATAAACCTGCCAGGCGCACCGGCCTGAGAGGCCCGGCTCGTGACTTTGTGTACAATTTTTCATTTTTTTATCATATAGTAAAAAACATATAAAAACAGTAAAAAAATATTGATTTATTACTGAGGCTTTGCGACCCCCTTATAGAGGCTTCGTGACCCCTCAGGGGGTCGCGTCTCACAGGTTGAAAAACACTGATATAGAGAAATAACTGAGGTTGTCCTCTGCCTGATGCAAATAAACATATATAAATATAACGAATATATAAAGATGTTTATATATAATTTATTTGTTATAGACTATATTTTCTAAGGTTTGATCTTCATCATTCGAATGTTATGCTGTGACCAGCTAGCTAGACCAACAAAATGAATTTTCCTTATTTTAATCCATAAGAAATAACAGATGAAATATTTTTAATTAAAAAGACTGATGATGAAGGTCAAATCTTCGAAATGATAGTTTATAACAAATAAGCTGACATGTTCTGATGTGGCCATCCACTTGACTTTACCATACAACCTGGCCCCTCACTTATATTTAATATTTAATAAAATTATTTATAATCATGTAGGGGAGGGGTTAGTTTTTGCATTTTTAGACTCCTGGGGGCCCACTGATTATGTATACAAAATTTGGTTGAGTTTGGTACTAGAGCCTAGTTTTTCATTTTTTGACCATACACCCTCCCATTTTGGGCGGTTAGTTTTTGTATTTTTAGACTTCTGGGGTCCCACTGATTATGTATACAAAATTTGGTTGAGTTTGGTACAAGATTTTCATTTTTTGACCCCCCCCTCCACGCCGCTTAATTTTGGGTCGATATGCACCAAAATCTAATCAGCTCTTAATCTCAATGGACCAAAACTACGTGTGAAATTTGGTTTTGATATTCACACTGGCTTTTGAGCTAGCTCGTCCACAAAAATTTGGTAACGCACAGACTAACAGACTGCCTAACTAACTAACAGACATTTTGATAAAACAATTATTATCTCGAAAAATATAATTTTTTCGATGTTTACTTATTAGAGCTTTTTTTGTAGAGCAAAATGCCATGGTTTCGCTCAATTTTTTTAATCAAAAAAGTTTTAACCGTTTTTGAGATATTTCGAAAAAAAGAAGGGAAAAAACACTTTTTTCATCCACGATTACAATACTTGACCATGCCCTCTATGGTAAAGTAATAAATTGTATATATACATATTTATATTTGTTATGTACCTATATGTATATGTTTTAGCATTTGTATCAAGCAAAAGACAACCTCATTGATTTCTCTTTACATAGCAACATTTTTTAAAATCTAATAATATCTATGATTATGTTTTGATTTTATCAGAAACTAATCTCTCTTTGTATTGCATCCCTCTTTCATGTGATTATTCTTTTATATTAAACGAATACAGAGCCCCAAAGCCTAAATAAAGAATCTTGAAGCCCACTATCCCCTTAATACCATATCAAATTAAACTGGAGATTACCCTACGACGGTTAAAGTAATATTATATATGAAAACACGAAACTTGTTTAAGGGTAATATTTTAAGCACTTTGCCATGTGATGGACAATAATAAGCTCTCGTTCAATAGCATAATCTCTATTAAACTCCCCATATATGTGTTATAAATCAGCGCCAGAGGACATTAGATTCACTTATCGTCTGTCTCTATTATTATTATAGCTTTTGTGTTTCTGATAATCCATAATTTACTATCTATTGAATTATTTGACGATTTGATTATCATAGGTGATGGGAGAGAATGGGAGAGAGATAGAGATCGGATTAGGAATTAAAAGATGTCAGTATAATAACAAAATTTAAAAGAAATTACGTATAGAATGAATTGTAGAAAAGTTAGGGTACCTACTACCTTGATCAAAAAGTTTCAGGAATTTATTCAGAAAATCAAAAATACAAATTTATTCATCAAAATCGATATTGTCCCCTTCAAAGTACTCCCCATCGACTGCAGCGCACTTATGTCAGAGCTTGATTCAATCCTCGAAACATTTTTTATATTAGATTTTCGGTATGGCCTTCAGAGCTGTCTGCGATTTTTAAGATTTTAAAAATGAAATCGTCTTTGCATCAACGACTTTGTATTAAATTTTGATTTAAAAACGGTGAGAAAATGTTGAAGAAGTGTTACTCTATGGAAAACAAACTTTTATGTGTGGCCCAAGTTTTCGTGAGTCCGTCGAGGATGACGAACACAGTTGACATTGAAAACTGACGAAAACCTCGATAAAATAAAAAAAAGTATGGCCGAAAACTGTAAATTGACCATTGGAGAGATGGCAGCGAACTTGAACATCGCTTATGAATCCGTTCAAGACATTTTGTTTAATGATTTGGCTTTGAGACGCCAAAAAAGACAGGATTTGTGGGAATCACGTAACGCGCGGTCGGTCGAACAATGCCATCGTTATCCGCAACTTTTTGAACAAGAACGGAAGGAATACCATCCAAAAGCCACCGAATTCGACTGATTAAATAAATAAATGGGGCTTTCAAAATTTAGTTAACTTTAATTCAAATAAAACTCAATGTTGTCTAATTTCTAGGCGCGAAAATAGAGATTTCCTGATATTCACTTCGATTCGAATACCCTGAAAATGTGTGACAGCCTATCCATGTTGGGCGTCTCTGTTGCATCTGACCTGTCTTGGAATGAACACATCTCCTCTGTGGCGAAATCTGCAGCAAGGAAGATTGGCTTCTTATTCAGGTCCAAGCGATTTTACAAACCCCCACAACTTCTCACCATCTACAAGGCCCAAATCCGCCCCTGTCTCGAATACGGCTCTCATCTGTGGAGAGGAGCCTCAAAATATTCTCTTGCTACCCTTGATGCAATTCAGAAACGAGCCGTCAGGCTAATTGACGATTCTACCCTCACCGACTCCCTCGACTCGCTGGCTCATCGAAGAGATGTCTCTGCCCTTTCCCTTTTCTATAGATACTATCACGGCAGGTGCTCTGATGAGATAAAATCAATAATTCCCCCCAAAGCATGCTTTGCACGCAGCACACGTTTTGCCGACTCCCAACACTCTTTTGCGGTCAAATTGGAAAAGTGCCGGACCACTTCATTCAATACATATATCCCCATGACTTCAAGGAACTGGAACTCTCTCCCAGCCTCTGTCTTTCCCAGCACCTATGATCTTCAAACCTTCAAAACCAGGGTGCATAGACACCTACGTCTACACCCTCTCACTTAATCAACTTTCCCTTCTCTTCGGTAATGCAAGGGTCTTTCGAGATCCATAGGGGCTACATCTTTACTGGTGCACCCCTTCTTGCATTCGATTGCATTAAAAAAAAAAAAAAAAAAAGATTTGGCTCCCCGTGACTTTGTCCTGTTCAGTCGACTCAAAAAATCGTTCCGGGGTACGTGTTTTAGGAGATAATACAAAAATTGCTGACAGCTGAAGGCCATACCGAAAATCGAATATAATAAATGTTTCGAGGATTGGATTAAGCGCTGGCATAAGTGCGTTGCAGTCGGTGGGGAGCACTTTGAAGGGGACAATATCGATTTTGATGAATAATTTGTATTTTTGATTTTATGAATAAATTCCTGAAACTTTTTGATCAATTGGCTATCATGGGAGGTGAACCCTCTGACATATGTATCGCAATAAATGTTTCACCCAATGATTTAAATCTTCATTTGTAAAATTTCGTGGTGTATTCTAAATTTAAACACAGTCATGCCATTTACTATACTAGTTTAAAAAAAAGTTGGTTGAGTGTATCGAATTTTGATTTTATTCAAAATTCGAAGAGAAATGGAATAACAATTTCCAAATTGAATATAAGATTTACACAGAAATTTAAAGTCTAATTAATTTAAAAATATTAATATTTACTAATTAGTAAATATTATTATAGGAATAGTATATTTTTTTCTCAGAGCCCAGGAATGGGCCAGTTATATTGTTTTTTTTTTTTTTTAATGGCTTATCAATGGTATTATTAGAGTTATTTAATTTTATGTTAGAAGGAGCCAGCCTCCTTTAGAGTTAAACCCAAATGCCAAGTTGGAGTCCAAGGAGCTGTCTGAACATTTGAGAAGTTTTTTTTTATAATGAAAATGATGAGAGAAGGAGTTACACCAAAAAGGTGCATCCCCTAAAAGCCTGTGTTGGTCCTTCCATCGCGAAAAAAGAAGAAGGGGGATTTTATGGGCTGGGCAGGGGTCGAAGGTATCTGTGGATACGGGTCTTAAACAGCTGAAGGTTATTATATGTGTTTATAAAATTTTAATTATATCAAAAATTTAAGGAAATTACAAGAGTTTGTCATCTAATAGATCCCAAATGGAAGGGATTATTTTTAATTATATGTTAGAAAGGTTGTTACACCGTAACGAGTCTTGAAAAAGTTTCAATTTTTCCAATTTAATGCTTTAGTTTAGTTAAATGAAGAAATTCTAACCAAAGTTTTCCAAATATTCAGCTAGGCATTCAAAAAACATTAATTGAATTCCTTAGAATTTTTGTCAATGATTCCGAAAAATGTTTGAGATATGTATATTTTTTATTTTTTTAAAAATACAAATTTTTTTTTTACAAGTCCACTAATTCTACATGTTAAGACTTAGTTCACAGTTAATAATAGTTTTTTATGGGATTATTAATATATTCTTATTTAATTTTTAATGTGGCTTGTAGGAAGTAAAAAAAGAAAAAAATTTCTTAAAAAAAAATCATCATCAGACGGCTTAATATTCTTTTCCTCCTGACATCCGACCCATTAAAAATCGGGATAACATTTTAATAGCCTTTTAGTGTACTATAAAACTCGCATATTCTACTCCGGTCTCTTCCACAACCTCTCACTACTCTTTTAACTCTTAATTTTAATTTAAAATAAGAAGAAAAATGACCTTGTGCTATTTTATTCTTTTTTTTTCAACTTTTTGAACGACAGATGGCCGTCATTTGTAAAACTCAAGCAAATCTGCCTATTCGAAAGCCTCAGCATGCGCACCAAACGATTTATGATATATTTAATTAAAATTCAAATAATTTAATTTAGTTTCAACTTTTTTTTTTTTAATTTTTCCCCTTATTTCTTCTGAAACATAACGTGGATCATTTTTCATTTTCCACACTCTAAATGAATTTTTTTTTTGTAACGTTGATATTATATTGAATCTAGATTATGAAACAGTGTCCGGAATTTTTACTTAAGGATGTTCTTTAGCGACAGTCAACACAAAAAGATTTTGGCCTCGTAACCACTCTATAAATACGAACGGAACTAAAATTTTAGGTTTTGTTTTTTTAACGTGACTGTAGCACTCCCACTACGAAATCTCTATATGGATACACACATACTTGCCGGATCGTTTCCAAGCCATTGTGCTTATATCCCCTCCACTAAAAATAATCGCCCAAATATGTTTTTTTTTGTTTTTTTTATCAAAACTACGTGGTAATTAATTTCTATTTTTTTTTTAAATTACTCTGAATATATTATTCTAACAAATATTAGTTTTTCATCAAGATGGTGAAAGGAAAACGAATTTCTCTAATTATATTCTAAAAGAAAATAAACATATATAACTTTTAAGGAGTTCGGTGTTGGTTCTAGGTGAAACATTTTAATATAATAATAAAACTTGAGTAAGATACGAGGTAGGTTTCACAAAAAAAGAAATAAAACAAAATTGAGTTTTGAATTCGCTAGTATTTCGGAGTTAGTCCATCATCAGGAGTCTAAGAAAACTTAGACTCCTGATGATGGGCTAACCCCCGAAATATATCGAATTCAAAACTCAATTTTGTTTTATTTCTTTTTTTGTGAAACCTACCTGTATCTTACTCAAGTTTTATTATTATAAACATATAATTTATTTTTCATATAAATTGAATTAAAAATAAATAAATAACAATCTACTTAGATTCTATTATTTTTTCTTAATACATTTCATTTAGCAAATAAAATGGTAACTTCGAACTTGAATGTATTCTGTAATGGAAATTAGGACTACATTTTCTTATTAAATAGTTTTATTATTAGTTTAGTAAAACAAATTAACTTGTAATATAATTTCTTAAAATCATTCTTAATATCTTTTTACTTATTTCTAATACTATGCTAGAAAGAGAAAGTTCAAATAACATGTAATAAGTAATCAATATTAAAAGAACATATCAACATTTTCGACCTTCCGATTGGAGATACTTAAGCATGGCTTAAAAAGAAAATCTTCTTGGAATGGAAATCCTTATGGGACTCCAGTAGCCAACATAAAGGAAAATACCTACACAATATAATGCCGAGGATACCAATAACACCATGGTTTGAAATTATAAAACATTTATAAGGCTAACAGTTCATATCATAAGACTTAGAAATGGACATTCACTAACACCTGAATACCTTTACAAATTCGGTCTTAGAGATAACCCTTATTGTGAGTGTGAACAAACATCCATAGGGGATGTTAATCATATCTACCTACAATGCAAAAACAACAGTGATAAAATAAAAAAATATTATATAAACATTCACGATAATATATCCCTACCAACAAATATGAATATTCTTCTCTCGTTCTGATTAAATATTAGCAAAGTTTGTGATACAACATATAATAGCTATCAAAAAAATTTAATGAAATATATTAATAGAACATATATACGTTATATAACAACATTTCACTGGCTAAAATGATCTATATGGATCGAGGCCAACGGGCGGGGGAGGGAGAAAAAAGTAATCAAGGATCAGAAATATAAATTATAGACTAGAATTTTGGTGTTTTTTGAGGCTCTTGAAAACCTTGGAAACAGATGGAATGTCTTCGTTAGGAAAAAGAAATAAAATTTCCTAAAATTCTAACTATTTATTTTCACGAAAAACTTTTGATACGTTTCAGCGAATATTCTCACGCCATCACAATTTATATTGACATAGCATATTAATAATAATTTAACATAAAAAAAACTCACCAGGTAAATGACGAATATAAAAGATTTTTATTTGATTTATTTAAATGAATATGTTTTAATTTGTTGATTATAATGTCGTTAACTGTAAAAAGAGAATGACATTTCTACACAGAAAAATATGTACTATGTTATGAAAAGCCAGGGTGAGTTTTCTCTTCTTTTCTCCTCTTTCTTTTGATTTTCTTTTTTCTTTTATCTTGAGAATGACATGTGAATATGAATTGACTGTAATTAAGATTATGTTTTCCTTGTAGACTGATGATGGCGTTAGAATATCCGCTGAAACGTCTCAAAAGTTTTTCGTGAAAATAAATAGTTAGAATATTAGGAAATTTTATTTCTTTCTCCTAACGAAGACATTCCATCTGTTTCCAAGGTTTTCAAGAGCCTCAAAAAACACCAAAATTCTAATTTAAAAACATTAATAGTATCCTATCTAAATTATAGACAATGTAACTTATATATAAAAGTAAATAATAATAATATCCTACGCAAGCAAGTTTCTCTAATTATATTTGATTAAAACATTTTTCAAATTAATTAAATTAGAAAAAACAGTAGAATCTACTTACATTCTACATCAACGATGATTCGTTTACTAACTGAAGGTGGAACTCCGTTGGTCGCAATACATAAATAGGCGCCCATTTCGGTACGTGAGATTCTCGTTAAATTCAACTGGTCTCCGTCGTAAACATTAACTGAAAAAAACAAAACAACAACGTTATATTAGAAAAAAATGTAGACATTAATTCTCATTATCCTGCAACAATTTTTTTTGATAATTAGAAAAAATAGATGCGAACTTTAATAGGTATCACAATAGATTATAATCTTGTCCTATTTTTTTCTAATAGGGATATATTGTGAGAAGGTGCATTAAGTAATTTTAAGTACATATTCATGTAATGAGATATGTTAATGCACACACAAGACATGGGGGTGTTGTCCTCATCTCCCGGCATCTACCCACCTGGCTGATGCAAATTTCTGAATAGAGTTGCGAAATGGAATTAATTCTCAAGAGAAGGGCAAAAGTGTAGCTGCAAGAGGAGGGGGATTTAATGATGACGTCGGCGAAGTGGAGGTTGGGTTGAGATTACTTGAATATGATTAGTAACATCAACTTCATTAAGAGTCACACAATGTGTTAACTTGAACTCAAGTTTGGAGAGTTTCTGTCCGACTGTTTGTCAACCCCTCTTATCATCATTAGCACTATCCTCATTATATTCCATAGCAAGAATGGATTGCAAGATGCAAGAGAGAATTTTTAACAATCACTACCAATTTTATTCTATAATAATTTTTTTTTAATTTTATTTAGGGACGAATCTAAGGTTTTAGTAGAAATACTTTTACATTGCATATTAGAGGGCTAACTGCCTGGCAAGCAAGTTAGCGGTTGGGTTCGATTCCGGAGTGGACGAAGCCCTCTGATATGCAATGTAAAAATATTTATACTAAAATCTTAAATTCATCCCTAAAATAAAATAAATTCTTTTTAATAAGTTTGTGGTTAAATGACATGGGTTGATTTTTGAAAAATTCTATCTTTTTTCAAAAAAAGAAACTCAAAAAATATGCTTAAGTCTTTACATTAATTATTTATATTATTTATTCAGGATATTGGGATTTTAATAAAAAATAACACTTCAATTTCTTTCTAGATAGTAAATAAAACTGCGGCCAATATCGAGAATAAATTAAAAAAAAAAGTGATGTGTTGTGGCCGAGGGGTGAACCGCCATTGGAATTAGATGTACACCTCTGAAATTATGTGGAATTATTTTGGAATTCATTAGATAATGTCCCTTCATCTATTGTCTTCTACTTGGAAATGAAAGTGCAAGTGGAAGTAGGTGTACACGATATTAGGTCGCGGTTCGCCCCTCGATTGTGGCTATCTAATGAATTCACCATAGCACCAGACCCCCTGTCTCCATCGTATATTAAAATCAAATAATAAAAAGATGATTAAGAAAATAAAAATTGTTTTTCTATTTTAATGCTTCTGTTAAGGAAGAAGAAAGTTTTAAAAACTGCTGTGGAGAGAGGAAGAAACATTTTGTTTGTTTCCTTCATTGACCCTTGGAAACCCTGAAGAAGGAGGGAAGAATGCTCCGAAACGTCGGTTTGAAAGAAAAGTAGGAAAGAATCCAATAAATTACACCTTATTTGAATATGTGTTAATTTTTTCTTTCTTCACTACCCCTGGGCTGCCTATATTACTTTCAGTTAATAAATTGATATTTTACCCAATAAGTTTCACATGGTCCTTAAAAATTAATTGTGCCAAATTTGGTCTAAGTGGGGCAAAGAGCTATAATTGATCAGATTTTCTATTTGATATCATTAAAATTGTTATACATTATAAGAATCAATGCGTTGCTCCGGGGTATGACTAGAAATAATCGTTTCCTGTAAATTAATCCCCATTATAATCTATTTAATATAGAAAATCAAAGAAGAGGTTCGGTAGCTGGTAAATTCCAAGAGTTATGGATAATTTTAATTATGTCAGAAGGGTTGTTTCACCCTTTCAGGAATTGAACCAGAATGCCAAAAAATGCACTACGGGCACTTGGCTTTTTCGATTCCCGAAGGGGCGAAACAACCCTTCTGACATAATAAAAAATATCCACAACACCTCAGATTCAGTAGTTTATAAATCTCCCTTGATGTCTTGATTTTCTATAGGAATTTTATCCCTGTATCGGCATTTGTATTGTTCACATATATTTAAAATTTGTACTAAAGCAACAAAATAGATAACAATAAAATTGGATAGAGAATACCAATAAATAAATGAATATTTAAAAAAGTCTATATATAAAATTTAATAAAAGAATCGATTTAAAAGTTAAGAAGTCAATAAAATTGGATGAGAAAAGCCTTCTCTCTTCCTGTCATGCATTGTGATAATCAATCTTTTTTCAATTAATTTTGAAAGGTTAATTCTTAGTGTCAATCTAGAGAAGATGGGCTAATTATTTATTTAGAGAATATAAAAATCAATACCTCAGCAGGAATGAATAGAATGGAAAATAAAAATACTAATAAAAAAATTCCACACTCGATTTTTGTAAGGCAGCATTTTTATTAATTAATTGCACTTTTAGTTGCCGACTTCTCTCGGGTCGCTAATAATAATCAATTAATCACTTGGAAGTTAGCCGCATGAAAATTTAAATAATTTAAATATTTTTTTTTTATATAAATAAATTAACTTTTTTAATTATAGATTACTTAAAAATGATTGATTATTAAATCATTCGAATTTTTATAATTATTACATAACTGGAATTTTTTAAATTATCTACTAAAATAATTAAAAATTCAAATATTTTTAATTATTGAAAACAATTCAAATATTTTTAATTATTGAAAAAAATTCAAATATTTTTTAATTATACGAAAAAATTCAAATATTTTTATTAATTAAAAATGATGAAAAAATATTTTTCAAAACTAGGTACGCTCTCTGTGAATTTCAGAAATGGAGAAGAGTAAGGAGCTGCCGCCGGCAAAGTCATCCTAATAATAAGTTTAAATATTTTAAACTAATTAAAATTAATCTTGGAACACCTGTATGTTTGTCTGTGTAAAGTGTTTTTTTGCTTCTTTTTTTCGAAATATCTCAAAAACGGCTAAAACTATTTTAATTAAAAAAATTGGGCGAAACCATGACATTCCGGTCTACAAAAAAGCTCTAATAAGTAAACATCGTAAAAATTATATTTTTCGAGATAATAACTGTTTTGTCAAAATGTCTGTTAGTCTGTTAGTCTATGCGTTACCAAATTTTGTGGAAGAGCTAGCTCAAAAACTAGTTTGAATATCAAAACCAAATTTCACACGTAGTTTTGGTGCATTGAGATAAGGAGCTGATTAGATTTTGGTGCATATCGACCCAAAATTAAGTGGAGGAGGGGGGGGGTTAAAATTTAAAATTATAATATTTTCAAACTAAAAAAAACAAGAAAAATAAAATATACTATAAAATAAACCTATAATAACGAAAATAATTTTTTTCTGGTGCCAAAATTAGGGCGGGGTGGAGGGGGTCAAAAAATAAAAATCTAGGCCATTTGAGCAAACTCAAGCATATTTTGAATAAATAATCAGTGGGCCCCCAGAACACCAAAAATGCAAAAACAAACCACCCAAAATGGGGGAGGGGAGTCAAAAAATGAAAATCTAGGCCCTTGGACCAAATTCAACCAAATTTTGTATACATAATCAGTGGGCTACTAGAAGACTAAAAATGCAAAAACTAACCGCCCAAAATAGGGGGTGGGGAGCTGTAGGGTCAAAAAATTAAAATCTAGGCCCTTGTACCAAACTCAACCATCAGAAGTGTATGGTAAAGTTAAGTGGATGGCCACATCAGAACGTGTCAATTTATTTTTAATTCGTTTCACTTCAAATTGTCGATGTATCGGTATTTTAATTTAAACTAATTATCAAAAGAGGATGCAGCACCCAATACCTACCTACCATATAATCAAGAACATTATTTGAATTATAATATGAAGGAAAATCTCATCGTAAAATTGTGGAAAATGTTGAAATAAAACGAATTTATTATTTAGCCACTTCTCTGTTCGTTCTTGAAGCGATGATGATGTCAATGTAAAGGTGAAGAAATGTCCGCAAAAAAAGAACCACAAAAGTAAATATTTTAGCAAAAAGATAATCTTATTTCAACAAAGATGAAACATATCTTCCCTGGTTGCTCTCAAATGCTCGAGAGCCTCTTAAAACATTTAACGACTAAATTACAAGATCAGTCAAACCGAAGTTAAACATCAATAAAAAATGTTTTTCTGCTTTATGTTTTTATTCCATGGTATATATAAGTATATATGTAAAGGTGCAATATAAATAATACAAAAAAGAGCAAGAAATAAAGGCCCCCACACACACTCAGCCCGTCCAGTCCGGCCTAAACAGTTTAGGAGTTATAATCAAATAACATAGCCTGGGGGGTCGAACATAGATAGATAGCTAGATAGGTAGAGACACAAGCACAAGTGCCCTTTAGTGGTATGTGATATATATATATATATAATCTCAACCAAAACATTCTGTGAAAAAATAGGCTAAGTTCGAAAAAGTAGTGAAATCTAGTGTGTAGCCAAGTTAAATTCGCCAAGAATAATTATGTTGAGAGATCTACTATTTTCTCAACTTAATTATTCTTGGCGAATTTAACTTGGCTGCACACTAGATTTCACTACTTTTTCGAACTTAGCCTGTTTTTTCACAGAATGTTTTGGTTGAAATTTCTCTTCTTTTTGTAAGCTATGAGAAAGCCCGTTGGTCCAAAGGGCTAGAATTTTTATTTTTGACCCCCCTTCCCCATTTTGGGTGGTTAGTTTTTGTATTTCTAGCCTTCTGGGGGCCCACAGAATATGTATACAAAATTTGGTTGAGTTTTGTCCAACGGGCTAGAATTTTCATTTTTGACCCCCCCTCCCATTTTGAAGGGGTTGAAAGATAGAAAGTTTGGATTTTTGGAATTTTTCCTTTGTTTGTGTCCCAAACTCTACTAGCAGGCGAAATTTCATGATGCTGGAATGATTGGAAGTACTCTATAGGTTTTGATGACCTGTCAGTGAGTGAGTGAGTGCAAAATTAGCTATTTTCTCAGCTCCATATTTCAGAATCTATTTAACCTATATTATTGAAAGTTGGTACTCTCTTCAAGATAGATTACATAATTACATGTCTATATCTCAAATGGATTCCGAACTGCAGGGGGTCGAAATTGGCTCGAAATGGTTCGTGTAAATAGCGTACAGCGTGTACGGCCAAGCTAATGCACGAACTTGGCCTGCGCACGCTGTGCGCTTTGATTTATTTGTTAGAGACTATGGTTTCGAAGATTTGGCCTCCTTCATCTTTTTAATGATAAATATTTTATCTGTTATTTCTCATAGGTTCAACCACCCGATTGAATTAAAATAAATTCGTTTTGTTGTTTTAGCAAGGTGGTCACATAACAACAAAACGAATTTATCTTTATCCAATTGAAGTATTTGAACCCATGCGAATACAGTTAAAATATTTCAAATTAAAAAAGACTGATGATGAAGGTAAACTTTCGAAACTATAGTCTCTAACAAATCAATTATATATAGCTATACATATTTCGTTATATACATTATACATATATGAATATTTTTATTTGCATCAAGCAATGGACAACCTCTTTGATTTCTCTTTATGACACAAGTTTCACTTTCCTTTCTATAGAAGCCTCATTAGTAATGGAAATAAAACAAAAACTTTTGAATAAAATTTAAGTTAAATTCTTGTCCTATGTATCTTTAACCATAACAAATTGCTCGTAATTGAACATTTCTTATAGGTATATTAAAAAAAACAAAAACAAAAAACATTCTTAATAGTGTTTGTATTCAAATTAATTAAAATGGCAACGCGTTCTCTTCATTCCTATATAGAGGGTGGCTAAATCAAAGATTTTTTTCATACCTATATATTTCTTTCATGTAACATCAAAGTCATTAACTCATGTTAACTTTGTCGCTTGGTTTTTTATTTATTTTTTACCCCCTCAACGTTAGTAAAGTAAACCAACGAGATTCTATCTAAATAAATTTAATTTGACATCGTTAGATAAACCATTGGACTAATCCCTGAGTGCACTTTCTTAAAGTGCTCAAGCCTACAAGCCTTTATTTATTTATTTTTTTAGAATGAATAATAAAACACCCTGAACCTCACCTCTAAGATTGATATTCTCTGTGTCTAGGTTTTTGCTTCATGCAATCACATGACAAGTGTCTTGTTTTTTTTCTTTTTTGATTTCTCAAAAACCGATGTCGTCCTCAGTTGGAATAACATAGCAGAACTAATGCCTTCTCGGCTTTGCTTTTTTCAAATACGTACAAAATACATGAGTGACTTTTCTCTTTTTCCAATCTCTTTTTTTGCCATCACTAATACTTCTATATATACTCTACGATATACATAAGCACCGGGTGGGTTTTATTCTTTTTTTTAGATAGAAACCCTCTAAAAAACAATTATACATTATTTTCCAGCTCTATGGATAATTTCACCTTAAGTGAGAAACGCGTTCTCTTTCAGTATTAATTAACAGGAATTTCCGTTTATATTAATAGAAGTACGAAATAATGATCCGCATATATATTCCAGTGAAGCCAGAGATTAATTTTAATTCAAAGTAAATAGGAATGGTGTGGTTATAAATATATGATATGATATATAAACTTATTATTTTTTTAATCTGGAAAGATGTATAATATGCGCAACTCGACCACCAAAATTAATCGAGATACATGATTTTTTACTTTACATTATTTAGTGTGTAATCGTGCAGAAAAAAGCTTTTTTTGTTTTTTACCAAAAAATCCCAAAAACAGCGAGCATCAATAGTGTTTGTAAGCTTCTAAGTCCTATATAATGGTCTTTTTTAACCGACTTCAAAAAGAGGAGGTTCTCTAGTCGACTGATTTTTTTTTTTTTGCCTTGTTACCTCATATCTCCGCCAATTGTCAACCGATTTTGAAAAATTTTTTTGCATTGGATCCAGTCTAGCTTCCGATTGGTCCCATTTTTTTCGTTTTTTTTCATAGGTATTAGACCTTTTTTATTAGGTTTGTTTAGACCTAACCTCTTTGTTTATGAACCGATTTCAATGGTTCTTTTTTTATCCGAAAGGGGGTGTCTTAGGATGGTGTCATATTAATTTGGTCAAGTTCTGATGATATTATCAGTTATTAATAACATCACTAAAAGAGAAAAATAAAAATAATTTTTAAGAAAAAATAAAAACCGACTTCAAAAATTAAATGCAACAAATAAAATACACTAAAAAGGTATAAAATAATTATTATCTTATTTAGTTACAACTAAACGACTGAAATATTAACATGAAATTAGTTTTTGAAGTTGGTGCCAAACACATATACCTTTTATGAATCGCACTCGACGGATCTTACTTAGTACGTTTGGCGGGTACGCTCGCTTATAGGTATAATTTGTTTGGCACCGACTTCAAAAAGTAATTTCATGTTAATATTTCGTCGTTTAGTTGTAACTAAATAAGATAATAATTATTTTATATCTTTTAGTGTATTTTATTTGTTGCATTTAATTTTTTGAAGTCGGTTTTTATTTTTTCTCAAAAATTATTTTTATTTATATAATCATATACTATTAACTGGGGACTGCTGCAGAGTGGCAAGACATAGGAAAGCGTGGACGAATTTGGGAGAGGCCTATGCCCTAAGGGGCCTGGTACAATAACTGATGTATATATTCTATATTTTATGTAAGAAATCAAAAAAGGCTATAAATAAATAAATAAATAATACTATTAACTGAGAAATTCTTGTATAATATATACATATATTTAATTTAATTATATAGAATCGATTTCTTAAAAACAGCTCTAACTAAACTTCCATGTATATTAATTGTGGTTTAAGTTCAAAACTTTGTGCACATCGATGCCTTGATGATGGCAGGAGGGGATCAAAACGTTGGCAAAAAATAAATTAAATTTTATTTTAATTGACCTCTTTACCTGAATTTAACATAAAAAAATATATTTCGCTTTTGATTAAAGGAGAAAATTACCAGTGCAACGCTGGGTCCTCCAGTTACTAAATAATTATTACAAAAATCAACTATTTTTCAAATTTTCCATTGATAAAAGAACAATCCCCCCCCCCCCCCGAAACGTTTGGCTATTAAATAAACAATTATATATTGTTTTCAGAAAAAACCGTTATTTATTCAATGTTCTTATTTATGCTATAGATGTATAGATAATAGATGTTTTAGTACAAGATCCCGACTTAGGTAGACTCTTTCACCTATCGAGTTTCCTAATGAAATTAATAGTTTGATAATATAATGTATTAATAAACAAAACTTGATAGAGTCGATATACAATTTCCCTGCATAGCTATTTTATCTAATTTATTAGATTTATTTATTTTTATTTATTTATTTACTTTTTTTTAATTATCTACATTTTCATATATAACAATAAAGGAAACTCTATAACTACAAAATACTAATTCGAAGTTACCTGTTGATACCCTGTCTACCTGGACTTATGCAGGGAAAAAAGATGGCGACCCAACTTTGGCATTTTATATACATATTTTACTCTCGATTGGTAATATATTTATCCGGAAACTCGATAACTACATTTATGTAATAAAATTAACAACTTTAATTTTTTTATTAAAAATAGCTATGCAGGGAAATTGGATGTCGACCCTATCAAGTTTTGTTTATTAATACATTATATTATCAAAATATTAATTTCATTAGGAAACTCGATAGGTGAAGGTCGACCTAATTCGGGATCTTAGACTATATAGATTAATATAAAAGTTTTTAAATTTAAATTTTTATACACCCAACCTATTAGACTCTCCATTAGAAACGTTTGGATATTTTTTTTTTTTTTTACTTATGAAAAGTGGTGTGGTTTAGGTTTTAGGTGAAACATGATATTAATCAATGGTAAGAGTGTAGTTTCACAGTGAATGAAATAAAACTCAAAGAGCTTTATACAAACTCAATATATTTCGGATAATTAGTCCATCATCAGGAGTTTACAGATTACTAATGATTATTAGTCCATCATCAGGAGTTTACAGATTACTAATGATTATTAGTCCATCATCTGGAGTTTACAGATTACTAATGATCATTAGTCCATCATAGGAGTTTACAGATTACTAATGATTATTGTGCACCATCAGGAGTTTACAGATTAATAAGTAGGTAGTAATCTGCAAACTCCTGATGATGGACTAATAATCCGAAATATATTGAGTTTGTATAAACCTTCTGCAGTTTTATTTCATTCAATGTGAAACTACACTCCCTTTACTTTATTAATTAGTTAGTGATATTTACATAAACATTTGGATAGTGAAGAAATGTATTTATACAATATCTAAATAATACATATTTAATGTTTTTATTTAAACTATAGATTAGTATGAAAATTTTAAAATTTAAATATTTATACAGTCACCCTATTAAACTCTTTATCTCCACTAGAATTTCTCGAAACAGCTACGCCTCTTAAGGGCAGTGGTCTGCTAAATTCAAATATTTTTTCGCTAGGTATTATTAAAACTTTTTGTTCCGGAATACCAAACATCCTATGTAAGTAGTTTTTTCTTTTTCTTTTTCTTTCTAACCGACCACTTTCGTCTTCTTACATACAAGCAAGAGACTTGCTGTATAAAAGCTGGATATATATATTTTCTTTCTTATTTTTTTTTTTTTCAATCCGAACAGAAGTGATCTCCAGGGAATGAGGCGTGCGCGGTAAACGTGCGTCAAGTGCCATTCGTTTCGAAACGGCCTCCCTTGCAGAGCAGAGCATCAACCCTCAGCAGCGACATTGACATCGTCCAATGATCCCGACCACCTGAGTGGACATCCCTCTAGCCAAACTTCCTAGGAATTGATTTATCTAAACTCAGGATACCAGGTCACAGACAAAGACAGGGAGATTAAAAAAATCTTTTCTGGATCGAAAAGTCACACAGAATTCCATTGAAACCTTTCTCAATATAACGACAAGTTAATTAAAAGAGAAAGCCAAGCAAGTTTGGAAAACAATATAATTTATTCCGACAGATACTTACGCATGAGTTTGTTTAAAATTTAGAACAATTTCATTCATTTTATAACATTATTAAATACTCAATAATTTAAATTAGTATTAATATAAAAAACGACCGAGCCAGTGGAGTAAGTAGGGGGGCCAAGGGGTTCATCTCCCCATACATGTAACAGTTAAATTTTTCTTTTTGAACCACCACATCCTAATACTGCATGTTTGTTCTAATTATTATATACACTGTGGTGCAAATAAAGTGGAACGCTTAGATTGATTAGGTTTCAAAAGAGGGCCTGTCGCTAGTCTCCTTGACATCCCCCCTAATTCTCGGAGACGTCTTCTGATAGTCCAAACACTTAGGTTGACTTGTCGAGTTTGTAGAAGGCGCTGTTGAATTTGAGCTGCTGTACAATGCCGATCCCTCAATACCTCCAATAGTATGAAACGGTCATCTCTCTCATTTGAAGCTCTAATTCGACCAGATCCCGGTCTCCTGGCATAAGAGTTTGTTTCTCTATATCGTTTTCCAGCTCTGTGGATACTTCCAACCGATGCTTTAAGTCGTTGAGCGACATACCGATACGATCTTCCATCATTTATTAGAGCTACAGCTTGAGCTACTTCCTCGGTCTTTAGAGGCATTATGCTTGGACAATATTTCAAATGAAATTAAATTAAAAGATGAGATATTCAAATCGAACTGATAAACATTAAAATATTCAATTTAATTCGATATTAGACGATAATCATTTAATACAATTTGATTCATTCATTTAGTTTAAATAAATTTAATTTTAAATGGTTTAAATTAAAGTAATACATTGTTTTCATCCTAAAAATGTTTAAAAATATTTGTGCAATCACAGAATGTATTAAAAGTTTAAATAAAATATGTTTTTTCTGAAAATTATTTGGAAAAACTAAATTTTTCTAAGTGTTCCACTTTTTTGCACCACAGTGTATATATTTATATACTATAGAAAAGCATTTCAAAATGTAAAAGATACCTGAATAAATCAGTTGCACACTCACCAAATCCCACCATAAAAATTTATACCTACCTACGCCACTGGATCTAGCACTGAAAATTATTTTCAATAGCCGGCTAAATTTGACAAATGAGTTTTATATAGACTCAAGTAAAATTTCTTAATTCTGAACATATTGATTGCTAACGACAAGAAAAAAGATATATTTATAGATTTTGCAAATTTAAAATCTCGAAAAAATATACATTTAAAAAAATTAACTACTTAATATTCTTTTTACCGACCCACGCGACATTAGTAATTTTTCTAATACTACTAATAAGAGAAACAGATTCATAAATATTTGCTAGTGAAATGATAACATTCATTAAATATATAATTAATATTAAGTAGTGAATTTAATAGATATTTTATATAATTGCTTTTTTTGTTTGATTATTTTTTATTACTTATTGAATTACTATTAAATCGAACTAGAAATATAAGTTGTTCTTTTTTTCAGGAGGCCTAAAATTATATTTTGCGGAGGGGCGAAATTTGTTGTTCTGCCTAATTGCAGCATTATTAAGCTGGTAACTCTATAAACAAATGAGTGGCAATCCGGCAATGCCTTAGTGATGAAAATTTGTCGACATATAGGTAAATGATAAGGTAAAAAATTCTACCAAAACTATATTAAATTCGATAATAAAATTATGTTGGCGACCGGGCCAAAACCTTGGGGGTGACTTTTTTCCCAAGCTCGTAAATTTTGAAATATTAAACTTGTAACACTAAATTCTGCTGAGAATAATATTGTTACTGCCACTGAGAGAGGAGACAAAGGGGAATGTCACATTGGATTTCCTTCACTGACCTTTCAAAACCATGAAGAAAGAGGGAATAAACCTCCGAAACGTCGTTTTTTTTTTAAATAGATAGTTTAAATGATCTCTCTTTTTTGGATTTTGGACTCCCTCATCAAAATCCACTCAATTCACTTATCAGCCCGTCTCCAAAAACTACTTCACTCTGATTAAACTTGTATTTAAATGAGTATTTTCGATTTCTATGAAAAAATACAATTCAGTTCCCCCATGCATTCTGATCTATCTAACTTATTAAAAATGTTCAATCTAGGTGGTTTCAGCCCAAAGTTCTTTTTTGATATTGATTGAGTGATTGGAAATGGTAAAATTCCGGTTTTGGATACCAGATCTGCGTCATTTTATATTTATATCATTCAATATCTATATTTGTAATGTAGTTTTTATTTTCTTTATTTCCTTTAGGCCGTTGTTAAAATATTCACTCAATGACAAATTCAGTAAAGCGAATGCTGTTCTCTCTATTATATAGTCATAAATGGAATATGGAGAATTGGCTTAATCTTTTTAATTATAATCTTTCATTAAATAGTATCCGAAATTTTATTTAAGAGTCCGCATAGGCAATTAGAAAACCGAATCTAATAAAAGAAGCCAATTTTGGATTCAAGTGAAGTGGACATTTCAGATCTCTCTATCTCTATTCGAAGGTAGAAAAGGATGAAATCGTACTCCTTCCCCCTGAAAAAGCGCCCCCATCCCCCAAACAAACCCTTGTTAATTTCCTGTTGGCAAGTTTTCGGCGGGCGGATAGAAACGAGGGTTGTGAAAAGGGGTGGTCGAAACCACCAGCAACCAGCAGCAATGCCAGTTAGTCGAGTACGTGCCACTTGCACGATGCACGTCTATCGTGAATATCCCATCCCGCACGGACCAATCTACAAACGACGAGATAATATAGAGATAGATATAGAAATAGAATGAGTGGGAAGTTGAGGGGGCTGAGAGGGGGTGTCCGAAAAATCATCAGCGATTCCACATGGATAATATTAATAAAAAAAAAATATTTAAATTGAAAGTGAATTGATTATATTGTTTTCTAACCCTGGCGCTTCTTTTTTAATTAACTTGTCGTCATAGGAGGGAGTGTGTGACACATTCGACGGAATTCATTGCGTTTGGCTCGACTTTCAAATCAAAAAGATTTTTAATCTCTCTGTTTCACTCTCTGACCATTCGCCTATAAATCCCATTCCTATTAATATAAGAAAGTCCAAGTCTCTAAGTCGACCCTTTTTTGGACATGAAATTAAATATATCTAATGATCTTTGATTCGGGCTTTACATTTTTTGTAATGTAATGCTAATATATAATTATAATTAAAGGAAAATTTAATAAAATAGAACCAAAAACAAATTGTTCCTATTAGTACACGAATATCGAAACACAGTGACCCAAGGGTCAAAAAGTGACCGACCATTTACATTTCAGTGACCTACTTCTCTTTTAGTTACTTATACCCGAGGGGTGAACCGCGATTGGAATTAGGTGAACACGTCTTTGGAATTATGTGGAGTTATTTTGGAATTCATTAGATAATGGCACTCCATCTATTGTCTACTACTTGGAAATGAAAGTGGAAGTAGGTGTACACGATATTAGGTCACGGTTCACTCCTCGCTTATACCCAATAATGTTCCGTAATGCTATTGTAAAAAGAACCTATAGACACACTAAACTTCTTTATAATTTAAGAATCTCAAAAATCATTGATGATATTTGAGAAAAGTTTAAGAGATCTGTTGGGTTGCAAGAAAGCACTTCTCACAATAGAGACCTGGAGATTATACATTACGTTTAATTAGTACTTGAAAACTTAAAGCCGTGATAAATATTTAGGAATTTCTGGGTAGATCCAGCAATTTTTTATTACATATTCGAACTACAAAAAGCACAACAGGAGTGTTGTGTTCATGCACGCAAGCACTCTGATGAGAACGCCTGTTATAGAGTAAGGCTAGGCACACAGTCGATTTTCAGTCGACCAAACAATTTAGTTAGGTCGGTTTGAAATCGTGATGCATTATCAATTTATAACCAACTTTAATTAACTAAGGCTAGGCACACACAATCGATTTTCAGTCGACCCAACAATTTAGTTGGGTTGGTTTGAAATCGTGATGCATTATCAATTTATAACCAACTTTAATTAACTAAGGCTAGGCACACACAGTCGATTTTCAGTCGACCCAACATGGTTTGAAATCTGATGAATTATCAATTTATAACAAAGTCTAATTAACTAAGGCTTGGCACACACAGCCGATTTTCAGTCGAGTGATAGTTTAGTTGATGGACATAAATATATCAAGTTTAATGTAGGTGCATACACAACACAACTGCAGATCAACTCGATTACTTAATCAAAATCGATCGATGAGCACTTATGATAAGAAAATCGAGCTTAGTTATTTAATTAGAGTTGGTTATAAATTGATAATTAATCACGATTTCAAACGAACCCAACTAAATTGTTTGGTCGACTGAAAATCGACTGTGGTACCTAGCCTAACTACTAAGCTCGATTTTTTTATCATAAGTGCTCATCGATCTACTTTTGATTAAATAATCGAGTTGATCTGCAGTTGTGTTGTGTATGCACCTACATTAAACTTAATATATTTATGTCCATCAACTAAACTATCGCTCGACTGAAAATCGACCGTATGTCGTCTTCGACTTCTATTTTTGTTTAAATTTGAAATAAATAGACAAATAATATATTATTCAAAGAAAAATAAAACAAAATTAAATCTTAGTTAAAAAAAAGGAAAAGAGAAAAATACTCCAAAGGTTAGATCAAACTTGTTAAGATAAAAAGATAAAAAAAAAAGTTAGAAGAAGCAGCCGAAGAAGAGGGCAAAAAAGGAGGAAAGCAAAAAGAGGAGTTGGGAATAACTTTTTAGGACTGGCAACTTAACTAGCAAGTTGACAACTCTCAGTCAGACTAGGCAAGTAGCAAACGGACGTCTAAACTTTGATCCAGCCCTTCTCATTGCTCACCTCCTCATTTCACATCTTGAGGTGGCTGCTATTACTGCGCCACCGTCAACCCTTCTTTCTTCTTTCTTTCTCTTTTTCTTCAACCCCACCCCCCTACCCATTCGTGGAAGCCACCCTCTCAGCCGAAACCACCTCAACATCATCATCCCTCTGCGGCCATTCTTTAAAAATAAAAAATTAAACTTTTCTTACTTGCAAAAAGGATTCGATTCTAAAATAAAGAAAAAAAACCGCGTGTTTTAAAAAATTAAAAATGAGTAATA
This sequence comes from Forficula auricularia, assembly GCA_024734495.1. Taxonomy (NCBI): domain Eukaryota; kingdom Metazoa; phylum Arthropoda; class Insecta; order Dermaptera; family Forficulidae; genus Forficula; species Forficula auricularia. The sequence continues at coordinate 15,902,472 of JALMQS010000030.1, read as the reverse complement.
ATTTGAGATAAACAAATGGTGGGTGTGCCAGATGATTTTCTTAAAGAGAAATCACAGGGGTTATTCTATGCTTGATGCTAATATACATGTATATAGTATATCGTCGCCTTAGAGTGTAAACCTGCTAAATCCATTTTTTATCATATATGACATAAAAAAAGAGATCCAGCATCATCCAAGTAAAATTGCTACTTAAAATTACGATCCTAAGTTGTAGAAAAAATGTGAAAATAGTTTCTTTCCATAACAACAATATTAAATTTTGTTTGTTTTTTTCTCTGCCCTGTAAAATTTCCTTGTTGAGTTAGCAGGTTTACTCTCTAAGGCGACAATATATCAAATATAAATATTAATAACTGTGTATCATTCGCATCCATAATAAATATTAATTAAAACAGGAATAACAGGGAATTGGACAATAAATAAAAAACAGAGTTTTTATTAAATGGGCCAGACGTTTCGTCGATTTATTTCGACTTCCTCAGTAGCCCATTTTATCACTCTTTGTCAAAAGACAATTTCACTATGCGACGAAACATCCTTAATCTTTTTTTATTATATCAACAATACATTCTTGGCCTCAATTACTTAACAATCTTGAACTTATTTGCTTGGCTCCTTTTAAAAATTAAAAAATCAAAAAATCATAAAAATTTTCTTATATTATTTTTAAACAGACCATGTGATAAGGTGGGCCGCTGAGGAAGTCGAAATAAATCGACGAAACGTCGAGCCCATTTAATAAAAACTCTGTTTTTTATTTATTATCCAATTCCTTGCTATTCCTGTTTTAATTAAAATATTAATATTTTTTAATTAAACAGTGGGCATGTGGTCCATACTCAGGGTCCAGGGGGCCTCGAAATTTCTTTGGGTCGGGCATGACACTTAATAGCAGGCATAGAAGTAGAGATTTTGTGGGTTAAGTCCCATCTTTAACTACGTGCCTGCTCAATATAGTATATCTATATGTTGCAGTAAAAACACGTTTCGCTGAATACCTTTATCACAATTAGAGTTTATTGATGTTGGTTGAGTTTGGTTCAAATGTCTAGAATCTTCATTTTTGACCTTCCGCCTCATTTCGTGTATTTATTTTCAAAAAATTTTAAACGAAAATGTCAAAAATTAGAAGAAAACTTGTAGAGGATGTAATTTTTGAGATTTTCGTTTAAAAATTTTTGAAAATAAACACACGAAATGAGGCGGAAGGTCAAAAATGAAGATTCTAGACCTTTGAACCAAACTCAACCAACATCAGTAAACCCATAGAAGTTATTCAGCGAAACGCGTTTTTACTAAAAAACAGGTCTTTTACTGCAACATATATATATATATTTTACATTTCCTAAAAGTCAAATTGATAGAATTGGAATTAGAAGACTTCAAAAAGTGATTTTCATAAATGTCATTCGATTACTTTAAATAATTAAAAAGTAAATAAAAAATAACATTTAATAAAATTATAGATGAATAATATTTAAAGATAAAGAAATTAAAAAAACAAAAATAAATAAATAAATAAAACGAAAATGTCTGTCCATGGATATGGAAAAGCGTATGCGATGTTATTTTTTTCCAAACAATTATATGCTAAAATAAAAATTGAATTATCAATTTGAGTGTGTCAGTCTTTTAAAAGCCACTTTTAGCCATCATTTTAACCAAACGAATGAAAAACAAAAAACATCCCAACAACAACAACAACAACATGATTTATTTATGTTAAGTCAGTTTTTATTTGAAAGGGGAAATGAAGCAGCTGCAGTGGGTAGAAAGGGCAGAAGATATTTTCTGTCAAAATTTGAATTAGTTGATGTATTAATAAAAAAAAATGTATATACCATATACCTATAGCATATACAAATATACAATGCAATAGGAATATATATCTGGATAAAAATGGATCAGTGCAGTAAATAAATTAAATTTATTTATTTATTGAAGAAATTCGTATTTAGGTAAAAATTGAGATGATAGACATGTATATATATAATAATGAAAATCACGAATGTAAATTTCATGAATTTTAAATTTGAAAATTTAAACCAAAAGCTAGAAAGTAGATTTTCTATTCATCTGCCACCCAAGCCCTCATTAATATTTACAAGAGTGAAATGAATATACATTGTGATTTAAGGCAAAATTTGAAAACATTGTGTTTTCAAAAATTAGCAAACTATTCAGGATAGAGGTGACATCTCTTCAAGCTATTTAAAATTAATAATTACATGTAATGGAATAACGAATTAATTCCCCCTGATTTCTAGTGGCAGAAATTTAAAAATAATCTATTCTCCCATAAGGATAATACATTTACTTTACCAGTAACCTAGCGCATCGGATTTTTGCCCTTATAGTCGTTTTTTGTTAAATATTATTAAAAATCTGAGGGTGCACCAAAAGTTCGAGCCTCAAATTAATATGGGACTACCCCTAAGGTACCCCCTTTCCAATAAAAAATAATCATCGAAATCGGTCCACGTGGCAAAAAGTTCTCGCTGAACATACATAAAATAAATAAATAAATAGATATCTTGGCTGTCTTGGAGCTATACTGATCCAAACGCAGAAAGAATCATTAAAATCGGTTCATAAACAAAGAAGTTATGCCTGAACAAACATAACAAAAGAGGTCCAATACCAATGAAATTTATATTTTTACCAATCGGAAACTAGACTGAACCTAATGCAAAAAAATCATCAAAATCGGTTCACAATTGGCGAAGATATCAGGTAACATGGACAAAAAAAATCAGTCGAATTGAGAACCTCTTCCTTTTTTGAAGTCGGTTAAAAATTATGTGGTTTGAAGAGAAAAAACAGTAGAAATGGAGCTACCTAAATTTTGACCTGAAAAAATACTTCTAGTTAAAGAGACTGATGATCAAGTTCAAACCTCCGAAAGTATAGTCTCTAATAAATAAATTATATATTAGGTATATTAGGGTAAGCCGAAAAAAGATAATACATTTACTTTCTAGTAACCTAGCGCATCGTATTTTTGCCATTATAGTCTTTTTGTTAAATAGTATTAAAAATCTGATGAGGTGCACAAAAAGTTCGAGTCTCAAATTTTCACTTTTCATAGATGTTCTTTATCTAGATTTTTTTTTTTCAGAAAACTTTACCACTATCTTGACATTAGTTCTTGGTTGTTTATTGAATAAAATTAATATTTAGTACTTTATAAAAACAATCAGAAAAAGTTTATTTAAACTCCAACTGTTTTGAGAGAATTATTTATTTTATCAAGGAAAAATTTGTTTTGTAGAAAAAAATAAAGCAAATACCTATGTATGTGTATGAAATAAATACAATTATTTATGAAAATAATGTCAAAATATTTCATAGAAAATCAGAACGTTTCTCATTTGAAAATTTGTGGGTTAATCCGGCCCTGAGAAGAAGGTAAGATCCTCCGAAACGTCGATTCAAAATTATATAATGAAAAGTTTGCAATGAATATTCTTTTATTAGGAATCATCTATTTATTTTTCTCTTGGACTACCTTACATTCAATCATATTACGATAGATAGTATTTTTTAGATTTCAGATAGGTAGGTTGTACAGTGGTAAGGGGCTAATTTTTAATTTTTGAAGCTCTTTTTAGACTATGTGGATCATAAATCGCAAATATTTGTTGAAAATTTGTATTTCAACGATAAAAGCTATCTTATATTTTTTTACAACGAAATTTTCTCTAGAGAGGACGGACTGGTAGAACTTTTAATTGAATGTAATGGAAGGCAGCCCAGGGGTAGCGAGGAAAGAAAAAATTAACACATATCCAAATAAGGTGTAATTTATTGGAATCCTTCCTCCTTTCCTTTCAAACCGACGTTTCGGAGGATTCTTCCCCCTTCTTCAGGGTTTCAAGGTGTCCTTCATTGACATTACATTCAATTAAAAGCTATCTTATATTTCTAGCTAAAATTCAAAAAATTGAAAGTTAAAAATATATATATAGTAAAGAAAGTGATGACCAACAAGCCGGTTGGAATAAGAAGTAGAGGTCGTCCCAAGAAAAGATGGCATGACGATCTGGAAGAAACAAACCTATAGGTTTAAAAACAAGAAGAAGAAGAAGAAGAAGAAAAATATATTTAATAGTGAAATTAGAAGACATCATAAGTGCATTTCTGGAGATGTACTCTTATTAAACGAGCAAAAATTGTTTGTTTATATATTTATATATATGTATCTTAGTTCTATTTTGAAAACGGTTCTACCGATTTTGATGAAACCAACTCTATTAACAAGTTTTGAGGATGAGAAAACGATCTGGCTAGGTCTGGACCTCGGCAAATTTCATCTTAATTGATCTTTTCTTAATTAAAGTAATTATTGATAGATTAAAATCTCAATAAAAAAGATTTTTTACATTTTTTCAATTATCTTTTATTTATTAATTGGTTTTTTAATTTTAAAACCCACTAATAGGTTATAGCAAATATTATATTATATTAAAATTAGGAATTTTTGTTTGTTTTTAATTAACAGGTGCTAAATCATATCATAACATTACAGGTGTGTTTACAAATAAAGTGGTTAAGTGGCTTTTTTTATATAACTTGGAAATAAATCTTATTTAATTTTATGTTTTTATTTCAGATCCTATACGATTATATTTTTTTATTATTATTTTCCTATTTATTTTTTATAATGTTTATCAATATGAACGAATGTCGGCAAATTCTGTGGCGCGGTGAATGTGGGAGGTGCAGGAGGTGGGGTGCAGTTGTGGGGGATCCGGGGTTGGGGTGCGAAGCGGGGGTGGCGGCATGAGTGCAGTGGTGGGGGCGAGGTACGTGGTTTCGGAGAGGAGGAGGTCCAGGGGGGTGTACTATATATATTGTATTCTTTTAATTTGGTTACCGTGCATCGCTCGGTGGCTCCAAGTACTTATAATAATTCACCAAGGGAATATAAAAATTTATTTATCAAAAAAAGAGCGTTTTAACAATTTAATTGACATACCTCTATTACAAGGTACGCCTGGGAAGTAGGCTTTGTCGGTATTCCGATACCTACGGTAATTCAAAAACAAAAAGTCGTATAATGTTCATTCTTGTACCAAATTGTTTGTATTTTCAATGCGGCGAACTGATAGGATTCAAAACTGCAAGAAAGCATAATTTTTTCATTGATTTTATTGATATTTTAATGAGTGTTGATAAAGTTTTCACTTTTTCCTTCATTTTATTTTCTCTTGTTTTAAACTTTCCTAACTCATTGTATAAAGATACGAAATATTTATTTAATAAAACAGTTCAATAAATAAAATAAACTTTTCAACATGCATTGAACAAAAAGAAAAAAAAATGAAATAGCAAAAGCGCCTGTTGAAAGTTTGTTAATTATTTGGATGAAAAAAAAAAATATTAAATTAGAATTTATTGTTAACATTTCATACAAAATTACAATTATTATCAATTAAAATTCTTGCTTTACTTTTCAAATTAAATTAATGAAATACCTGAGCACATCATAAAAAGTTTACTAAAGCGAAAAAAATACTAGAAATTTATGGAATTCCAATCATAAATTATTATTGAAAGCTTAGTCCAGTGTATATTCATTACTAAATTTTAATTGAAGTAAAAAAGAGAAACTTTTTCAAGGCTCGATAGCCTTCCGCAAATTTCACAGATGGTTGGTCGATGGGGGCAGGGCCGTCCTAAGATATTCGGCGCCCGTGGGCTACTAAAAATAATGCGTCCCTCTTCATAAGAAAATAGGATGATTTTCGGGGGCGGGGTGACCGGCAAAGTTATACAAGTCTCACAACTAGAATCAACTGGTGTGTTCACCACACGACTTTCACATTTTCATTTATTTGGAGTCATCGCGACACTACTAATTTACACCCCCTTCCTTTATTTCGTTTTTGAGAAAATAAAAAAAAACGAAAGATCTTTCATGTAAATGTCCACTTCCGGTCTTCCGATTTCAATTGACTGATTTATTGCGCCACGCAGAGGGGGGCAGCCCTTTACAAAAAGAAAACAGATTTTTTTACAGATTAGAATGCAACTTCTCATCAGCCGTCCAAACAATAATGCCAGATGTTGTGGCTATTTGTGATCAAAGTACATTTTTATGGGCGCCTATGACACAACTCCAGAACCGAGGCCAGAGTGTTGGGAGCGCAAAAAGCGCCCCACAACTGTGCAATGCTATTAATAAAAAAACAAATAAATACTAGAAACAAAAAAAAAAAAAAAAAATATATATATAAATAAAATTTAACATTAAATGCTAAAAAATTCTTATTATTAGTTTAAAATGGACTGGCCACTGCAAAAAGGTCATTTGTCGAAGATGGCCAGCCCAGCAATGCACATAAATCTAAAGTTATATTTTTACTCAATTAAGGCCGGGCCCCGTCCTGAAAGTCCGCCTCATAAAACTGGAAAAGTTAAAAAGGGAACCTAGCATCGCCCTGAGTGTCATTTTGTTTAATGTAGTTTTGGGGACACCCAGGGCGCGCAGGTACCTGAAGGACCGGGGACACCACACCCCCTTCCACGATATTGTCGCCGCCAAAACGGTGACAGCACCGGCGGCGACTCCGAACCTCCCCGCGATATTCCCGACCAGACTGGAGTTGCAACTATAATAATTAATTTTGTTCTTGTTAGCAACCTCCAGTCCGGCGAGCGCGGAGACCACCTGGACATCAATGACCGTCACCCGATCTTCCGGCCCCACCATCACGATGTCTGGCTTACGATCTCCGGCGGCACTGGAGTATAAATACTCCAGCTCCACCCTAGGAGATCTTTTTTCAAATCGTCCGCCAGACATCGGACAACGGCGTCATGCCTTTTGATCCTCCCGTTGTGTGTTCGCCCACAGCCCTGGATAATATGGGCCGTCGTCTCCGTTTTGGGCACCCGCCCTACACCCGGGACACCCCTCCCGCCTACCGCGACTGGTGCGGACAGCAGAAGGGAGAGCCCGATCGGAGGCGGCAGAGGTCCTTAAACTTAAAGCTTGATGTACTCCTTCTAGCCTATATCAAGTTTAAGTTTTGAATTTCGTATCTCTGAGAGCTATAGTTGTGAAACGCAGGGGGGTAAATTCTTATGTACGTAAACATCAACTTCCGGTTTTTCTATTTTAGCCAAAATCACAATTTCCGGTTTTATGTCCTAAATCTGGTTTCCAACGACAACGGACAACGATTCCTTCCACTCAGAAGTTACAATATGAAATTAACTTTTTTTATCTCTGAGATACAAGCTCTCAAAGAGTCAGGACCCAGACTGGCCATCGCAATACTCTCTCATTATATTCTAATACCTGGAGCCACCGAGCGATGCACGGTAACTCCTGACCCCCACCCCCTCCCAAAACCCAATACCGCCACCACTTCACCCCCACTCTTCCCAACCCCACCCCGCACCCAGTTTTTGCATTTCTAGCTTTCCAATGGTCTACATATTATGTGTATATTTGTTTACTCGTACACCAATTTGCCCACATTCGTTCATATTTATAAATATTATAAAAAAATAAATAGGAAAATATAAAAAAAATAATCGTATAGGATCTGAAATAAAAACACAAAATTAAATAAGATTTGTTTCCAAGTTATATAAAAAAAAGCCACTTCAGCCACCCCGCACCCAGTTTTTGCATTTCTAGCTTTCCAATGGTCTACATATTATGTGTATATTTGTTTACTCGTACACCAATTTGCCCACATTCGTTCATATTTATAAATATTATAAAAAAATAAATAGGAAAATATAAAAAAAATAATCGTATAGGATCTGAAATAAAAACACAAAATTAAATAAGATTTGTTTCCAAGTTATATAAAAAAAAGCCACTTCAACCACTTTATTTGTAAACACACCTGTTTTGTTATGATTTGGACACCTGTTAATTAAAAACAATCATAAAATTCCTAATTTTAATATATATATTAATATTTGCTATAACCTATTAGTGGGTTTTAAAATTACAAAACCAATTAAAAATAAAAGTTAATTGAAAAAAATGTAAACAAACTTTTCTATTGAGATTTTCATCTATCAATAATTACTTTAATTAAGAAAAGATCAATTAAAATTAAATTTGTCGTGGTCCAGACCTAGCCAGATGGCTTTCTCATCTTCAAAACTTGTTAATAGAATTTGTTTCATCAAAATCCGTAGAGTCTTTTTCAAAATAGAACCAAGATACAAATATATATATATAAATAAATATACAAACAATTTTTGCTCGTTTAATAAGAGTAGATAGAATATATAATAAATGTGAAAGTAAAAAGTCAATTTATTACCATTACACTAAACTAAAACATAAAATGCATGCAAAATTTAAAAAAATGCCCCCAACAGGCTTGTGCCTTAAGGACTATAGCCCGTTTAGCCCTGTGGTTAAGTTGCCCTGGATGGGGGGAAGCAAAAGTGTTATTAAAGATAATTTTTAAAACCATCTAGATACAGATACTGATGCTCCTGTGAAAATATATTTAGATACTGATACAGATTTATTTTTTCCCCACATCTAGATATAGATAGATACAGATACATATTTCAAAAAAATTATTTATTCTTTTATTGAATGAAATAAATACAATAATTTATAAAAACATTATCAAAACATTTAATAGAAACTTTATCAAAGAATTATAGTTGCTTTATTATTCATTCATGAAGCAATTATTTTTAAAATTTTCAAATGAAAACTCTTTTGAAACATTCTGATTTTCTATGAAATATTTTGAGGTTATTTTTATAAATAATTGTATTTATTTCATACACATACATATTTTTTGCTTTATTGTTTTTCTACAAAACACATTTTTCCTTGATAAAATAAATAATTCTCTCGGAACAGTTGGAGTTTAAATAAAGTTTTTCTGATTGTTTTTATAAAGTACTAAATATTAATTTTATTCAATAAGCAACCAAGAACTAATATCAATATAGAGGTTAAGTTTTTTCTGAAAAGAAAAAATCTAGATAAATAACATCTATGAAAAGTAAAAATTTGAGGAACGAACTTTTTGTGCACCCTCAGATTTTTAATACTATTTAACAAAAAGACTATAATGGCAAAAATACGATGCGCTAGGTGGCTAGGTTACTGGAAAGTAAATGTATTATCTTTTTTCGACCCACCATAATATACATATATATAATTTATTTATTAGAGACTATAGTTTCCAAGGTTTGAACTTGATCATCAGTCTCTTTAACAAGAAGGATTTTTTCAGGTCAAATTTAGGTAGCTCCATTTCTACTGTTTTTTCTCTTCAAACCACATAATTTTCTCAACAATTAAAGATTTTACTATTGTCTTTTTTTTTAATCTTCACTGCACCAATAACTAAATTTGACTTAAAAATCTAAAAAAATACCCCATAGAACTACATATTTTTACATGTTAAAATGGGTTGAGTCCACTTATATGATACAACTTAATTGCCATTAATTATTATTATTATTTTTTTTAATATTGCCCTTCGGGAACTAAAGCCCATTTTATCCATTAGTCTTGAAATGTTTTTGTTCATGTAAGTCTGTGTAAATTGGTGTAGGGATAAGATTATAGCCTGTGAAATACATTATTTGCTTAACTTCTAATTTGAACTTTTCCATATAAAATTCAGGATATTAAAAATCAATTCAACTTCCGGTGTTCCGATTTCAAGGAAAAGCTTGCTGTACCCCTTCTAGCCTATATCGAGCTTAAGTTTCGTAGTTCTGAGACTTAGTGTTGCGAAACCCAGAGGGGTTACATTCTTAAGTACGTAAACATCAACTTCCGGTGCTTCTATTTTAGCCAAAATCATGTGGTATTTCTTGTAGCCTCTAGATAGTTTAAGTTTCAAATTTCAAGGCTCTGTAACATACCGAACACGAGATCTGAACGATTAAAATATTTATTTTGCGACATGACTAATTTACACCACCTTCCTTGATTTCAATCGGATTAAAATTTATACACGACTCATGAGACTTGATAAGTACACCAATTTTTAGTGAAATCGTTAGAGGCGTTTTCGAGAACCTGATTGTATATAAACATATTGAATAAGAAATTAATAAAGTAAAGGGTGTGTAGTTTCACAGTGAATACACAATTCACTGTGAAACTACACACCCTTTACTTTATTAATTAATATCATTAAAGTTTAAATTTTTATTTAAATCACACATGATTACTTTATAATTATTTATTGAAACAAATAATTACAATTTTAATATGGTGTTAAAATTGTAATTATTTGTTTCAATAAATAATTATAAAGTAATCATGTGTGATTTAAATAAAAATTTAAACTTTAATCAAATTAATCACATAAAATAAAAGCTTCAACAGCTTCATTACTAATTAATATCATGTTTCACCTAAAACCTACACCACTTTCTCTAAGTAAAAAAAAATTATTGAATAAGAATTGCTCGTTTAATAGATATAATAAGAAATTTAATTTAAGAAAAAAAATCGTAAAATAAAAAAAAAAATAATTGGGCGGGTGCTAGTTTGATTCAAAGGAATGTTTTCTAACCACTCAACCAATATATATATTTAAGATTAAACAGCCGAAAATTTATAAGAATCAAATAATATTAATCAAACAAATTTTTATCCTAGACCTGTGTAATTATATATTAAGTAATTCGGAAAAGGGAAATTCATGTGGTGAGCAGTAAACCCGCTGGAATATATTTTTTTTTATATAACGGAGAAATTTTTAACATATTCAACAAAACATTTTAACAAAAAAATAGAACCTCCCCTGTTGATACTTTTTTTTTTAATAGATTCTAAAATATGGATTTAGCCAGCGCACAGGTCATTTATCATACTATGCGGATAAACAATTGCAAATTTAGCTAAATTCTCCCTTTTGTTTTTCGGTTCTAAAAAGATATCTATTAAAATTCAAAACCCCACCAATAAAAACAAACTTTTATAGTGATCACAAATCAAAGTGATGGATGAATGATACGAGTGGAATGATTTTCATTTTCCGTCCGCCCTGCAGCCTCTGCTAATGAATTCATCCTCGACATTTAAGAGATCATTTGAACTAGCATGGGGGTGGAGGGTGCAAGGCTGCTGGCTGGATTTTTTAATTAAAACTTACAGAGAGAGAGTAAAAATGAGGCGAGATCTTTTAAAGCCAATTTCACGGAGAGAAGGAAAAAAGAGAGAGCTCGAACACGACACCTCCTTCGCTTGTTGAAAAATAACAATTTATTTATTTTTGTTTTTCATTAAAAATGATATTCACATTGGTACAGAAAATTTTAGAGGCTCGAAAAAATGTTTGTTGAAAAATCTTTCAAAAATGGTTGGATTTATGATTTCACTATAGAATTCAAATATTGAAAATCAATTAATTAAGTAAATGGAGTGTAGTTTCACAGTGAATGAAATAAAACTCAAAGAGGTTTATACAAACTCAATATATTTCGGAAACAGTTTTTAATCTGTAAACTCCTGATGATGGACTAATAATCCGAAATATATTGAGTTTGTAAAAACCTCTTTGAGTTTATTTCATTCACTGTGAAACTACACTCCCTTGCTTTATTAATTAATATCATGTTTCACCTAAAACCTACAACACTTTCCCTAATTAAAATATTGAAAATCAAATTATACAAGGGCATGTCATCAATAGAATACATTCTATAAAAGAAAAAACTATTTATTTATTTTGGTTTTTCATTAAAAATGAAATTTACATTCTTCTTAGAGTGCTATACCCGAAACAGGGATTCGGCGCCTCTCCACATATACCTGTACTGAGTGTGTTTAGCTGTTTTACACAGATATACGGGGCCTAATTTTTAACGCCGGTTCCGAACGGCTAGTTTGGAGAGGTTTACTAGGCAATTATACTCTTAAATTGAAAGTTTTTTTTTGCCGAGAAGAGCAGAATTTTTATATATTGAAGGAGTCAATAAAAGAGTGTGTCTTCTGCTGGAATTATAAATTTTATTTATTTATAACGAGACTATAGTTTCGAGGGCTTTGCCCTCTTCATCAGTCTATTACAATGGACTATAGTTTCGAGGGCTTTGCCCTCTTCATCAGTCTATTACAATGGACTATAGTTTCGAGCGCTTTGCCCTCTTCATCAGTCTATTACAATGGATTCACAGGAATTAATTTATGAATGAAAGGTTGATTCCTGTGAATCCATTGTAATAGACTGATGAAGAGAGCAAAGCCCTCGAAACTATAGTCTCGTTATAAATAAATAAAATTTATAATTCCAGCAGAAGACACACTCTTTTATTGTATCCTTCAATTATACTCTTGGTAGGTTGTCATTGCTTTCCAAGAGGAGGAGGCTGCAAATTTCTGTCGAGACTCGGTCTCGAACCAGCGACCCGAAACTCTAGCCACTGATCCACAGTCGCCTCTACAGATTACATTGTTATCTTTTTAAAGATTTTGAACCGACGTTTCGGAGGATCTACCCTTCTCCTTCAGGACTCAAATGGACAATGAAGGAAGCATGTAATAATTTTCCTTCTTATATAGGTAATATATTCTATAAAAAATAACAATTTATTTATTTTCGTTTTTCATTAAAAACGAAATTTACATTGGTAGAATATAGTCTATTGATAATGGCAATACAAAAATATATATCTATAACTCCAACGAAAATTCTTGCATGCTTTCTTCATTAACCCTTTGAACCCTCAAGAAGGAGTAGGGACGGGTCATCGCAAAGACAAATGAGACAAATGTCTAGGTTCCGGTTTTTTGAAGGGGTCGGCAAACTGTCTATTTTGAAAAGATTTGTAAATAAGTGGATATCGATGAGGCAGTCCAAAAAAGAAGAAGATAATTTACACTATCTTTTTATTCATAAAACCGACGTTTCGGAGGCTATTCCCTCCTTCTTCAGGGTTTTGAAAAGTCAGTGAAGGAAATCCAATGCGGCATTCCCCTCTGTCTTCTCTTTCATTTGGAAATAAGATAGTTTACATTTCTGTTGGACAACTGTATAGTATAATAAACAAAAATATATTGCTTTTTATATGGTTATTGTGAATTCTAAAATCTAAAGAAATGTGTGGAAGGGGGCCCGGTAAGAATAAAATGATAACTTGTTTCGTTTATCAGTGCTCGTTAGTGTTGAAGAGATATTTGTTGTCTTGCAATCATCAATACAATATATCCTACCAATGTAAATTTCATTTTTAATGAAAAACGAAAAAAATAAATTGTTATTTTTTATAGAATATATTACCTATATTTATGGATGATGAGATGATGACAAAATAAAAATATCTCTTTAACACAACTGATAAAAAAGACAAGAAGGAAAATTATTACATGCTTCTTTCATTGACCCTTTGAGTCCTGAAGGAGGAGGGTAGATCCTCCGAAACGTCGGTTCAAAAGCTGTAAAAAGAAAACCTTCCAATAAATAATCTTTTAATAGGAATCATCTTTTTATATGAAAAGTTTTTGTTTTGCCGAGAGTAGCAGAGTTGTTGATTCACAAAGAGAAACAAAGAGATTGTCTTCTGCTTGATGCAAACAAACATATACACATATATATCAAGATGATATATCTGCACATATATATTATTTATTTGTTTGAGACTATAGTTTCGAAGACCTGGTCTTCATCATCAGTCTTTCTTCAATTATAAATGTTTTTCATGGAGTCAATATCATATGGATATTGAAAACTTGGTGTTCCTTCGTCACTGGAAAGCTAGCAACGAAGAAAGACTGATGATGAGACCAAGTCTTCGAAACTATAGTCTCAAACAAATAAATAATATATATATACAGATATATCATCTTGATATATGTGTATATGTTTATTTGCATCAAGCAGAAGACAATCTCTTTGTTTCTCTTTGTGAATCATCTTTTTATTTATTCCTGGACAGCCTTTCATTAAATCCTCAGTTATATTGTATATCTACCAGACCGTCTCTGAAGAAAAACTTCTAATATAATTTTTTTATAAACCTACGTACTTTTTATGTTGTATACGAAACAAATAAAAATAGAGCTCAACTGCATTATCCGCTTTTTGTCCAGTAATTCTTTAGTCATGTAGTTGTTATTTAGTAGAAGGTTATTCCCCCACCCCTCCACCCTGGTTTTTTACTTTTTTATTCGAATGAAAAGTCTCCAAAGTAGTTTAATAATTTAATCCAATGCTGGTACTAGAGAAGGACTTTGACATGATGGGAACATTCCTCTTTGGGGATGAGGTTTGGGAGGGTCGGGGGTCAAGAGAGTCAGCCTCTCTCCTGTTCCATATAGCTTGATTAGCTCCTGAAATATTTAGAAGCAGTAGCAGAGCAGGCATCTCCTCCAACACCCTGTTACAATATTCATAGACCTTTCTGGAAAGCCCGCCCGCGCGCGCACACAACCAGCCCTATTTCGCAACTACCATTAAATCGGTCGGAGAGAGAAGTTCATCCCCTTTGCTTCAACCCCTTCATTTCACCCCTTGGCTCTCTCTCTTTCTCTCTCTGTTTAATTTCGCACAGGGGTCTTCTTACTTTTTTAAGATTTAAGAAAGTTGGACACTTTACTGCCAGCCTTATATATCTATATGTATATAAAAGTGTCACCATTGTACGTTGAAATTACATCCTCTCAGCTCAATTAGCGCGCCTACTATTAGACATACTATTCAATTACATTACCCTCCCACTTGCTTTTAATATGATATCATATTCTGCAGATACGATCTTAGAATATAATGCTCTTTATTGAATTATGATTAAGAAATAATAAATATAACAAATGAAGTACATTCACAGGTATTTGGACAAGAAATCAAATCAACTGGTGTGGTCACCACACAACTTTCACATTTTGATCTATTTGAACTCATCGCGGTACTATTAATTTACACCCCCTTCCTTTAATTCCTTTTTTTTATTTTCTCAAAAACGACTCTAAATTTTTTTAAAAATTTGTGTATTTATCATGAGTTATTAGTTGTGTCAAATTTTTAATTCGATTGGAAAAATCTTTAATGTAATTGTCCACATCCGGTGTTTCAATTTCACCCAAATGCTTGCTGTACTCCTTCTAGCCTATATCAAGCTTAAGTTTCGAATTTCGTAGCTCTGAGACTTATAGTTGCGAAACCCACGGGGGTACATACGTACATACATACATACATACATACGTACGCACTGACCAAGGGATTTTTGGCACCTTTTTGGCCTCTGGGGACCACAATATCCGGTTTTATGTCCCAAATCCGGTGTCCAACTATTAAGGGCATCGATTCCTTCCACCTAGAAGTTACAAAATGAAATTAACTTTTTTCATCTCTGAGATACAAGCTCTCAAAGAGTCAGGACCCAGACAGGGCACCGCAATACTTCCACATTAATTTCTATGAATATAAATGTGAAAGTAAAAATCAAAGAATTCACATTGATTTGCGCAACGTTTCGCCAATTTTATTTAGGCTTCGTCAGGCGTCTCGATGATTACAATTTAATTACAAGACTATAGAACAATGTGCACATATCAACAAATTGAATCAATTGTCCTTGATGAAGCCTAATTAAAATTGGCGAAACGTTGCACAAATCAATGACAATTCTTTGATATTTTGTCCAAATACCTGCGAATGTACTTCATTTATTAAATATTATGGACGCGATTTATTTCAATAATAAATATATCGTATTTTGTTATTATAACACAAATAAATAAATATATCTCGACTTGTGAAGGGAGGTTTTTTATTGTAAACAAGAATATATACATCCTTTTTCTACGTGGTCTTCTTTATCTCAACTGATTGAAAATTAAATAAATATAATTTTGTTTTTTATAAAACAATTAGTTAATTTTATTTTTACTTTCACATTTATATTCATAGAATATAATGTGGAAGTATTGCGATGCCCTGTCTGAGTCCTGACTCTTTGAGAGCTTGTATCTCAGATATGAAAAAAGTTAATTTCATTTTCTAACTTCTAGGTGAAAGGAATCGATGCCCTTAATAGTTGGAAACCGGATTTGGGACATGAAACCGGATATTGTGGTCCCCAGAGGCCAAAAAGGGGCCAAAAATCCATTGGTCAGTGCTTACTTATGTATGTACGTATGTAACTATAAGTCTCAGAGCTACAAAATTCGAAACTTAAGCTCGATATAGGCTAGAAGGAGTACAGCAAGATTTTGGTTGAAATCGGAAAACCAGAAGTGGAGATTTACATGAAAAAATTTTCTTTTTTTATTTTCTCAAAAACGGCTTTAACAATTTTTTTCAAAATTAGTGTATTTATCAAGTGTCATGAGTTATTAGTTGTGTTAAATTTTCAATCGGATTAAAAATTTAACACAACTAATAACTCATGACACTTGATAAATACACTAATTTTGAAAAAATCGTTAGAGCCGTTTGTGAGACGAAATTGTAAATTAGTAGTGTCGCGATGATTTCAAATAAATGAAAATGTGAAAGTCGTGTGGTGAACACACCAGGTGATTTTATTAATGTTGAAGCATAAGCGACTAAGATTCGGGGGACGGCATCCCCCAACGATGAGAAGGTCCAATGGGCTACACAAGATGGCAGGCTTCGCAGTTGGTTGTTTTATAAATGAATTGTAATTATTTGTTATAAATTTTAATAAAAATGTCACCAATGTATATTGAAATTACATTCTCTCAGCTGAATTCGCGTGCCTACTATTATACTATTCAATTTCATTACCCTACCACTTTGTTTTAATGAGATATCATATTCTGCAGAGAAGGTCTTTATATTGGTATATATGTATAAAGTCACACTTTAATTAAATTATAAAAATAAATACCAGCGAGTCAAGTTGTCAAGTTGAAAGATATATGAAGAGCAATAAAATATAGGTATACAGCTCACATCGCTGTTAAGATAAATGCATTAGACGTGAGAAAATTATTTATTTATTTATATCTATTTTTTTTTTTTGGAAACGAAATTTGTTTAAACTTAAATGGAATAAATTTAAGTTAAAAAAAAAAAAAGAAGATAAATTTGTTAATTTTCACATGTATAATAAAATATGACGACGTTGTATACGATAAATGTTTAGTTTTTTGATTAAATTTTTAATGGTGCATATTATGATTTTTTTATAGACTGAATTGGAATACTTTTAGTTTTTCAACTTGAAGATGAGGAAAATGTAGAAAAGAAGATAAGATTAGTTTAATTTATTACGGCAATAGTTCTCAAACTATGGAATGAGAAATATCTGAAAGGGATTTATAAACTAATCCAGATTTATAGATATATATAAATGGAGTATCAAGAAATCAGGGTCGACAATAAATAAATAGAGAGAATAAATTGAAAATTATACGATATGTAATTGATTTCTTGATAATCTAATTTTGTATAAATCCGGATTAGTTTGTTTCTGATGCAATTTATATTTAAGGGGCATTCGTTTATAGGGGAGTTGGTTTTCAGAGAGTTAAATTAAGTATATCATCTAACTATATTTTTCTAAACTAATTCTTTGTTTTCTATAGTAATGTTTACTTTTATTCAAACTGAAGATGTCAACACTAGATATGGCATGGAAAATAATAATAAGTGCCTGGAGCACCGAGCAATGCTCGGTAACTTTTTGCCTCTGAATAGCTTAAGTTTCAAATTTCAAGCCTCTGCGACTTACTGAAGAATATATATGAATGATTAAAATATTTATTTTACGACACTCCTAATTTACACCCCCTTTCTTTATTTCAATCGGATTTAAATCTATACACGATCGTTAGCTCATGACACTTGATAAGTACACCAATTTTGCATTATGGTGTCAAATGCCTTTGAAATATTCAGGGATGCGACATGTAGCTGTTTTAAAAGGTTGCTGTACCCCTTCTAGCCTATGTCGAGTTTAAGTTTCGAATTTCTTAGCTCTGAGCTTTATGGTTGAGAAATGCAGGGGGTTCATTCTTGCGTACGTAAACATCAACTTCCTGTTCTTATATTTTAGTCAAAATCTTTTGGTACTCCTTGTAGCCTCTATATAGATTAAGTATCAAATTTCAAGGCTCTGCGACTTTCCGAAGACGAGATATGAACGATTAAAATATTTATTTTGCGACATGACTAATTTACACACCCTCCCTTTATTTCAATCAGATTAAAATTTATACACGACTAATAGCTCATGAGACTTGATAAGTACATCAATTTATCATCGGCTCGAAGGAGACAATAAAAGAGTATGTCTTCTGCTGGAATTATAAATTTTATTTATTTATAACGAGACTATAGTTTCGAGGGCTTTGCCCTCTTCATCAGTCTATTACAATGGATTCACAGGAATTAATTCATAAATTTCTGCTGGAATTATAAATTTTATTTATTTATAACGAGACTATAGTTTCGAGGGCTTTGCCTTCTTCATCAGTCTATTACAATGGATTCACAGGAGGCTTTTTTATCAGTTTTTCAGTATAAACAAGAATATATACATCCTTTTTCTACCTGGTCTTCTTTATCTCAACTGATTGAAAATTAAATAAATATAATTTTGTTTTTATAAAACAATTAGTTAATTTGTTGCACTTTCACATTTATATTCGTAGAATATAAATGTGGAATATTGCAAATCTGCTACAATGAAGTCTTAGCTCTTTGAGAGCTTGTATCTCCGATTCTGAAAAAGTTAATTTCATTTTCCTAACTACAGTGTGAAGAATCGAATGCCCATGACAGTTGGAAACGGATTTGGGACATGAAACCGGATATTGTGGTTCCCCAAGAGGCCAAAAGGGCACGCGATCCATTGGTCGGTGCTCACTTATGTATGTACGTACGTAACTATCAAGTCTCAGAGCTACAAAATTGAAACTTAAGCTCGATATAGGCTAGAAGAAGTTTTAGCTAAGATTTTTGGTTGAAATCGGAAAACCAGAAGTGAAATTTACTACTGAAAAAATTTTCTTATTTTATTTTCTCAAAACAGCTTTTAACAATTTTTTTCAAAATTAGTGTATTTATCAGATCAATCGTGAGTTATTGGTTGTCGTTAGATTTTACAAATCGGATTGCAGGTGCAACACGAGTAATGACTCGCGACGCCAAATAAATACACCTTGTTCTGAAAAATCAATCAAACCGTTTAGCAGATGATACCTGAGGTATGGAAGCTGATGTCGACGATGATTTTCAAATAAATGAAAATGTATGAAGGATCGTGTGGTGAACCACATCAGGTGATTTTGTTGATGTTGAAACACAAACGACTAAGATTCGGGGACGGCGTCCCCCAACGATGAAGGTCCAAATGGGCTACACAAGATGGCAGGCTTCGCAGTTGGTTTGTTTTTAAATGAATTGTAATGACTGTTGTTATAAGTTGCTAATAAATGTCACCAATGTATGACGAAATTGCATTCTCTCAGCTGAATTCGCGTGCCTACTATTATACTATTCAATTTCTGTTGCCCTCCCACTTTGTTTTTAATGGAGATGTCATATTCTGCAGAGAAAGGTCTTTATGTTGGTATATATGTGTAAGTGCACTTGGAAATTCAGTGTTATAAAATAATACCAACGAAGTCAAGTTGTCAAAGTTGAAAGATATACATGAAGAGCGGTAAAATATAGGTTATGCAGCTCTACATCGCTGTGCGATCACAATCGCGGAAATTGAGACGTTGAGAAAGATTGTTTATTTGTTTCATACTCTATTTATTTTTTTTGGAACAGCAATTTGTTTCATAGCTTAAATGGAGATAGATTTAAGTTAAAAAAAAAAAAAAAAGATCAATTTGCTAATTGTTTCACATGTATAATGAAATGTGGCTTGACGTTGTATACGACTATATGTTTAGTTTTTTGATTAGAATCAACAATGGTTGCATATTATGTAGTTTTTTACTGGAAGGCTGAATTGGGATACTTTTAGTTTTACAACAGAGATATGGGGAAAATGTAGAAAAAAGTTAAGATTAGTTTAATTTATTACAATAATGGTTATACCTCAAACTATGGAATGAAATATGTTGAAGAAGGATTATCAGCTAATCCAGATTTATGGGTATATATAAATGGAGTATCAAGAAATCAGGGTCGTGATTAATAAATGAAATAGAGAGAATAAATTGAAAAATTATACGATGTGTAATTGATTTCTTGATCAATCTAATTTCATACAATCCGGATTCGATTTTGTTTCTGATGCAATTATCTTTCTTAAGGGAGCATTCATCTATAGGGAGTTGGTTTTCAGAGAGTTAAATTAAGTATATCATCTAACGCTATATTTTTCTGGAACTTAATTCTTTGTTTTCTATAGTAATGTTTGCTTACCATTCGGCTGAAGATGTCAACACTGGATTATGGCATGGAAAATGATCATCGGTGCTCAGTGACTTTTTGCCTCTGAACCGACTAGATTTCCAAATTTCAAGCCTCTGCGACTTACTGAAGAATATATACGGATGGTTAAATATTTATTTTACGACACTCCTAATTTACACCTTTTCTTTATTTCAATCGGTTTAAATCTATACACGATCGTTAGCTCATGACACTTGATAAGTGACACACAATTTTGCGGTATGGTGTCGAATGCGCTTCTGACAGTATTCAGAGGGATGCGACGTATATCATTTTAAAGAGTTGCTGTAACACCCCTTCCCACCCTATGTCGAGTTTAAGTTTCGAGATTTCTTAGCTCTGAGCTTTTATGGTTTGCGAAAATGCAGAGGTTCATTCTTGCGTACATCGAAAGCATCACCTTCCGGATTACTCATATTTTGAGATCGTAAATCTTTTGGTACTCATACATATGTAGCCTCTATATAGAT